>CM065591.1:11041312-11356312 GCA_033119425.1 Bufotes viridis | reverse complement strand
ACATACACACTACATACACACACTACATGCACACACTACATACACACTACATACACACTACATACACACTACATACACACTACATACACACACTACATACACACTACATACACACTACACACACTACATACACACTACATACACACTACATACACACACTACATACACACTACATGCACACACTACATACACACTACATACACACACTACATACACACACTACATACACACTACATACACACACTACATACACACTACATACACACTACATACACACTACATAACACACTACATACACACACTACATGCACACTAGATATACACACTACATACACACTAGTATACACACTACATACAACACTAGATACACACTACATACACACACTACATACACACTACATACACACACTACATACACACTACATACACACACTACATACACACTACATACACACTAGATACACACACTACATACACACACTACATACACACTACATACACACACTACATACACACACTACATACACACTACATACACACTATATACACACTACATACACACTACATACACACTACATACACACTACATACACACACTACATACACACACTATATACACACTACATACACACTGATACACACACTACATACACACTACATACACACACTACATACACACACTACATACACACTACATACACACACTACATACACACTACATACACACTACATACACTACATACACACTACATACACACTACATACACACTACATACACACTACATACACACATACATACACACTACATCACACACTACATACACACACTACATACACACTACATACACACTACATACACACACTACATACACACACTACATACACACTACATACACACACTACATACACACTACATACACACTACATACACACTACATACACACACTACATACACACTACATACACACTACATACACACACTACATACACACACTACATACACACTACATACACACTACATACACACTACATACACTACATACACACACTACATACACACACTACATACACACACTACATACACACTACATACACACTACATACAACACTACATGACACACTACATACACACTACACACACTACATACACACACTACATACACACTACATACACACACTGACATACACACTACATACACACTACATACATACACACTACATACACACTACATACACACTACATACACACACTACATACACACTACATACACACACTACATACACACTACATACACACTACATACACACACTACATACACACACTACATACACACACTACATACACACTACATACACACACTACATACACACTACTACACACACTACATACACACTACATACACACTACATGACACACACTACATACACACTACATACACACACTACATCACACACTACATGCACACACTACATACACACTACATACACACACTACATGCACACTACATACACACACTACATACACACTACATACACACTACATACACACTACATACACACTACATACACACACTACATACACACTGGATACACACACTACATACACACACTACATACACACACTACATACACACTACATACACACACTACATGCACACACTACATACACACACTACATACACACACTACATACACACACTACATACACACTACATACACACACTACATACACACTACATACACACACTACATACACACTACATACACACTACATACACACACTACATACACACACTACATACACACACTACATACACACACTACATACACACTACATACACGCACTACGTACACACACTACATGCACACACTACATGCACACACACTACATACACACTAGATACACACACTACATGCACACTACGCACACTACAGCACACACTACATACACACACTACATACACACTACATACACACACTACATACACACACTACATGCACACACTACATGCACACACTACATACACACTACATACACACACTACATACACACTACATGCACACACTACATACACACTAGATACACACACTACATACGCACTAGATATACACACTACATACACACTGGATGCACACACTACATACGCACTACATACACGCACTACATACACGCACTGCATACGCACACTGCATGCATCACGCTACATCCACACTACATACACACACTGCGTACGCACTGCATACACACGCTACATACACGCTACGTACGCTACATACACACTACATGCACGCACTACATGCACGCACTACATGCACTACATGCACGCTACGTACACTGCACACACACTACATGCACTGCATACACGCACTGCGTGCACGCACTACATACACACACTACGTACGCGCACTACTGTACGCACACTGCATGCGCACTACATACGCACTACATGCACTGCATACGCACTACATACACACACTGCGTACACGCTGCATGCACGCACTGCATACGCACGCACTACGTACACGCACTACATACACGCACTGCATACACACGCTACATGCACACGCTGCATGCGACACACACTGCATGCATACTGCATACGCACTGCATGCACGCACTACGTACACACGCTGCATGCACTACATACACACTACATACACACACTACATACACACACTACATAGATACACACTACATACACACACTACATACACACACACTACATACAGACACCACCTACATACACACACTACATACACACACTACATACACACACTACATACACACACACACTACATGCACACACTACATACACACACTACATACACACACATACTGTAGAGATACACACACTATATACACTTACCGTATATTGTGCTATAGACTCACAAGATCCACACATTACTTACACAAACACATACACTGTAGAAATACACATAGAAATATTACATATACTCATAGACACAGACAGTTTACAGCCACACAAAGGCAAGCGCACTGTTTGCACACACAGGATCACACACGGATACATACTCTAAGGCCTCTTTCAATGACGCCCGGATAAGATGTGGGTGCGTTGCGGGAATATGCGCGATTTTTCCACGCGGTTGCAAATGTTTGTAATGCGCTTTGCACGCGCGTGGGAAAAATCGCCATGTTTGGTACCCAGACCCGAAACAGGACTTCATCACTGAAGTCCGGTTTCGGGTCTTCTGGAGATTTTATTATTTTCCCTTATAACATGGTTATAAGGGGAAATAATAGCATTCTAAATAAAGAATGCTTAGTAAAATGAAGAGGAAGGGGTTAATATAATATAGGAAAATGTAGCAGTCTAGATCATGTGTCTATACCAAAACCTAGGATCATTGTTTGACAGTATATTTTCTAAACAATGAAGCTGAATATAGATTTGGGCAGAGTAATGATCTAGACTATCATATTTGCCTATACCAAATGTAAATATGCAACCAAATGTGGCAAAATACACAAAAAAATAAAATAAAAAATGAAAAAATTATAAAAACGCAGATGCGTTTTTGATGTGTTTTTGATGCGCTTTCTATCAAAAACGCCCAAATGGCCCCTGGAGGGTTCAGATATCTTGCCTCGGAGGCAGCAGAACGTTGGTGGTAGTCATAGTCAACCGTCATATACAATCAAATAGAGGCATCAAATGGATTCGCAAAGCGATTACAACTTTGAGCTGAGTTCCTAATGGTTGTTTTGCTAGAATATAACGACACTTGAGAATTTAGCTCTATATTCTCAATCTTCGTTATATTCTAGCAATACAACCATTAGGAACTCAGATCTAAGTTGTAATCGCAATGCGATTAATACAGGTTATATTAATCGCATTGCGATTACAACTACTAACACTGTAGCTTCAGAATGAATGTAAGATGGAGGCCGTCCTTGCTTTTTGATAGGAGGTGGGAGGGTCTGGGAGGGAGGGTATGCTGATTGGCTGGAATGTGTCTGCTGACTGTGAGGTACAGGGTCAAAGTTTGCTCAATAATAAAGTATAGGGGCGAACGCGAACATCAAATATGTTCGCCCGCCGCGGCAGACGCGAACAAGCTATGTTCGCTGGGAACTGTTCGCTGGCGAATAGTTCGGGCCATCTCTACCAGTAATATGCCTAGCTGTGCCCCCAGTAATATGCCCACATTTGGCCCCCAGTAATATGCCCACATTGTGCCCCCCAGTAATATGCCCACATTGGGCCCCCAGTAATATGCCCACATTGGGCCCCCAGTAATATGCCCACATTGTGCCCCTAGTAATATGCCCATATTGTGCCCCCAGTAATATGTCCAGCTGTGCCCCCAGTAATATGCCCACATTGTGCCCCCAGTAATATGTAATTTGCCCACTCAGTGGCTATAATACATTTTTAATTACATGCAATTTCAGAAGCATTCAGATCCAGGGGCTGGTTGGAAAAATGGAACAGCCACTTTATTGAACAGATCCCCGGTGATATTAGCTGATCATGGCTTTTGGGGTCCTGACGGAGGCCCTGCAAACATCCTCCTTCTGAAAAAGAGCTGTCATTTAAATGGTTAACTGGACGTTAGTTCAATTTGTTATAGGATGACCCTTGAGTCGCCGGGTTTTCTGTCACCCCATATTCTTGCTAAAACATGTACATATGTAGCAGACCTGAGATAGTTTTTTGGCATATCTCAATGTGTCACCCACAGACCAACTCCATTGTGATCTGACAAATTCAGCTCTGCTACATCCATAGGTGCGCAGTTTCCGATCTTTTCCTCCTCCCCTTCTAATAAATTGACGTCTACCAAAACATTTCGATGGAATATGGTTAAAGTATTTCTCCAGAAATCTGAAAATGAAGGAAAATTAATAAAGCAGAGGAGCAGGCTGCCCTGCTGCGTGTCATTAGGAAATGTTACGGAGAATGAGTCCTCGGAAACCATCCGGGGTTCGCTGTCTGGCCAAAACATCAATATGTTCCGATCTCTATTCCAAATGAGCAATAATGAAACACGAGGGCGAAAATTGGAAAGCAAAATTACTCAAAAATGACCTAAAAGAGGGTCGCTGTGACCCATCCTCACCGTCGTCAGTGACGTCCGAGGCTGGGTTGATGCTCGCCCTCCTTTCCCTGCCCTGTGCATAACCGGGGGGCGAGTGGATTTTTTAAGCAAACATAATAAATTAGTAAGCACCGAGCGGCGCTTTGATACAAGCGTCTGACATGTAAGAAAACATTCCCTGCATTAAGAATGGCGCAGACTTCCCCACAGGCGAGAGCGCCAAGTCGTCTGTGAAATAGCCAAGAAAATTATTACATTGCCTTCCCGCCATTGTCTGCGAGGTAAATACGGTCCCAGCCTGCCGACAGGTAATAAAGGCAGATCAGTGCAAAATTAATAATACTAGATGTAGCAGAGCTGAGCGTGTCAGGGGCAGGAAAACTGTGGAACAGCATATGGGGATGCATAGTGCTTGAGACTGTAATAGAAGAATTAGATAAACCCAAGACAGTACTTACAACTGGGGGTAGAGATGGGTTTGTCATGCGGCACTAGTCATGACGATCTGTGGTTTTACATAAAGCTCTGGAGCTCCTAGGGAATGCACCAAATATACAATATCTATAGGGCTCCAACCTATGCCAAAAGAGTGTCCTCCTGGCACATGGCGGGCATATATATTCCATATCAATATACAGCGGTCCCTCAAGTTACAATATTAATTGGTTCCCCGACGACCATTGTAAGTTGAGTAATCGGTTCCAAAGCCCAAAAATTTCATCCAAGATAAGAGAAAATGAAGATTTAAGAAAAATAAGCAGATAACTAAGACAGATAAATCAAGTCCTTACAGATAAGAGTCAGGAAGGAAGAGCTGCTAACTAGTAACTAATATGGCTATTTTACCAGATAAGAGGTCTTGATTGGTTGGATCTGAGTCTGAGGCATTGAATGTTGAGTCTGGTTTCAACTTACAATGGGTCAGAAAAGACCATTCTATGTTGAAAATATTGTATCCTGAGGCCATTGTGTCCTAAGGGATCACCGGACTCAATAGCATAATAGACTATAGCATTTAGTAAAAATTGTATACTGCGCAATATGCTACATTCTTTTACAATGGCGTCCTATGCTTGATGTGTTCCATTCTGTACTTACACATGACAAAGCAGAAAGTATCAAATGTAGCAGAGCAACTCACAACCTTCTAAATTAAAGACAAGAACCTTAACCACTGGGCTATAGAGCTCAATGCTAAGTCATTGCTGAAAAACCTCATAGAAGTTTATCTTATGTTAAAACCACATAGAACAGGCATACTCAAACTGCAGCTCTCCAGCTGTTGTAAAACTACAACTCCCACAATGCCCTGCTGCAGGCTGATACCTGTAGGCTCTTCGGGCATGCTGGGAGTTGTAGTTTTGCAACAGCTGGAGGGCCGCAGTTTGAGGATGCCTGACATAGAATGTTCACTTGTGATGTACAAGTGAAACTTCTATGAGGTTTTTCAGCAATGACTTAGCATTGAGCTCTATAGCCCAGTGGTTAAGGTTCTTGGCTTTAATGTAGATGGTTGTGAGTTCGAATCTCCACAGAAACATTTCAAAAGTAGAATCCTAACTAGATTTATATACACAGGGTATCGCCAGGCATAATGACTATGCTTTCATGTTTATGCAGGGACTCCATTCCTCACTCCAGAGTCCTGACTGTTCAACCTATCATGGCAATGGGCAATTGCCCAGTTTGCCGGCCCTGACCATATGGTACTTCAAAGTAAAAGAAGCTGTGGCAGCTTGGAGCTGCTGTCCATTTCTGTCTTCATTGGCACCAGCGAGAAAATGTGTTTCCAACTCAGCCAAGGTTTATTAATCTTGCAGTAAGTAGGAGTCCTCCTGTGAATAATTTAGAGAAGATATTTGATTGTGGCCCCTGGATGGCGGAAGGCCCTTTACTCTTTTTCCCTTTCTCTGCTGGAAAAGCAGAGCCTCAACCTCTGTAAGGGTCATACCAGCATCCATACGGTGGAAGTGCCCTTTAACCCCTTGCTGACATCCACCATGCATGTACCATGCTATGGGAAGTACGACCAGCAACCCAGCATACATGGACGACACGGTAATAACATGGACGCCGGAGCTGAGCCCAAACAACCAACCTAAGGAATGGCAGCATCAACAGTAAGAGGTTAGAGAAGATGGAGACTCCTTCTGTCACCCCAAAGGTCTCCAGCAAAGTGATTGCAAGGGGCCAATGGGTTGACAAGGCAACTGGGGATCTAATGAAGGCCCCTATGTGCGCCTACTTGGTACAGGTAGGATGTTATATGAGCAAGCAAACGATCACATGATCAACTCCCCTAGTGTGACTTAAAAAAAAGACTAAAGAAAAGGCATAAAAAAGAGTGGAGAAACTCAGCACAAACAGATACATTGTTTCAGCTCCCGTCTGGTATAGACTTACATTAGAGCTTCAATGACACTTATTGGTAATGACACAGCAGATTTTCCAGACAAAAACAAGTTTCCAGACATAACAACACAGCTAAAACCAGACATTTAAAAGGTCAGACTGTCTGCTTTTGGTGGTAAACAAGTCTGTTTTTTTCTCTCCAAAACAGGGTTTTAAACAGGTCTGGGTTTGTCCCTCTAAAACATGGTCTTCTTTAAACCCTATGGCAGCTGTGGAAAATTACCAGCTTCTCAATCAAAGCCCTTACAATCTCTCTGTATTCATTAACCCTTTCCACAGAGCCATGTAAATACAGTGATAATGAACAGGATATATCACAACACATAAAATGCAGGTACACAATATAAAACAGTATAAGTTAACCCATTCAACAGAAATAAAGTAAGAAGTTTTAATTTAGCATAGGGTATATAGGCAAATGTCCAAATTTCAAAGTACTCCCTGCTCTAGGACACTAAAATTGCTGTTCTTTTTCTCTAATAAACTAATAATAAATACAAGTTTTCAACTAATAATAATTAAAAATTTTCAATGCTTTATTAGTACCTGAAAATGGTGACACAAGAAAATTAGCGACGGCTTCACCGATGTAAAAATAAAAGTCGTGGCTCTCAGATGGCAGAATAAAATAATAGAAGAATTGCTCCATCGTGAAGGCCATTTCCGAATCTGGCAACAAAATTAAGGGGTTAAATTAAGTTTTTGAAACTTTTGTAGTTGCATATTTGGCTTTAAGTACCTGACCTGGCGGTCATTTTCACTCTCGTGTTCTTTTTGGATAATTCCCCTTCTAATTTCCCATTAGGCAGGTTCCCTGTTCCCATATCACCTGTTATAAATACTGTAAGACGTATTCCATGAGGGAAGGGGGGGGGGGGGGTGCTGCAGGGAGAACATATCCGATGGGTTCATGAACACTTCCATGCCTAATGGAATTTTAGATGAGGAATAATCAGCCGGCGGCAACGGTGCCTCCGGCCAAAATATGTATTTTTTACACTTTCATTGGCTTTATTTATTCATTCCTTTTGGTAATGGGGCCCGTTCTGTGTGACATGAGCCGCAATCATTCAGAGGCTGAGGGCAGAATGGCCGCTCGCCACCTCACCCTTTCAATTTCGCTTCCTTTGCCGGTGTAATTATCTGTACTTATGCATCTCAACATCTATCATCAGAAGGACTTTTTTTTTTTTTTATACTTTTTTGTTTCAACTATTTATATCATTTTATGTTATTTTTATTTGTTTAAAAATGTTATTTGCAATTTGCATTATTATATTTTATTTGTGTTATTATAAGTATTCTCCAAAATGTGGAGAGACTGACCTTTGTCAAGATGAACCGGGTGCGGATCAGCCTGGATTTCCACCCACCAATGCCTGATGCATCAGATTAGATCATCCATCTCCACAATGTGTCACCTTGCCACTCTGTGGCCTAATCATACTGCTGCTGTCACCTCCGCACCTCCGAGTCATTGTGCGACTCTGTGGCCTCCCGATGTTGGCGCCACCTCCAGAACCTGTCATTGTAACACTTGGTGTTCTCCTCATGCTGCTTCCACCTCAATCTCTGATTCATTTCCTGTCTTCATGGGATATGCTCCCGTTCTGTAAAGAACTTTCCTCCAGTAATAACAAGGACGCTGACTGCGGAATCGATAATTCACTTTTTTTTGTTGTTCTCATGCAACAGTTTGGTTGTAAATTTGGAGCATTCAGATTAGAAAGTCTTCACAATGCTCCTGAGCATTATGTTACCATGGAGACCATCAAAGTTTAGAATTTTATGAAAAAACGAGAAAATTGACGTGTCTACTTTCCTTGTCATTCTTCTAAGTGACACATAGAAGCAGCACATTCCTCAGCTGGTTACATGTGCCCTTGGTTACAATCTCCATCTGTAATTTTCCAAGTCCTCTGAATTACTGTGCCAAAGATTGTATAACTAAGGGTTAATGAAGGGATAGTGAGGGCCCCTCCAGTTGCAACAAAACCCCACAAAAAGTTGCAATGGCGCCATTTATATGGCACCTGTCATTTACACACTGGACACATGCCGTCACAATCCACAATCACAACATGAACCAGACTTCATTTGCCTACTGCTGACCACACCCATGACAGAATTCCTGTAGACCACACCCATGACAGAATCCCTGCAGACCACACCCATGACAGAATCCCTGCAGACCACACCCATGACAGAATCCCTGCAGACCACACCCAAGAAGAATCCCTGCAAACCACACCCATGACAGAATCCCTGCAGACCACATCCATGACAAAATCTCTGTAGAGCACACCCATGACAGAATTCCTGTAGACCACACCCAAGATAGAATCCCTGCAGACCACACCCATGACAGAATCTCTGCCGACCACACCCATGACAGAATCTCTGCGGACCACACCCATGACAGAATTCCTGCAGACCACACCCATGACAGAATCCCTGCAGACCACATCCATGACAGAATCCCTGCAGACCACATCCATGAAAGAATCTCTGCAGAGCACACCCATGACAGAATCCCTGCAGACCACACCCATGACAGAATCCATGCAGACCACACCCATGACAGAATCCCTGCAGACCACACCCATGACAGAATCCCTGCAGACCACATCCATGACAGAATCCCTGCAGACCACATCCATGACAGAATCCCTGCAGACCACATCCATGACAGAATCCCTGCAGACCACATCCATGACAGAATCTCTGCAGAGCACATCCATAACAGAATCCCTGCTGACCACACCCTGGACAGAATCCCTGCAGACCACACCCATGACAGAATCCCTGCAGACCACACCCATGACAGAATCCCTGCAGACCACACCCATGACAGAATTCCTGTAGACCACACCCATGACAGAATCCCTGCAGACCACACCCATGACAGAATCCCTGCAGACTACACCCATTACAGAATCCCTGCAGACTACACGCATGACAGAATCTCTGCAGACCACACACATGACAGAATCTCTGCAGACCACATCCATGACAGAATTCCTGCAGACCACACCCATGACAGAATCTCTGCAGACCACACCCATGACAGAATCCCTGCAGACCACACCCATGACAGAATCCCTGCAGACCACATCCATGACAGAATCCCTGCAGACCACACCCATGACAGAATCCCTGCAGACCACACCCATGACAGAATCCCTGCAGACCACACCCATGACAGAATCCCTGCAGACCACACCCATGACAGAATCCCTGCAGACCACACCCATGACAGAATCCCTGCAGACCACATCCATGACAGAATCCCTGCAGACCACACCCATGACAGAATCCCTGCAGACCACACCCATGACAGAATCCCTGCAGACCACACCCATGACAGAATCCCTGCAGACCACACCCATGACAGAATCCCTGCAGACCACACCCATGACAGAATCCCTGCAGACCACACCCATGACAGAATCCCTGCAGACCACACCCATGACAGAATCCCTGCAGACCACACCCATGACAGAATCCCTGCAGACCACACCCATGACAGAATCCCTGCAGACCACACCCATGACAGAATCCCTGCAGACCACATCCATGACAGAATCCCTGCAGACCACACCCATGACAGAATCCCTGCAGACCACACCCATGACAGAATCCCTGCAGACCACACCCATGACAGAATCCCTGCAGACCACACCCATGACAGAATCCCTGCAGACCACACCCATGACAGAATCCCTGCAGACCACACCCATGACAGAATCCCTGCAGACCACACCCATGACAGAATCCCTGCAGACCACACCCATGACAGAATCCCTGCAGACCACACCCATGACAGAATCCCTGCAGACCACACCCATGACAGAATCCCTGCAGACCACACCCATGACAGAATCCCTGCAGACCACACCCATGACAGAATCCCTGCAGACCACACCCATGACAGAATCCCTGCAGACCACACCCATGACAGAATCCCTGCAGACCACACCCATGACAGAATCCCTGCAGACCACACCCATGACAGAATCCCTGCAGACCACACCCATGACAGAATCCCTGCAGACCACACCCATGACAGAATTCCTGCAGACCACACCCATGACAGAATCCCTGCAGACCACACCCATGACAGAATCCCTGCAGACCACATCCATGACAGAATCCCTGCAGACCACACCCATGACAGAATCCCTGCAGACCACACCCATGACAGAATCCCTGCAGACCACACCCATGACAGAATCCCTGCAGACCACACCCATGACAGAATCCCTGCAGACCACACCCATGACAGAATCCCTGCAGACCACACCCATGACAGAATCCCTGCAGACCACACCCATGACAGAATCCCTGCAGACCACACCCATGACAGAATCCCTGCAGACCACACCCATGACAGAATCCCTGCAGACCACACCCATGACAGAATCCCTGCAGACCACACCCATGACAGAATCCCTGCAGACCACACCCATGACAGAATCCCTGCAGACCACACCCATGACAGAATCCCTGCAGACCACACCCATGACAGAATTCCTGTAGACCACACCCATGACAGAATCCCTGCAGACCACACCCATGACAGAATCCCTGCAGACCACACCCATGACAGAATCCATGCAGACCACACCCATGACAGAATCCCTGTAGACCACACCCATGACAGAATACCTGCTGACCACATCCATGACAGAATTCCTGCAGACAACACCCATGACAGAATCCCTGCAGACCACACCCATGACAGAATCCCTGCAGACCACACCCATGACAGAATCCCTGCAGACCACATCCATGACAGAATCCCTGCAGACCACACCCATGACAGAATCCCTGCTGACCACACCCATGACAGAATCCCTGCAGACCACACCCATGACAGAATCCCTGCAGACCACACCCATGACAGAATCCATGCAGACCACATCCATGACAGAATCCATGCAGACCACATCCATGACAGAATCCCTGCAGACCACACCCATGACAGAATCCCTGCAGACCACACCCATGACAGAATCCCTGCAGACCACACCCATGACAGAATCCCTGCAGACCACACCCATGACAGAATCCCTGCAGACCACACCCATGACAGAATCCCTGCAGACCACACCCATGACAGAATCCCTGCAGACCACACCCATGACAGAATCCCTGCAGACCACACCCATGACAGAATCCCTGCAGACCACACCCATGACAGAATCCCTGCAGACCACACCCATGACAGAATCCCTGCAGACCACACCCATGACAGAATCCCTGCAGACCACACCCATGACAGAATCCCTGCAGACCACACCCATGACAGAATCCCTGCAGACCACACCCATGACAGAATCCCTGCAGACCACACCCATGACAGAATCCCTGCAGACCACACCCATGATAGAATCCCTGCAGACCACATCCATGACAGAATCCCTGCAGACCACACCCATGACAGAGTCCCTGCAGACCACACCCATGACAGAATCCCTGCAGACCACACCCATGACAGAATCCCTGCAGACCACACCCATTACAGAATCCTTGCAGACCACACCCATGACAGAATCCCTGCAGACCACACCCATGACAGAATGCTGACCACACCCATGACAGAATCCCTGCTGACCACACCCATGACAGAATCCCTGCTGACCACATCCATGACAGAATCCCTGCTGACCAGATCCATGACAGAATTCCTGCAGACCACACCCATGACAGAATCCCTGCAGACCACACCCATGACAGAATTCATGTAGACCACACCCATGACAGAATCCCTTCAGACCACACCCATGACAGAATCCCTGCAGACCACATCCATGACAGAATCCCTGCAGACCACACCCATGACAGAATCCCTGCTGACCACACCCATGACAGAATCCCTGCTGACCACACCCATGACAGAATCCCTGCAGACCACACCCATGACAGAATCCCTGCAGACCACACCCATGACAGAATCCCTGCAGACCACACCCATGACAGAATCCCTGCAGACCACACCCATGACAGAATCCCTGCAGACCACACCCATGACAGAATCCCTGCAGACCACACCCATGACAGAATCCCTGCAGACCACACCCATGACAGAATCCCTGCAGACCACACCCATGACAGAATCCCTGCAGACCACACCCATGACAGAATCCCTGCAGACCACACCCAAGACAGAATCCCTTCAGACCACACCCATGACAGAATCTCTGCAGACCACTCCCATGACAGAATCCTTGCAGACCACACCCTTGATAGAGGATAAATTTTTAGTGGGTGTTGTGTGCACCAGGTACAATGCAGGTGTGCTATCTTTATTAAGTCCCCAGACTAGACCCCCTGTATATATCTTTAGATCCAGGACCAGACCTTCAAAATATATATAACCCCAAAACCAGACCCCCTAAATATATATAAATCCAAAAGCAGACCCCCTAAATATATTCAGATCTCAGAGCAGGGCCCCTAAATATTTTCAGACCCCAGAACAGACCCCCAAACTAATATAGACCCCAGACCAGACCCCCCAAATATATTCAGACACCAGACAACCTAAATAAATTGAGACCCAAAAACAAACCTTCTAAATATATTAAAACCCTAGACAAGACCCCCTAAATATATTCAGATTCCAGATCAGACCCCTTAAATATGTTCAGACCCCAGACCAGACCCTCTAAGTATTTTCTGATCCCAGACCAGACACCCTAAATATATTGAGACCCAAAAGCAAACCTTCTAAATATATTGAAACCCCATACCAGACCCCCTAAATAGAATATATTCATATCCCAGAGCACACCCCTTTAATATATTCAGACCCTAGACCAGACCCCCTAACTAATATAGACCCCAGACCAGACCCGTTAAATATATTCAGATCCCAGACCAGACCTCCTCAATATATTCAGACCAAGGATCAGACCTCCTCAATATATTTAGACCCCAGACCCAACCTTGTAAATATATTCAGACCCCAGACCATCATCTCAATAATTCAGATGCTGGATTATGTTGCTACTCCCAAAAGGAAATTCACTGATAACCCCTACGGATATGGGGGTGATTTCCTAAGACAGGCTTTTTATGCTGGCCTTAGATTTCCCCCCTGCTCTGCCATATGGGGTGAGGGGTGGACCTCATCATAAATTGGGTGAATCTAAGGCACTCCATGCACCTGGAGAGAAAAACTACATCCGGCTGGGGGCTGGAGTAATTTTTCTACAACCGGAGCCCCCCACCCCCTGCCGAACATGGCGTAAAACCAGCCGTGCAACTAAATATTGTCACACAACCGGTTCATAAAGTGACTTGAGACTATTTTTCCCTCCAATGTCTTGTAGGGCTAGCCTTGCCGAATGTACAGATGTAGTCGAGCGAACAGAAGCTAAACTAGATGTGTTAACTAAGCTAATTGTGTAAGCTGGCACCCTCAGTTGCTTGGCAGGATATCACGATGAGTTAAGAGTTTGAGAGTTAAGTGGAGTATTTTTTTTGCTGCTTCATTCTGGTGAAAAACAACTTTTAATCCATATGCAAATGAGCAGTTAAGTGCACTGAGGGTGGGGCTGAGTCAGCCTGTGCACCCTTGTTCTTCTGCCATACCCTCTCTCTTCTTCTTGTAGACAGGGCTAGGTGAGAAGACTATGCGGAAACCTGTCCTTGTCAATAAATGAAGATGGAGGGGCTGACAGGGGAGCAAGGGTGCACGGAGTAGCTTAGTCCCACCCTCATTGCACTTAACTGACTCCTGCAATGTATGAGTTTATCCTGGAGTGTTCAACTAACTACTGAAGATCCTATTAATAGCATTTCTCATTTTTTGCTTTTTCGACAATTCCAAACTTTGAACGAAATGGTAAAAACTTTTACTGGAACAATTCCCTCTAAGCACAAATGAGTATGCAGCCTATGGACCTTCAGAGAATAACGATCAAGTGTTGGCAGTAGGAGGCCAAATACCGGCTCCAATTGTCTTTCTGGGCCGTAGTCTGTGTTTTCTGAGCAGGTTAACAAACACTGAATACAAGGGATGATATTACGGAAACATGCAGGCTCTGCTGGGCTTGTTTGACTAGTTCTACTGAGGAGCCTCTAGGCAAACACAGCTCTTTTCCATGATCTTCTTCTTTCTGTTGACTTGGTGAAGGAGAAGAAGCAGTATGGAGAATATGCACAGCGCTCTTTCTTCAAGACAAAACTTTTTTAAGCTTAGGTTTGGCATGGGGCAAATAAATACTGTAGGCACCACAGACACTGCCCTATATGCAGATATGGAGTTGGTGGTCGTTGGCCCATCCATCTTCCACATGAAACTATGTCTTCACATCAGGTTCTTCTCTCAATGAGTATTGGGGTTGGCAAGCCAAGGGTCACCCTACCCATAATTTCATCAAAAATTAGAACTTGTAAGAGAAAAAAATCTCCTTGTGCACCAGTTGGAGACACAATTTTTGTTTTATTTTTGGTATGTAGCCCTCCTTTTGGGTGGACACATCTGGTAGTGGGTCACACCACAATATTTCACGTCATGACCTGGCACTAATTAGGGAGAGCGTCATTTTTGACCCTGGGGCTAACATTTCTACGTAGGTCAGAAAAAGACTCAACTCTTCCAAGGTTTTCACCCACTCTCAGATCTAGATATGTGATACTGGGGAAGGCAAAGAAAACTATTGAGTGGAAATCAACAGTTTTGTTTCCTGTAGAACAAGAATTTTGATTTCCTTACCCTTCAAAAATTTTAAGGTTCTAAGTTACTTCATACTAGCCCCAAACTGACAAATATCCCCATCTTAATGGACACTTCTGTGGTGTCAGTTGATACAAATGATTAGTTTTAAGAGAATCACATTCCCCATGCAGATACCTCCTTTTTATTGAAGACGAGTGATATAACAATATTGGAACAGTGTTTTTTTAAGATTTATTTGGAGAAATAGAAAGGATTTACCGTATTACACGATGTAAGGGAAAACGGAGGAAGGGTTGTATTTGGTAGATGACCCATTCGGGAAGGATCTGGCCTATCCCATCCCATTGCAAGGTTTGGTATGCTCTAGGAAATCTGACACGACTATTACAAATCAAACCACATTAAGGTTCATCTTTAGAAAAGAAATCTGGGGAAATCTGGAAAGAAAGGGTGAACGAAGATGGTAAAATAGAAACTTTCACTGAAATTCAGCTTTCTTTTGGTAATAAAGGGGTTATCCAAGACTAAACTTCTTTAACAGACCCCTTCAGAGTGGCCGGATCAGCGGTGGGGTTCATATACTTACCTGGTTTACATCCCTGGATTCTGGGTGCATCGCTCCATGGTCATGCAGGTTGGGCTCAGGTTTGGAACGTTTATGCCTCGCTTCAGGCTCTGATGGCACCGCGTGCAAACCACTCGGGTCTTGTCGTCAGCACATTGTCTGAAGAACTGCCACGCCAGGGAACTCCTTGGAGCTGGCTTTGTTTTGCTCGGTCCCTTGATGCAGTGGGCAGTAGCAGGCGTACGGTTAGGGGACGGCCTCTCTGCTTTTGCACCCTGCTCCCTCTTTTGCTGTGTGGCTGGCGCTGTGTGACCACCACCTCTTCCTCCAAACTCCACACATCACTCGCATGCCCCTGATTCCATGTGGGGTCTAGGACCTTATCGTCCTCCACATCATCTTCCACTCACTCCTCACCCCTTCCCTCCTTGCCGGTCTGCACACTGCAGAAAGCCGCAGCAGTTGGCACATGTGTTTCGTCATTATCAGAGACGTGCGGTGGTGGTCTTCCCATGTCCTCATCCTGCAACATAAGTGGTTGGGCATCAGTGCACTAAATCTCTTCTACTTCTGGGGCAGGGCTATGTGGATGGCCCACGGAAACCCTGCCAGCAGAGTCATCAAAAAGCATAAGAGTCTGCTGCATGACTTGGGGCACAGACTGTTTGGCTGATTTGCAAGGGGGTGAGGTGAAAGACAGATGCCCATGGGCTGCAGGTGCCAACTCTGAGCTTTCAGCAGGAGACTGGGAGGGAGACAATGTGAAGGTGCTAGCGCCACTGTCAGCCACCCAATCTACTATCGCCTGTACATGTTCTGGCCTCACCATTTGTACACAAGTATTCTGGCCTACAAAATGATGCTGAACGTCCTGTCGCCTATGTGCACCTGAGGAAGCTGTTTTATTTGGGCGTGTAGCTGGCACAGATCGACCACGTCCTCTCCCTGCAACAGGAGCTCCACCAACACCAACAGCACCACGACCAGGGCCATGTCCCTTATTTGATGCTCTCCTCATTCTTTAAGGTCACCCACTGAACTAACAGACAGATTAACTTTATTAATTTCCCTGTCACGGATGCAGTGCTGGTGTACCTCACACCAAAAATGGGTATATGTCACCCACCAAACTAACAGACAAATAAACTATTATGTTTCTGTGTCAGGGGTACAAAGCTGGTGTATAGCACCCACAAGAAAATCACTATAGGTCACCCACAGAATAAAAAGCCAGATGAGATTCCTAACACTCTCCATCACTTCAGCAGCCTGTTTCCTGTCCCTGCAATAGTCAGAGCTGATGGGCGGTGCTACACATGATCCAGCTTATATAGAGGCTGGGTCACATGATGCACAGGCCAATCACAGCCATGCCATTACTAGACATGGCTGTGATGGCTTCTAAGTGCCCACAGCTTAAAAGCTTGTTGATTGGCTGCCCTGCAGCCTTTGAACAAGATTTATTAAGTGCCCAAACACCGAACTCAAACCCGAATTTTTGCTGCAAAGGTCGGGTCCGCTCAACACTAACTGTGTTATGTCTAGTGCTGGGACTGATGGATTTTATTTACCGTTATTTGAATTGTTGTGTCACACTCCAGCCCTTTTGGACCCTGACGTAATGGCTTATTACTAGGTTAGGCCATCATGATCGGAGGAGACCTACCCTCTGGAACTCTCTTTGTCCACAAGAATGAAGGTGTTCGTTATGGTCCGGGTCCTGAATTCCTCCTTCTGTGCTTGGAATTTCTCTAGTCAAGTGAATGAGGCTGGGTGGCATTTCCCAGGAAGGTGGATGGAGGGCTCCCAGGTCGTACCTGGGGGAAAAAAGGAGCCACAACCCTCAAATGTCATTGAGGCCTCTTTATTCTGAGGATTTGTGGAGCCCCACTTATATGGAAGTGATGGTCTATCCTAGAGATAAGCAATCACTCCAATTGGTAAGAACAGCTGTGATCGCAGGAGGTTCCACATCTGGCCATCTAAACCATGGGCCATGCCAAGTCCAGCTGCAGCTCTTACATAGCAGTTCTCCTTTCTGGCTCATAGATTGGCGTTTCGAGGAGGGATCCCATCTACGACGTCCATCTTCCCCATAAAACCCCTTTAATGACTTTTAAGGTTGAGCATTGACCGCTCTTACTGTAAAGAACCCTTTCCTACATTGACCCCCTAGTAATGGTACGGTCTCTATAATGCTTTAGGTAGGTCCATACCACCCATGATGAGAAAGGCCGGTAGGGCTGTGGCCTCCAGTGGTATTTCTAATGGTATCAGTCTAGGGTCCTTAACAAGCAGGAATCTCATTGTCCTTTCATATGTGAAGTTGAATTTGAATTTTTACGAGTCAGTGCCGAGCGCAGCGATTTCCAAGAAGCGTACGTGAAAAGAGAATTTACCTGCAGGTCAGACTGTATTTACAAGTTTCCTCCTTGTTCCTCCTGAATAAATATAATTACCCAAATAGACCTCGGCCGCTGTCAGTCGGACACAATTAATTGCCTTCTTCTCGCTGTTTCGGAGCCGTCTGCCGCGAGCGTCTGTTTCAGCGTCAACCTCTAAGGATTTGAATGGCGGAGACTGCTGAGAAATGACATGTACTGTAGTTGCCGAGGGTTTCATTTGAATTTTTGCCTTGATTTTTAAGTGTTGCACTTGTTAGTTGTCGCATTTGTCGCTCACGGTAAGTAGTGTTGAGCACGAATATTCAAATCGTGAATTTTAATCGCGAATATCGCCACTTCGAGAATTCGGGAAAATTTTGAATATAGTGCTATATATTAGTATTCGCGAATAGTGTTGATCGCGAATATTCTAATTGCGAATTTATCGCGAATATCGGCACTTAGCAACATCCCTAGCAACCAATAGGAAAGTTGCCTACCCTTTAGTGTTGATCGCTAATAATCTAATTGCGAATTTTTATTGCGAATATATTACATTGCCGATTTTCGCAATAAAGTAAATAATGACTGGAGATCACGAATTCTCGAATTTGCAAATTTATGCCAAATATTCGGCCAAAAATTCACGAAATATTGTGAATTTGAATATTGCCTAGGCCGCTCATCACTAACGGTTAGTAGTGGGCGGCGGTGGTGGCTCTTGGGTAAGAAAACGGTGAGACAGATCACAGTATGTACATAGACGTACCTGCCGGGGTGACGTGGAACACTGCAATATAGGCTGGGGGATTGGGGGGATGACATATCGTATGGGACAACTAGTTCCACCACCTTTTAAGGACACAGGGCGCACATGTACGCCCTGCGCCGGTGTTTAAAGATGGCGCCAGCTCCTGCTGGATGCGGGCGCCATAGCCGCGGGTGGCCTCCTGCTTCTTCAAGCAGACACCCGCGGCTCATGTCCGCGACCGGCAGTGATGCCGATCGCGGACATTTAACCCCTCAGATGCCGTGGTCAATCATAACCACGGCATCTGAGCGCGCACAAAACAGAAATTTTCACTTTCGGTTTGTGCTCCGGCTCCCCCGTGTGGCGATCGGAGAAGCCAGAGCGCGCCTGCAGCAGCCTGGGTCCCTATGAATGAAACCCAGGCTGCTGCATAGTATTTCCTATGGAGCCATAGCCTGTAATAGGCTCCACAGGAAATACGCGATTTTCTCATATATTCCAATGCTATTGCTTTGGAATGTATGGGAATAGCAATCTAATGATTGCATGTTATAGTTCCCTATGGGGGGTGTAAAAAAAAAAAAAAAAAATTATTAAAAATAACCTAAAAATTCAAATCACCCTCCTTTTGCCAAAATGAAAATAAGATAAAATAAAGGAAGAAAGCTGCAGTACAAAGGAGAAAAAAAAAACATGTCCCTTAAGCTGCAGGAGAAAGTACACACTCCCTGAGCTGTAATAGAGAGAGAGAGTTGCAGCAGAAAAGGGCATGCCCCCTGAAAAAAGAGACGCCCCTTAAGCTGCAGCTCACTTTCAGTGAGCTGTGATAGGGAGAGAGCTGCAACAGAAAGGACACATCCTCTGAGCTGTAATAGAGAGAGAGACCAAAAAAGAAAACACACCCTGAGTTGAGATAAGGAGAAAGCTGCAGTAGAAAGGACATGCCCCCTGAGCTGTGATAGGGACAGGGCTGCATTAGGAAATAAATGCTCCCTGAGCTGTGCTAGGAAGAAAGCTGCAACTCATGAAATAATAGCAATACTGTCTGCCCAGCTCTGGATGTAACTGGGGAATAAGACATGATGTAACACCAGTACTGTGAGTTCAGCTCTGAATGTAACTGGGGAATAAGACATGATGTAACAGCAGTACTGTGAGTGCAGCTCTGGATGTAACTGGGGAATAAGACATGATGAAACAGCAGTACTGTGAGTGCAGCTCTGGATGTCACTGGGGAATAAGACATGATGTAACAGCAGTACTGTGAGTGCAGCTCTGGATGTATCTAGAGTATGAGACATGATGTAACAGCAGTACTGTGAGTGCAGCTCTGGATGTAACTGGGGAATAAGACATGATGTAACAGCAGTACTGTGAGTGCAGCTCTGGATGTAACTGGGGAATAAGACATGATGTAACAGCAGTACTGTGAGTGCAGCTCTGGATGTGACTTGAGTATAATCATAAGGTAGTATTTCCAGGTCCTCGGAATGCGCTTCTCATGGCGTCTCACCGTTGACACCATTGATGCATTATTTTACGCTCTAGGCTGCTGTAGTAATGCTATCTGCGCTCTGATTGGTTGCTGCGGGTGACGGCGCCCCCTCCTGTCTGTACAGTTCTCTATTCCCCCAGCTCTTCTATACAGGTGACATATTATCTCTATATATTTCCGTCAGGGCAGCCTAGTGGGCGGCTCCTCTGTGCTGAAGGTAGAGTGACTGTAGCATTCGATGGCGGTCTAATCTTAGTAGGTCGCTATCTGATGAATCGCAGCAGCGCCCAGGCCGCATCCTCCGCTCTTATGTGATTACAACTGGGGGCTAAGTGCGGCACAAGCCGGGCAACTGCGATGGAGCTGCTCAGACCGCAGGCCGAGTCATCCTGGCATGCTGAGACCCACAGCAAGATGTTGAAGAGCTGAAGCAGGAAGGAAACACCCCTGAGCTGTGATAGGCATAGAGTTGAAGGAGGAAGAACACACTCCCTAAGCTGTGATAAGGAGAAAATTGAAGTAAGAAGGACATGCCCCCTGTGCTGTGATTGCCAGAAAGTGCAGCAGAAAAGGACATGCCTCCTGAGCTGTGATAGGGAGGGAGCTGCAGCAGAAAGGTCATGCCTCCTGAGCTGTGATAGGGAGGGTGCTGCAGCAGAAAAGACACATCCCCTAAGATGTGATAGAGAGGGAGCTGCAGCAGAAAGGACATGATTCCTGAGCTGTGATAGGGAGGAAGCTGCATCAGAAAAGACACATCCCCTAAGATGTGATAGAGAGGGAGCTGCAGCAAAAAGGACATGCCTCCTAAGCTGTGATAGGGAGGGAGCTGCAGCAGAAAGAACATGCCTCCTGAGCTGTGATAGGGAGGGAGCTGCAGCAGAAAGGTCATGCCTCCTGAGCTGTGATCGGGAGGGAGCTGCAGCAGAAAGGTCATGCCTACTGAGCTGTGATAGGGAGGGAGCTGCAGCAGAAAAGATACATCCCCTAAGATGTGATAGAGAGGGAGCTGCAGCAGAAAGGACATGCCTCCTGAGCTGTGATCGGGAGGGAGCTGCAGCAAAAAGGACATGCCTAGTGAGCTGTGATAGGGAGGGAGCTGCAGCAGAAAAGATACATCCCCTAAGATGTGATAGAGAGGGAGCTGCAGCAGAAAGGACATGCCTCCTGAGCTGTGATAGGGAGGGAGCTGCAGCAAACAGGACATGTATCCTGGGCTGTGATAGGGAGGGAGCTGCAGCAGAAAGGACATGCCTCCTGAGCTACGATAAGCAGAAAGTTGCAGCAGAAAAGAACACGTCTCCTGGGAATTGACACACCCCATGAGCTTCAAATTTTAAATAAATCTATTAGAATTGGAGCTCTGCATGGGGTTACAGAGAGTTGTCCATCCAGTAAGTTTTTTTAATGGTCAAATGACATAAAAAAAAAATGAGACTCAACACACCAGTTCCCTTTCCGGTGATTATGGGGTCTCCCTTGACACCCAGGAAATGACCTAGTGGCGACCCGCTGACGGCAGTGATTGGCTGAGACCAGCGGGGACCTAGGACGTGTCGGACAAACGTCTTAAGGGATACGTGAATCTAGAAATAAATGATACATAGAAACAGGAGAAAAAAACCTTTTTTCTGCATTAGTCTGGCAGAGAACCACAGGGTTAATTGATGTTTTTTTCCAGTTTTGGAGGCTTTGCAGGATTTACAATGTACGGTCTCTCACTGCAGAAGGAGCAGCGGGGGAGAGCTCCTGCTGCCGTCAGCTGCCTTACAGCCAGAAGTTTGTTAGAACGAGAAGGGGAAACGGACGACCTCTTGGGCACAAATAGAAGAACTTTTAATCTATTCCTTAATTTTTCTTTGCAATTTCAAACAGAACGTAATCAAAGGAAAGGAGGATATTAAGGGGATTTTTTATTTCCTTCTATTTAGTGTTTTTTAAGGGGTCACTTTCACAATTCTTATTAGCAGCATTGATATCATTGTAGTTAAAAGCATAATAATTGTAAAAAATGATCCTGGGAGGAGCTATTCCCTGCGCTCATTGTCGCCCCCTGCTGGATAACGCACATTGCAGACGAAAGGCAGTATAACACATATGTGCCGGGGCGGAAAGCGCGCCATGAAAACTGCTTTGAAGTGGAAATTAAGCTTTTATAGTATGAACAGCTCATACAAATGCAGACGTTTCCTTCCTCACCTCAGCCGTGTGGTGTGAGGTGGCGATCTTTGATTCAAATATATAAATAAAAAAAAAAAAATTAGATACTCTGTCACAAGATGTCTATCCTGTATGTGTCTATTTGTCGCCATCCGGTGGTTGTGATGGGTATTGCAGCCTGTTAAGAGTTTTGCAAAAATGTAATATTTTATTGAATTTGTATAATTGCAAATTAGTATCTTTAACCAAATTCATGCCAAATATGCAGCGTACAGCAGCTATAATACTATAAAACCCAACATTCCGGAAAAAAAATTCTGGAAAGTCTTTGATATTAACAAGAAAACATTATGTAAAATGAACCTACTATATTTGCCAGTAACCACATTTTTCATTGCACCAGCAGGAAATATGTCTTTTATATTTAAAATGACATATTTGATTCCAATATTAAAGGGAAAACTAAATTTCGATAGACGGAGACTGGATCTCCTATCACATCGTCAGCCCTAACCCCCAGGACCCATAAAGGGAGCAGTTAGCAATGCTGAAGCATTGATCATAAATTCTGATCGCTGCTATGGGAAATGGAGTGCGTAATCTCAGAATATTACACTTTAATGGCCTTAATTAACAGCATGGTAAATTTAGCATACAACAGTAGGTGAAACTGGGCTGAAAAGTGCCCAAAGTGTCTTCTTTCCGCTCGCGAACAAGCAGTTAACAGGTCAGTTAAAAGGACCCGTAATTAAAAGGTTCTTAACTGATTGGGTAAGTGGCTGCAGAAGATGTCGTGGAGGTGAAAGCTGCGAGTAATCACTGCCACAGGTCAGGTTTATTGCTGTGTAATCAGAGGGCACTGGATCTCATGTACTGGACTGTTCCTGAGCATGGAAATTAACTACAGCACAATGCACTAAAAGCCTCTGCACACTCTCAGTGTGAACACACAGGATTTCCAGTGCAGCATTAAGCCACATGTTCTATTATATGTATACAGAGCACCAATTCCCTGAATGAACATAATTATATGATAGAATTATGTTACCACTAGAGGGAGCTCAAGAGATTACTGCATACAGATATATACAGCCACCACTAGAGGGAGCTCAAGAGAGTACTGCATACAGATATATACAGCCACCACTAGAGGGAGCTCAGGAGATTACTACATACAGATATAAACAGCCACCACTAGAGGGAGCTCAGGAGATTACTACATACATATATATACAGACATTACTAGAGGGAGCTCAGGAGATTACTACATACAGATATATACAGCCACCACTAGAGGGAGCTCAGGAGATTACTGCATACAGATATATACAGCCACCACTAGAGGGAGCTCAGGAGATTACTATATACAGATATAAACAGCCACCACTAGAGGGAGCTCAGGAGATTACTACATACATATATATATATATATATATATATATATATATATATATATATACAGACATTACTAGAGGAGCTCAGGAGATTACTGCATACAGATATATACAGCCACCACTAGAGGGAGCTCAGGAGACTACTATATACAGATATATACAGCCACCACTAGAGGGAGCTCAGGAGATTACTGTATACAGATATATACAGCCACCACTAGAGGGAGCTCAGGAGATTACTGCATACAGATATACAGCCACCACTAGAGGGAGCTCAGGAGATTACTGCATACAGATATATACAGCCACCACTAGAGGGAACTCAGGAGATTACTGCATACAGATATATACAGCCACCACTAGAGGGAGCTCAGGAGATTACTACATACAGATATATACAGCCACCACTAGAGGGAGCTCAGGAGATTACTACATACAGGTATATACAGCCACCACTAGAGGGAGCTCAGGAGATTACCACATACAGATATATACAGCCACTACTAGAGGGAGCTTAGGAGATTACTGCATACAGATATATACAGCAACCACTAGGGGGCGCTCAGGAGATTACTACATACAGATATATACAGACACCACTAGAGGGAGCTCAGGAGATTACTACATACAGATATATACAGCCACCACTAGGAGGAACTCAGGAGATTACTATATACAGATATATACAGCCACCACTAGAGGGAGCTCAGGAGATTACTACATACAGATATATACAGCCACCACTAGAGGGAGCTCAGGAGATTACTACATACAGATATATACAGCCAACACTAGAGGGAGCTCAGGAGATTACTACATACAGATATATACAGCCACCACTAGAGGGAGCTCAGGAGCTTACTGCATACAGATATATACAGACACCACTAGGGGAAGCTCAGGAGATTACTATATACAGATATATACAGCCACCACTAGAGGGAGCTCAGGAGATTACTACATACAGATATATACAGCCACCACTAGAGGGAGCTCAGGAGATTACTACATACAGATATATACAGTCACCACTAGAGGGAGCTCAGGAGATTACTACATACAGATATACACAGCCACCACTAGAGGGAGCTCAGGAGATTACTAAATACAGGTATATACAGCCACCACTAGAGGGAGCTCAGGAGATTACTACATACAGATATATACAGCCACCACTAGGGGGAGCTCAGGAGATTACTGCATACAGATATATACAGCCACCACTAGGGAACTTCAGGAGATTATCACATACAGATATATACAGCTACCACTAGAGGGAGCTCAGGAGATTACTGCATACAGATATATACAGCCACCACTAGAGGGAGCTCAGGAGATTACTATATACAGATATATACAGCCACCACTAGAGGGAGCTCAAGAGATTACTACATACGGTTATATGCAGCCACCACTGGAGGGAGCTCAGGAGATTACTGCATACAGATATATACAGCCAGCACTAGAGGGAGCTCAGGAGATTACTGCATACAGACATATACAGCCGCCACTAGAGGGAGCTCAGGAGATTACTACATACAGATATATACAGCCACCACTAGAGGGAGCTCAGGAGATTACTACATACAGATATATACAGCCACCACTAGAGAGAGCTCAGGAGATTACTACATACAGATATATACAGCCTCCACTAGAGGGAGCTCAGGAGATTACTGCATACAGATATATACAGCCACCACTAGAGGGAGCTCAGGAGATTACTACATACAGATATATACAGCCACCACTAGAGGGAGCTCAGGAGATTACTGCTAACAGATATATACAGCCACCACTAGAGGAAGCTCAGGAGATTACTACATACAGATATATACAGCCACCACTAGAGGGAGCTCAGGAGATTAATAAAAGTGGTGAAGAAAGTGGGGTGGGGTGGGGGGTAGAAATAACACAGCTCAACATGTTTACTGCCATTTACACTAGAGGCTAGCATAACTTAAGTTTACACCATCGCATTGGTATGTACATTAGAATTTCTACCGCATATTCTGCCAGAAGATGCACTAAATTTATTAATAGGAGTCTGTGCCCCTTAATCAGTTTGGTGCATCTTAGTCCAATTGACTTCAGGCATGTACGCACCCCAGGAAGAGCCCAGCCAAGATATAATTCCACTGTATCCTTCACACTGGGAAATGAGTTTATTGCCCTTCCCTCATGGTAGAAAAAGACATCAGGACCATTGGTGCATAGTACCTACATGGGTCTATGATGGATAATGGAGCTCTCAAAGCATACAGTGGACTTATGAGTAGTCATAAGGGGAACCCAACCAGCTCGCCCCCCCACCCCCCACCCCCTAATTACATGTAGATCTATAGCAGTCTGTGTGGCAGGAGACGGAGACCACTACCCTCATAAATACAGTGGACTCACAATTACAGATGTGTCCTTTCTTACCTTAGCTATAATTTGGTTCAGAACTCCCGATTTCTCATGAAACCAATTCCATACATCATCACAGCATGCTAGCAAAAGCCTTGACAGGCTGCAATTCACATCACACCCACTGGGTGGCTACATATAGGCTCACATAGCATATACATCTCGTGACAGAGTATTAAAAAATCTTGTTTTCTTAAACGCACATCTGGGGATACATCCAGCCAAGATGTAAGGTAAGGAAGGACTTATCTGTCAGAGTGTTTTTCCCTTACAACTCTACTTTACTCCGTGATATATTTGTGCCATTTGGGCACAAAGAAGAGCATATCGGTCCCCATACTCCATAGTGTCCTCTTTACAGTCCATATAAACCAACAAGAGGTCTAGAAAAGAAAAGGCACACTCGGAATAGATGTTCAAGGTTACTTGGAGTCAACATCTTATGTTGATTTTCGCAACCTTCACTAATTGCCTTTGAGCACCCTTAGAAGCAGTCTAACAAGCAGACCACCCCCCCCCCCCCCACACACACACAAAGGTGTAGAACAAGGGTTCCTCGTCAACGAGAAGCAAATTGCTCCCACCGACGACCGTCTACCTTTCATGTTCTGCTTTGTTAAAGCTGCGAATGTTCCATTAGCGCAGAACAAATGACTTTCCAAACAGCAAACAAAAAACGAGGCGGCTAATAGGACTAGGACCGCGCCTAATAAATGACTGCGTTAATCAGCATCAGAAAATGGACTGAAAGTGGACAATAAGAGCATTGTCATGAAAAGAACAACCCCTAGATAAGGGCTCGGATAATAGATGCTCAATCATTTCATCCGGAGGAGCACAACACGAGGACCTCCGGCTTGGTGCGATGCACCGCCGTCCATAGAGGCTCCAGTTCTATGTTCTGGGATACCAAACATATAAATAATGGAGATTGCTCAAAAAGTTACAAAAAGAAGTAAAAGTTCCTCTTCATTTTGGTTGACACGTACGACCCACAGAGATCTAGTGGAAAACGTTTTGCCAAGAACCCTCTCTGTCTCCCTCTCCTTTCTCCCCTCGAGCAGGATATAGACATGAGATATATTTTGGTCTGACCCACCCATTTTAGGAAGACTAGTTAATTATTTAATGTGTATGGGGGATTCCCAACTTTCCAAACATGGTAGATGTTTGGGGACATAAGGATCAGGCAGCTGCTTTCCAACATGCTTAATCCTTCCGTTCTTGGGGAGATAAGCCAACACTAAAGTTATTGGCTTGCAAGTGTAGATTGTTTATAGGTAGGGTGATTGGGGGTCAGGAGAGATAGTTATCTGTTGGCCCCGCAGGTATTTGATGTGTATGGCCTAAGCCTAAGACTCCTTGTGCAGCAGAATCCCCCCACCTCCCTTTTGATCTCACTGCAAAATGGCCAGGCATGAAAAGTGTAATTCATTTAGCCAAGTACCACCCCTTCAGTGAGTTTCAAGATAAAGATGGAGGAGACTAGGAGGAGATGAAGGAGAATCTGAGGATCTCGGATTTTCAGAAGGTTTAGGTCTCATTCACACGAACATGAATAAATCGAAGTCAATGGGGCTATTCACATGGCTGTCTTATAATGTCCTATTTTTGGCCATTTTCGAAGCCAGTAGGACCCCCTAAAATATGCCGATGTTTATGGATGTACAGACAAGAACGCACCAGGGGTTAAAATAAACAAATTACAGCATAATAATATTTCCAGCATTTGCACCTGCTGGATCACTCTCTACTCACTAAAGGCAGCAGGACCCGATGTCTGATGATGTCACATGATCATGCTGGGAGCTCAGGTCCTGCTGCCTACAGTGAAGAGGAAGTGTCCTCGCATTTGCCTTCGGCACAAGCAGAATGTGGAGCACTAAGGGGGGCATTATTCCTACTGGGGAGCACAAGGAGGCTTTGAATTATACTGGGGGGCCCGAAGGGGACATTAGTCATACTGGGGGGCACTAATGGGGCCATTAATTATAATGGGGGTCACTGTGAGGGCCATTAATCACACAAGAGGGGAATTATGCCCACCATTAATCATACTGGGCGGCACTATGGGGGCCATTTGATGTCCAGGGAGCACTAAGGGGGGCATTATGTATATTGTGAGGGCACTGCAGGGGTGGGATGTTTAAAAATAAATAAAAATAAAATAAAAAAAACATGAAAATCAACCAGTTTAACGGCCATCAAAAATGGATAGATGGACAGAAAATTGATTCACAAACTGATGCAAAATGGACATGAAAACTGACAATATCTGTTTTTAATGTCTGTCATGTAGATGTATCCTTACTGTTGTCCTTTGCATGGTGGACATGGTGAGATTTGCCCTTTTTCAACTGCCAAGCCACAAGTTGGAGACCACCCGTCCAGACCTTCTCTTCAAGCTAAGTTTAGAAGGTGGTGCTCATGAGTGCACATGCAGTGCTCCAGACCTAATGTTCTACAACTGATATCCTCCAACCTTTAGGTCTACATTCGTTGTGAAACAACTTGGAAACAACTTGGAAGTTGACGTCCACCTGTTGAAAATCCTCGATTGATGAAAAATGTAGAACATGGTGCTGAAGGTCTCAGTAGACCCTCTTTCTGGAGGCATTGAAGTGAAGTCTATGGTGTCGTACAAGTGACGTTACTCTTACACGACCTCCATTATTCGTCACATCGTTAGCCGCCACCTCGGGGAACGCAGCCTTAGGCCATTGCCGGCTTTGTGTATGCAGCTCGGCGTTCTTCTTAGCGACATAAAAGTTTCATCTTTTCCTCCTTGCATTGATCTATGCGCACCGCCGCCCTTTATAAGCAACCTAATGATTCTCATAATGATATTTATGCTTGCAATTAAAAAGAATCCATCCACATCTTGGAAAGATCAAGTGTATGGAAAGCTACTCATGGCGCTGAACAGGGGCCAGAGCTGCACACTTAAAATTCATTAACTCGCCCACATTAAGTCACTTAAATTTCCTGTTCACAGTCTATACACGATATAAAAAACCCAGGACTCTTGGTTTTGACAACTCATTTTAAGGAGCCAATTAAGAGGATATTCATTATTTTGACATCAGATTTTCCTTGGATACAGACTGAAAAGAAACGGTGCCAAGGGGGTTTCATTATAGGTGTGCAGCAAATGTGGAAAATGCCAATTCTTTCTGTTTCTGTAACGATTACAAGCTGACAGATGACCCCTTTATGTCAAGGTTAAGATCTGTCACCAAGCAGACCCCTTTGAATTAGGGTGCTCTAAAGAAAAAAAAGCCAAATCGGTAGGTGCAAACGGACCCTCTAATCCCCCTGGGGTGTCTAACAGGAGCAATAATGGGGCATGACCTTCATTTCAATGAACCCACGTAGCCATGTAGAAGCTACAAAGGGCCTGGGCTTGACTACCAGGGTAGCAGACATGTAAACTGCGCTGGGATGCACCCTACAGCTTCTTTAGATGGTGCAGAAATGAAGCAGACAGTGCACATTTGTGCAGTAAGTCCATACTGTATACATATGATGAAACATTGCATAATGCATATTTACATGGTCTTGACGGTTGCATGACTCACAATGAGGGTACTTCACTCTTGGCAGTTACAGTCTTTTAAAGGCACATTACGTGTACGGATTCTCAGTCAAGGTAAAAGTTATTTAACTATTTACAGTCTGCATTTATGGTCCCAAGTGGGAACTCCCTGACCCAGCTCAGACCTCTTGGACTGAAAGGTCTCTGATCTCTTTGCAGCTTGTCACACTTAGATAGGGCTCCTGCTTCTTCTGTATTCCCGATAGCATTGGTCCTTCTTCAACCCAGTACTCTACATGGCACCAAGCACATTGGTGGGTAGGAGACTTCCTCTTCTTCTTCATTTGTTGTGTTATTCTCACCTGCTGCAGCAGTAGCTGCAGCATGCCATTGTTTAGTGCTCACCAACAGCAGGAGGGCAACAGCAAACCATGTGGTTCACACTACATGGCCCAAGGCAGCACCCTTCCGCCACTTAGTTGGTACCCCACCTAGTGTCCTTTATGAGCTTGTGATGGGCTAGTCATACAGTGAAGTGGAGTGGCAGTGGATATGCATGAGCGCCTTCAAACGGGGAATATAAGATCCTCATTTTAAGGAACAATAAGGGCCCGAGAGATCAGATCTCACCAGACACATACCCTATCAGATCAGATCCACTCCAATGTAGAGTCACAGGGCCAGAACTGTCTGACAGACATCAAATTAATATCCTACAGCTTTATAGTTTATCCTGAGTTTTGAACTGGCCACACACTGTGCATACGGCCATATTGTTGACCAAAGCAGCCAATCAAAACAATGTAGCAAATAACATCACAATGCAACAATGACCACACAAGATTCATCAAATTATATTTGCCCTATTGCTCCTTACAATGCTCTTATTGCATTTTCCAGCCCCTTCAGTCAAAATGATACTGTAAATCAAGGACTCATATAACGGTATTACAGGGATCACGGTGGAGAAGGACACAATTAATACAATGTAATGTACAAAAAGTAAATTCTTCCCACGACCCAATATTATACAAGAGACGATGAGAATGAAGCTTGTCCAGAACGTGCCGACAACCGGTGTAATCCTCCCTCTCCTGTTTCTTCCAGGTATTTTGTTTGTACAGGTTATTAAAAACTAAATTCATGTGGTATTTTCTACAATGGAGCAATCGAAAAACAATTACTTCTGTCTTCAGGGGAAACAGAAAAGAGCATTTCATCAACTTCATGCTTTAATAGTCTATATAAACTGTGCAGAACGTGTGGTTAAAGAGCAACTCAGGCATATTCTTCTATAAAGGGCAGTATTATAGTAATTATATTGTTGTACATAGGAACAGTAGTATAGTAGTTATATTCTTGTACATATGAGCAGTATTATAGTAATTATATTATTGTACATAGTAGTATCATAGTAGTTATATTCTTGTACATAGGAGCAGTATTATAGTAGTTATATTCTTGTACATAGGAGCAGTATTATAGTAGTTATATTCTTGTACATAGGAGACAGTATTATAGTAGTTATATTCTTGTACATAGGAGCAGTATTATAGTAGTTATATTATTGTACATAGGAGCAGTATTATAGTAGTTATATTCTTGTACATAGGGGCAGTATTATAGTAGTTATATTCTTGGACATGGGAGGCAGTATTATTGTAGTTATATTCTTGTACATATGAGCAGTATTATAGTAATTATTTTATTGTACATAGGAGTAGTATTATAGTAGTTATATTCTTGTACATAGGAGCAGTGTTATAGTACTTATATTCGTGTACATAGGAGCAGTATTTTAATAGTTATATTATTGTACATAGGAGTAGTATTATAGTAGTTATATTCTTGTACATAGGAGGCAGTATTATTGTAGTTATATTCTTGTACATATGAGCAGTATTATAGTAGTTATATTCTTGTACATAGGAGGCAGTATTATAGTAGTTATATTCTTGTACATAGGAGGCAGTATTATAGTAGTTATATTCATGTACATAGGGGCAGTATTATAGTAGTTATATTCTTGTACATAGGAGCAGTATGATAGTATTTATATTCTTGTACATAGGAGCAGTATTATAGTAGTTATATTCTTGTACATAAGAGCAGTATTATAGTAGTTATAGTCTTGTACATATGAGCAGTATTATAGTAGTTATATGCTTGTACATAGGAGCAGTGTTATAGTAGATATATTCTTGTACATAGTAGCAGTATTATAGTAGATATATTCTTGTACATAGTAGCAGTATTATAGTAGATATATTCTTGTACATAGGAGCAGTATTATAGTAGTTATATTCTTGTACATAGGAGCAGTATTATAGTAGTTATATTCTTGTACATAGGAGCAGTATTATAGTAGTTATATTCTTGTACATAGGAACAGTATTATAGTAGTTATATTCTTGTACATAGGAGCAGTATTATAGTAGTTATATTCTTGTACATAGGAGAATTATTATTGTAGTTATATTCTTGTACATAGGAACAGTATTATAGTAGTTATATTCTTGTACATAGGAGCAGTATTATAGTAGTTATATTCTTGTACATAGGAGAAGTATTATTGTAGTTATATTCTTGTACATAGGAACAGTATTATAGTAGTTATATTCTTGTATAAGGGAGCAGTATTATAGTAGTTATATTCTTGTACACAGGAGCAGTATTATAGTAGTTATATTCTTGTACACAGGAGCAGTATTATAGTAGTCCATGCAGACCAGGAGGTACCTGAGGTACAGATGTAGTCAGCAGGCCAAGTCGTAACCAGGAGCAACAGTGCAGGACCGAGGTTGAGGCAGAGGCGAAGTCAAACAAGCATTAGGTCAGGTCAGACTCCACAGGTTCAGGTCAGGCAATCCGGATCAGCAACAGGAGAGTCAAGGCAAGCAGGCAGAGATCAAACAGATAGCAGAGTCCAGAAACACAAGCACGAGTCAGGTACATAGATACACAAGCAGAGATAACAGCAACCTAGCAGGACAAAAGGACCTAGACACTGAAGCATCTGGGAAGGGGGCTGAGCAACTTATATACATGCAGGAGGGCTAGGATTGATCAGCGACGTCACATGACCTAACCCATAAAGCCCAGGAAGTGACGCACGCCGGCGCTTAAGGAAGTGCTGTAGGGAGAAAGCAGGAAGCATGCTGAGGCCAGGGCTAAATGGAAACTGGAGCGGATCCCAGAACAACAGTACCTACAGAGACAGATCCCAGGACTGCAGCGTTGAATGTAGAAGCACTGGTAGCTGAACACGGCGCTCAGGACCGCGGCGGTAAGAAGGGAAACAGCGGCGCGCAGCAGCCGCTTTTACAGTACCCACCTACCAGTCATGTTTTCAGGATTTCCTTTGTATTGAGCAGGTGATATAATTATTGTCCATGCATCAGGACTTACCTCAGGTTTTCATTCTGTGGGATATTCTCAAATCCTGACCGGTAGGTGGGTCCCGAGGACCGGAGTTGAGAAACACTGGTCTAGATGATATCATCTTTTAGATGCCCTAATTTGGAAAACCCCGTTATCCATGTACTGGAAACAAATGATTGTTTGTTTCATAGTATTATACGCCAACTGACAGGAAGGTTTTAGTTTGACCAGAATGATCCTGATTATCCAATAACCTCTACCCCCAAAAAATATTAAATTTTCTTCCTCGTAGTCATTGACGAGACGTTATCTTCAGAAATACTTTCAATGGGAATCAACAGTCGTCTTCATCAAAATGTCATTTTGTTACTATTCCCAATTGATTTTCTGATTGGAGAAGTCACCATATACAAGCTTGACTGTGGACCGTATGTTTACTGAATAAATAGCTGCGAGATCCTGAGATACGTCACCTCGTTCTTTAACACTGACGATTGTTTGTGCTTCTCAGAAAGAAAATAGTTTCTCCCCGGGAATAATCTGTCTGATATCGACATTCATCAGATAAACCGGACCAGCGAAAACTAATGACCCTGTCATTTCAGTGCCACAACCAGTCAGTCAATTCACAGCTGAATAAAGTTATTGTTATATTCTTGTTCTCTCGGTTGGTGGTCTGGTTCTACAAACTATGAAGCCAGAAATAGACATTTCAAAAAGTTGACCAAAGCAATTGACAGTGAATGGTGAAGCCAAAAAATTGTAGTGTTTTGGATGGTGGTGACCATTGGTTGGGTGTTTTTTTGAATTGTGGAATGGGATTTTCTTCTGAAGGTTGAGATTAAACCATAGAAACCTTTCCTAGCTTGGTGCACCACGTTCTCCACCCAGAGGGTAGTTGACCACAAAAGTGCGACCGCTTTCCATTAATTTTGAGATATGGGAATGAGCATGTGTGAGCTGTGTTTATGTGTTCCCCTTTCTTCCCTCCCAATGATGTCAAAATACATGAAAAGGACACCATGATTCTCAGCCTGGTCTATTCTCCACTTGTCTAAAATTGTGGTACTTGTAGGTAAGAGAACATCTACAGGGTGTAACCTGGTGTCTGGAGTAATGGAGAGGGTGTATATCTCACCAGAATGCTCTGATGGGTGAGCTAAAAAGAATCCAGGACAGCTGGCTTACTTCAGCAAAGTGTAGTGTGCTGAGGCACTTTTCTTTAAAGTGCTGTATGGGCTTTTTATAGAATGGTGATTCGGCTGGAAGTGGGACTTACCATTCCCTCCCTACTCCAGTACAACTATTTCTCCTAGCCCGAGGCAAACCCAGGTGTAGCTACTAGGATCATTTCTGGAGGAATAAAAACAGGACTGATCGCCTCATTCAGTGTTAGTGTTAGGAGGAGGGCTTGATCGTGTGTTTCTTAGTACCTAGGTGAGGTGAAATCCTGTATAGTTAGCGCCCAGGGGGGAAAGGTATTTTCAATATACGGTGTATTTTGCCGTGGAGTCATACAAGTGACTGTAAATCTTGAATTCCATTATCTTGTGTTGGATAGAAAATAAAATGTGTTGTTCTATAAAACTGCTAAAGTCTGTGAAAGTCTGTCATTGCCGACCCCAAACTCCATTCCCAGATTGCAGCAAGGGTAATCTCAAGGGTCGTACTGGCTCACTAGAGTTTCAGAGGTTCCTTCAGGGAACCCAGATTTTGACACAATATTGGGCACTAAAGGGCCATCAGATGATTGACAACCACATCTAGAGGTGACTTTAGAGCAGTGTTTCCCAACCAGTGTGCCTCCAGCTGTTGCAAAACTACAACTCCCAGCATCCCCGGACAGCCTTTGGCTGTGCGGGCATGCTGGGAGTTGTAATTTTGCAACAGCTGGAGGCACAGTGGTTGGAAAACACTGCTTTAGAGCAACCATTTGACACTAAAGGTGGGAAAACACATTAATGATGACCAAAACCACTGATTACGGGGAACTGGTCAACTGGCGACTTTACACGAGGACCTTTCATCTATCCTTGAAGGCTGATGTTGAGGTAATGTACTATCGAGCTTTGGCATTTCAACGTGCATAATCCATTTAGTACTTAATAGATATTAGGGATATAATCTATCGCTGAAGGTCTCCGCTGAGCCAAGTGTGCATGCCTATGGGGTTTCCTTTCCTCTGGTCAGCACAGGAGCCCAATCTGCCATTGTCTATGAAGAATAAGGATGAGGTCTACTTAACGCAAGACTTCACGCCAGGTTTATGGGCTACCTCAGTGGTACTCATGCTCATGGTGGATTTCAGCCTGTTGTTTTAGTGGTTAGCCTTGTAGGCCAGAGTTCAAATCTGACAAAGGTCAACATCTCTGTGGAGTGGGTATATTCTGCATGAAGTCTTTACTTCTGATTCCCTTCTATGCAAACTCCAAAACTCATATTAAAATTAGGAAACAAATGGCCGTCTGTTACGATGGTAGATCTGGTGCCTAAATCGGCAGTTATTGCAGCTAAAGTCTGTTTTGTTTGCGCGTTAACCTTCAAGAGCTCGGCCTCGGGCCATTTAATGGCCAACCATTAGTTCCACATGACAACGGCAACTTCTGCCCGACTAGTGAAATTTAACAGATGTATAACGAAGATCCCTGGTATTATATATGAGGACATGAATGCCGTGTGTCAGCCCGGACACAATGCAAATTTAGAATGTCCCCCGTCAATGACGATGGTAATTTGGCCTTTTACAATGAATGGGGAAAATGTCCTCTGACCGCTGGCCCAGAACTGGAACCAAGTGCAGAATTTTTTCTTGGATGTCTAAACTGGAATGTTCCGATAAGGCTGAAAAATAGAAAAAAAAGCAATTGATAGCTCCAGCAGTTAACCCCTGCAGTGCAGAAAAAACCAATTGTCACCATATTTTTTTTTTTAGAAAAGTTTTTTTTTTTTTCCCCTATCAAGGACAACTTGTCCTACAAAAGAAGAATGTAATACAAATATGAAAATTAGGACTTTCGTGCATCACGTGTGGTGCCAAATCTAGCCTGGTCCTTTAGGGTTTAAAGGGTTTCTGTCACCAGACTTGGGCATCATAAGCTGTCTGACATGAGCTATGGGCCAATGTCAGACCATCTTAATAATGTTGATCATATGCCCCTCTGACCTTTTATAAGGCTCAAAAATGTCTTTATATTATATGCAAATTAGCCTCTAGGAGCAGGGAGTGCGTTGCCCCTGCTCCTAGAGGCTCCGTGTTCCCACCTGCAGCCACACCCCTCTTCTTGTGATTGACAGGCCGGGCAGCGCAGCTCTCCTGCCTTCCGAAATCCCGCGCCTGCGCCGTCCGCTTGTGTATTCAACACAGGCGCAGTGAGCTGAGGACAGCTGTGCCTGCTGTCCTCAGCTCACTGCAGAACCCCTTCTCAAACAGCTGATCGGCGGAGGTCCCGGGTGTTGAACCCCCGCCAATTAGATGCTGACGATCTATCTAGAGGATAGATAATGAGTTTAAACAAACTGCAGAACCCCTTTAAGTTTGTATTTCTTCAGGATATCTGCGATTCCATAATTCTTTTTGGGCTCAAAAGCTCATTTTAAAGTGACGTTTTCCATGTTGTACTTTCTATTGTCTTTTCTTGTATTTTGTTTCCAAACGACACCTTAAAATCTTCCTTTACCACCTGTAGGCCGTAGATCTTACCAGTCTTTCCTTCCAGAATGCTGAGGGTCTTCTTCATCCCATCCCATCTCATTACTCTTTCTTCCTCAGTCCTTACCCCTTCCCTTGTTTCGAGCGCCACTCATCCCTTATCTTTCCACTCTCTTTCTCTTTTTTTTTTCAATTCCATTAGTGAGAGCAGATAATAACTTGTGAAACCAAGTGGAACTTCATTTTTGAAACCGCATACTTGCTTTGGAACCCATTATGCTCGATAGTGAGGAATGAAAGAAATCATAATTATCAGGCCACTAAAATACATGAAACATAAAATTTGTCAAGGAAAGTAATTGAAATTATTGGTGCAGTTGGCTCTTATGCAGAGCCGACCCAGCGCGATAATGAACAGGTTATTGGTAATGTTTAGCAATGCTAATGAGGTCCAAGGTGACTCCATGCCACCCAAGTCAGCAACTCTATGCTCCGTGTCCAATCATCTGCCCATTGTGGTCGTCATTGTGGGTTACACTGTATCAACATCTCAGCTGCCTCAGTCTCAGGGCTCATGCACACGACCGTTGTTGTTTTGCGGTCAGTTTTTCACGGATCTGAGGTTTTTTTTTCTCTGATTTAAGTCGTCTTTCGTTCCGTTATTCCACAAAACATATCCGTATGGTTTCCGTATGCGATCCGTTTTTTTTGCAGTAACTTATTAATCACCAAACACATGAGCAATATGGGCTGGGCATATCATTTTTACAGTATGGAACCACAAAATACGGATGACATACGGATGTGTTCCATGTGCGTTCCGTATTTTTTGCGGCCCCTTTGACTTGAAAGGGGCCTCGGACCGTGATTTGTGGACATTAATAGGACATGCACTACTTTTTTGCGGAACGGCCATGCGGACAAACGGAATGCACACGATGAAGTGAATGGTTCCGCATACGGGCTGCACAAAAAATGGAATGGAAGCGGAAAGAAAATATGGTCGTGTGTATGAGCCCTAATGCAGGGGTTACAAATAGCCAACAATCTAACTGGTACCAAACTACAACTCTCAGCATGCACGCTTGATTAATTGTTCCTGAAATTGCCATTGATATTAATGTAGCACGCTGGGAATTGTAGTTTTGCAACTAAGGTTTCTAACCTCTTGTCTAATGGATCTACTCTGTTGCCAACTTGTAACTAGTAAAAGGCATGTAGCTCTGAATTTCCTGCTTACCTTCACACGGTATATTATAAAACTGTCACTCTGCCACCACTAGGGGGAGTTCAGTGCATAGTCATCACTGAACTCAATACAAGCTGTAAAAAAATATATTTTAATGAGCTCCCCCTAGTGTTGGCTGCAGGAAATTGCTGTGATTTTAAGTTGGGAAGCAGATGGAGTTCTGCTTCAGGTTCCTAATCACCACCCATAGCATTGTTGTGTTCCACCTCACTGGATCCTGGTTATTGGCATACAGCATTGTTCTACCGCACTATATGGGCTCTGTATGGTGCACTATAGAAGTTCTGACCCATCTAATCTATGAGCAACCCTGCATCTACCTCCCTGGGAAATGTAAGAAAGCACTTACTCCATATGTGCTCCATGCATGGTCCAGTCAAGAGATAGAGGTCACCTCAATCAAGGCAAGAGAGCAGACATGGAAAAGACTCAGGCAATGTCCCCACTTACTGACTGCAAACAGAGATCTTGAAAAGAGTGATGAATTGAAATAAAAAGCATGTTTGGAAAGTGCAGGACTTTGCAGAAACTAAACAAGAGTCTCTAATCTTCTGCCATTTACAAAATGTCAAGTTTTATGTGCAGAATGGAGATAAGTGAAAGGTCGTGGAAGATGGGAAGGAGCTGGGTGACTGAGCCTTAGGATCATGACTCCTCATTGCTTATGATGCAGAACTGCACCAACCAGGGATGGCCCTCCTCTCTCCAGGGGCCCTATAGCAGCTGCACGGTCCAGTGCTTCTTATGTGGCCCTCATTCCATCTTCATATGGGAGGCTTTACACAGACAAGACGTCAGCTCTTTCGTGAAGGCCGTGATAACCCAGCAGGCCATATAGCTGACATTTCTCTCATTCTCTTTACCCAGTGACCTATGCGATCTGGTCACTGCCAGAGACCTGTCTCTCATTAACCCTTTGATCTGTCACTGCAGCGGAGGAAGGGTTGACATTCTGGATTGTCGGCACTGTTCGGCCGCAACGTGACATTATTATCATCTCTCCACACTAGGGAGACGTCAGATTGTCCTGGTCCTTAAATAATGAGTATATGTATTAGTTGTGTCTATGATCAGTGGCTCCAGATGCCTATAACTGCATTGTCTGCTGGAGTCTGAGGTCATCTTAAGTTCTCCTTCTGGTTCCAGCCAAGACTCTCCTTCTCAGTCGGCAGGGTTGCCATGCTTGCAGATTTAAAGGGCGAGCCAATCAGATTCCTTGCTAAGCGTCCCAGCACTAGGCAGGGGATTTAAGACTGCAACTTTTGCCTGTGATTTTGTTGTATCCTGGCTCCTGTGTTTTGTTCTACATATTACTTTTGCATTCAGATTCCTGGTAATTCCAATTGTGGCTTGCTTTCTGGATTAACCCCTTGTCTGCTGATTTGGCTTCTTCTGATTCTTCTGGTACTGACTGTTTCTTGTTTCTGGATTAACCCTTTGTCGACTGTTTTGGCATAATCCATCTCTCCTGGTTCTGACCCTTTTTCCTTACTGCGCTTTGCACCACGGCCATTCGGGTAGGTCTGGTTCTACTGAGCTTGCTGCATTTTTCTGTTACCCTACTCTGTAGATAACCTGGGTTCCTGGCAGCCAAGTCCATCCGGCTTTGTGGCAGGCGGTGGTGAAGAACCTAGGGGTAGACTTACAATACCAATGACAGTGGTTAAGGAAGACTGGTAGAACTTTTTAACCAAAGACCAATGTTATTTCCTGACAAGTTCTTTTTTTTACTCTTTCCTGATCTTGATTCTGACTTTTGATCGACCTGACCTTACCTTGTTCCTTGATACAAACCCTTTGGATTGTCCACCTGTTACCTGTTGTTCTGCTCCTGGATTAGATCCTTGGCTCCTTTTCTGACTTTGCTATTTCCTTTTCTTATGGCTTCTTTCATCCTGTCTGCTCACCTGATGACTATTTCTTCTCAGCTCTACTTCTCTGAATCTGTGACTATTCCCACATCCCCCGCCTGGGAATCTTTCTACAGTAAAAGTCCATAGCTCCTTTCCAGGGTTATGGGGGATTCCAGTCTAGCCAGTGCCTAACAGATTACAAGTTCAGAAATTTAACACTATGGTTCGAGACTATTTGTATTTCTAGGTGTTGATCTGTAATTCTTCCATGCTTTACACTACAGCTTTGATAATTCTGATTGGCTTCTGAGTATATTCACACGCTCTGCAGGAGGTAAATGAAAAATTGCATCAAGCACAGGATGATTATAAAATAAAATTAACTAAACGAGTAGTGGGAATAAAGAGATACAAGACGTAAACTGGTGGTTTTATACCGATGAAGGACTAGAGCTGAGATGGATTGGTGTAGTCAGTGGGTGAAGCCAGTCCTGGCACTAGTTATAGATGTGCTCTGAGCTCGGGTGCACTTACCACAAGGTGTAATGTCTTTATTGTCATTTGTATCTTTTGCCTTCATGACCTCTGACCCTGTCCATGACCTTGTCTTCACTTTATCACTTTACCTTAGACTTTAGTGATATTGTAGGTGTTTTTTTCAACCTTGTATTAACAATCCGGAGTCAATGACATTAGATTAGAAAAAAATATATATTTTCCTATGAATTTAACTTAAAGGAACCCTCCAGGTCAATGTGATACACCGCGCAATGGGTGATGCAGAGCCTGAAGGGGGCAGTGCCTACCACAGGGATTCTCACCCTGTGTCATGCTCCACCCCCTCAGGCCCTGTTACGACACAATGTCACTTCAAACTCTAAAAAAAAAGAAGTTACATTTGCTTTTAAAGGGATTATCCAGGTCAGAAAAACTATTGGAAAGACCCCGGAACAGCACTTATGGCTTAATATATTTCCACCAATCCATTCCTGGTACATAACTGAGCTGATTTTCCCAAAATTTATACAACAAAAAAAGTTACAAAATATAATCTGCATAAAATGTAACCAATCCGGTAGTTGCAAAGATTCACGTTTTGTATTTTTTAGGGCTCATGCACACACACTTATTTTCTTTCCGTGTCCGTTTCCGTTACCATTAATTTCAATGGGTCCACAAAAAAAACGGAAGTTACTCCGTGTGCATTCCGTTTCCGTATATCCGTTCTGCAAAAAAAAAAGAACATGTCGTATTATTGTCCGCATTACGGACAAGGATAGGACTGTACTATTAGGGGCCACCTGTTCCGTTCCGCAAAATTTGGAATGCATGCGAACATCTTCCGTATTTTTTGCGGACCGCAAAATACAAGCGGTCGTGTGCATGAGGCCTTATGGAGGAAATGCTCTTTCAGTGCTGCCGCTAAGGTCATGGACTTCTCCTTTAAAACCAGGGTAAACCTTTGCCTTTCTCAGCCACTTCCTTGAGTCCGATTGCTGCCAAGTCAGCTTAGTGTGATGATCCCTCATTAGCATCCTGACGGCTCCATCCCAGCAGTCGAGGGGTTACGCGGTAATCCGTGGCGCCCGGCGCTCAATGTTATCTCGCTCGGCCTTGTGTAGTCCTCTTTTTTTATTTTCCATCATCCTGCTCTGCTCTTTCATGGAGAATAATATGGTGCTGCAGAGAATTTGCTAAGTGGCGGCACAATTGCTGCGCATTTTTTCTTTTTTTCACCCTGTATTTTGCATATGAGAACGCGTTTCGCTGCTCCTCGCCGCGTCTGATAAGAGACTTCTGCCAAAGTCAAATTTCCACTTGACTGATACATTTCATTCCCTTTAAATTATCACCGTTCACACAGAGATGCTCGGGCCTCGTGCGCCCCTTTGTGCGCCTCTGAGCTAATGAGCAGAAACGTCTGGCACTCAGCGACCATTCGCGCGGTGACCGCGGTGATCCCCGCACATCACACGATATTCTGCAGGGTGAGGCTCGTCATTCATCTGCTTCTGGGAAAGCTGGGTGACCAACAATATCCCTGCTTTTACAGCTCAGTAAGAGTTAACATCCGAATTTCCTTAATGCACAAGAACGCATTTTCTTTCCGTGTCCGTTCCATTTTTTTTACGGACCGTGGAACCATTAATTTTAGTACGTCTGAAAAAAAAAACCAAGAAGTTACTCAGTGTGAATTCCATTTCCATATGTCCGTTCCACAAAGTGATAGAACATGTCCTATTATTGGCCGCATTACGGACAAGAATAGGACCGTTTTATTAGGGGCCAGCTGTTCTGTTCTCTGCAAAATACGGAATGTGCACGGACGTCATCCGAATTTTTTTGCGGATCTGTGTTTTGTGGACAGCAAAATACATACAGTCATGTGCATGAAGCCTAAGGAGGCAGATGTTGTCTTACTACATAAAAGGGCTCATGCACTCGACTGTATGGATTTTGCACACGGATCTGCAAAAAATACGGATGATGTCCGTGTGACATCCATATTGCATCTGTTTTTTTCTTTGCTGATCCATTGTAACAATGCCTATCCTTGTCTGCAAAACGGGCAAGAATAGAATATGCTCTATATTTTTGCCGAACGGACTTGCGGACATACGGAAACGGAACGCACACGGAGTCATTTCCTGCACATTATCACCCAGCTTTCCCAGAGTCCTGCACATCATGATAGTGACCATATTGATTGCCACCCAGCTTTCCTTGAGTCCTGCACATTATGTTAGTTACCATATTAACTGTCACCCAGCTTTCCCGGAGTCCTGCACATTATGATAGTGACCATGTTGATTGTCACCCAGCTTTCCTTGAGTCCTGCACATTATGTTAGTTACCATATTAACTGTCACCCAGCTTTCCCGGAGTCCTGCACATTATGATAGTGACCATGTTGATTGTCACCCAGCTTTCCCAGAGTCCTGCACATTATGATAGTGACCATATTAACTGTCACCCAGCTTTCCCAGAGTCCTGCACATTAAATAGTGAACATGTTGATTGTCACCCAGCTTTCCTGGAGTCCTGCACATTATGATGGTGACCATATTGATTGCTACCCAGCTTTCCTGGAGTCCTGCACATTATGATAGTGACCATATTAACTGCCACCCAGCTTTCCTGGAGTCCTGCACATTAAATAGTGACCATGTTGATTGCCACCCAGCTTTCCTTGAGTCCTGCACATTATGTTAGTTACCATATTAACTGCCACCCATCTTTCCTGGAGTCCTGCACATTAAATAGTGACCATGTTGATTGCTACCCAGCTTTCCTGGAGTCCTGCACATTATGACAGTGACCATATTAACTGTCACCCAGCTTTCCCAGAGTCCTGCACATTAAATAGTGACCATGTTGATTGTCACCCAGCTTTCCTGGAGTCTTGAACATTATGATAGGGACCATATTAACTGTCACCCAGGTTTCCCAGAGTCATGCACATCATGATAGTGACCATATTGTCACCCAGCTTTCCCAGAGTCCTGCACATTATGATAGTGACCATATTAACTGTCACCCAGCTTTCCTGGAGTCCTGCACATTATGATAGTGATCATGTTGATTGTCACCCAGCTTTCCTGAAGTCCTGCACATTATGTTAGTGACCATATTAACTGTCACCCAGCTTTCCTGAAGTCCTGCACACTATGATAGTGACCATATTGATTGCCACCCAGCTTTCCTGGAGTCCTGCACATTATGATAGTGACCATGTTGATTGCCACCCAGCTTTCCTGGAGTCCTGCACATTATGATAGTGACCATGTTGATTGTCACCCAGCTTTCCTGGAGTCCTGCACATTATGATAGTGACCATATTGATTGCTACCCAGCTTTAACGGAGTCCTGCACATTATGATAGTGACCATATTGATTGCCACCCAGCTTTCCCAGGGTCCTGAACAGCAGATCTTCTGTTGGAGCTGTAACAGCAGTGTCCATATGGGTTGTCACCCAGCTTTCCCAGAGTCATGCACACTATGATAGTGTCCATATGAGTTGCCACCCAGCTTTCCTGGAGTCCTGCACATTATGATAGTGACCATATTGATTGCCACCTAGCTTTCCTGGAGTCCAGCACATTATGATAGTGACCATATTGATTGCTACCCAGCTTTCCCATGGAGTCCTGCACATTATGATAGTGACCATATTGATTGCCACCCAGCTTTCCCAGGGTCCTGAACAGCAGATCTTCTGTTGGAGCTGTAACAGCAGTGTCCATATGAGTTGTCACCCAGCTTTCCCAGATACATCTTTATACTATAGAATGTGACAATAGAGGACTGCTCATGGACCTCAACATTCCCTAACGATGAATGTCATCAGAGGAGGAGGGCATGCTGGGACTTGTAGTACTTGACATCCCTGTACGATGTAGCCCCGAGGTGACACACTGGATTATGGGACTTTCCTGACAAGGCTCGCCCCGTCACCCTCTCCCGTCTGTATGGATTCAGTCTATGGCTTCCCCACCATAAATGCCTCTTGTCCCAGAGATGTGAATGATCTATTATTGATGGCAGCACTTTTACCTGTGCGCTGCTGCGGCACTATCCCTGACAATCGATGCTTTATGCTTCCTGCCCGCTTGGTCTGGGTAGCCGGGCCTCACGGGGACGCCCTGTACACAGCCCGATGCCCAGGATTACATATTGCAGCCGTTTGTCGGATTGAATGGGATTTAGGATCTAGGCTCAAACCCAAACACAACGATGTAGTAGAGCCAGGATTGTCCTGTAACTCTCTGCGGCTGCATGGGGGTAAATGTGGCTGAGCACATTAGCGATTCACAGGCCTAACCCTATCTCCTCCTATTGGTCCTATATACAGTCATACAGTGCACAAATCACCCTACCATATAGTGTTTAAATACCGCCATACAGGTAGATGCCCAAATATTACCGCTATATGGGTGGCCAAATAACAAAGTCACCGAAATTACAGTGCTACCGAGTGCTGCCGCCACCACTGCATACATCCAATACACAATATACTGTAAATACCGCCATGTAGTGCTCAAATATCACCTAATTAAATCTCCTTACAAGAAGTAATATAACAGGTTGTACATTGTGTAACTAAAACCGCTATTCAGTAAATACCGCCATGTAGTGCTCAAATAATACCAAATATCACCAATAAAAGCTCCATACAGGAAGCAATATAATAACAGGTTGTGCACTGTGTAACTAAAACCGCTATACTGTTAATACCGCCATGTAGTGCTTAAATAACACCTAATAAAAGCTCCATACAGGAAGTAATATAATAAGAGGTTGTACACTGTGTATCTAAAACCGCTATACTGTTAATACCGCCATGTAGTGCTTAAATAACACCTAATAAAAGCTCCATACAGGAAGTAATATAATAAGAGGTTGTACACTGTGTATCTAAAACCGCTATACTGTTAATACCGCCATGTAGTGCTTAAATAACACCTAATAAAAGCTCCATACAGGAAGTAATATAATAAGAGGTTGTACATTGTGTAACTAAAACCGCTAAACTGTTAATAGTAACATCTATGCTGGTTGCACCCCCGGTGCCGGTGCCCATGGGTATTCATTGCTATCACGGGGATTCACTAGCAATCCAATGTGCGGGACTCGGCCCAAATGTCCCTGAAAATCTCTCTTTAGGGGAAAAAAGATGGGGCAGTTTTGATTCGGACCTGTCTGATGGCTTAATCAGGAGATAAGCGGTGCCCAGCGGCCCTGAGGCCTCTATTGAAGCACTTGAGCCCCGACCCAAACTCCTTAATGGGGTCGTCCATGCTTTTGCTATTGAAGGTCTATACCAGACGTCGGCAGCCTCTGGCACTGCAGCTGCTTTAAAACTACAACTCCCAGCATGCACGTCTACTCGACTGTTCTCTGAACCCCTATAGAAACACACAGAGCATGCTGGGAGTTGTAGTTTCAAAGCAGCAGGAGCTGTCCTGTACTCAGTGGACGGAGCTGGCAAGAGCAGCGCCGCTCCCACCAAAGTGAACGCTGCAGTTACCCGCTCCGTCCACTACACAATGGATGGCGCTGTGCAGGTCTGGTGCCGACTTCTGGCGTCACTGAGACAGCTGATCGACGGGGACGCAGGGTGGCCGATCTGATATTGGCGACCCAACTTTGCAATGCACCATTAATATTAGAAATCTGGGCAGAATTACCGTAATTCAGATGTTGCAGTTGGCGCAGGTTTCGTGGGCTCTGGATCCACGTATTATTAATTATATTTTATTAATTTTACATTTCATCTGTAATATTTTTGATTATGTCTTTGTAATTGTTATTTTTTCATATTTTGTTATAAAAAAAATTAATTGTTTATTTTTTATTTGAATTTGTTTGTTTATTATTAGTGATGAGCGGCAGGTGCCATATTCGATTTCGACGAAATTCGCGAATATTCGAAAGAATATTCGTTTTCATATTCGTCGAAATCGAATATTCGTCATTATTCTAGTTATCACGATTAATATGCGATTTAAATAATCACGTATTGCGATTTTAACTTAAGGCTACTTTCCTATTGGTTTCATATCTAGAATTATAGCGAAGATGACGGATATGACGAATGTATTCGTCTATTCCTCAAAACGAAGATAACGAAGTATTCTACATCTTCGTTTTAGCTACCTATTCGTCAACTTCGCTAATTCTAGCAATCAAATAGGAAGGTTGACTATAGAGACAGCTGTGTTTAATTCGCTATGCGATTTTTTATATATTTTTTTCTAAATAGAATAATTATAATAATTATATCAAGTAATATAATTATTCTGTTTAAAAAAAAAATAAAATCGCATAGCGAATTTAACACAGCTGTCTCTATAGTCAACCTTCCTATTTGATTGCTAGAATTAGCGAAGTTGACGAATAGCTCGCTAAAACGAAGATGGAGAATACTTTGTTATCTTCATTTTGAGGAATATGACGAATACATTCGTCATATTCGCTAATTCTACCAAGCCAACCATAAAGTTCCTTGCTCATGGAGCGTCCCCATCACCATGGAAACGTCTCCATATACTAAAATGTACTGTCGGATTTGAGGAATTACGTTGAAATCGCAATGCGATTAATTCAAGTTATATTAATCGCATTGCGATTTCAACTTAGAGCTGGGTTTATAATGGGTCAGCTTGCTAGAATGAACGAAGTTAACGAATATGGAATATAGCAGCAGTGCTAAGTTGAAATCGCAATGCGATTAATATAACTTGAATTAATCGCATTGCGATTTCAACGTAATTCCTCAAATCCGACAGTACATTTTAGTATATGGAGACGTTCCCATGGTGATGGGGACGCTCCATGAGCACGGAAGTCGGCAGAAGCGGCAACGGGCACTGACTAGAGCAGCCAGGAAGCCTGGAATCCTCAGGACAGGTAAGAACTACTTTTGGGAAGTGGAAAAAAAAAAAATATAACAAAAAAAAACAAAAAAAAAAACGAATATTCGAAATAGCGAATTTATAGCGCTATATTCGAAATATTCGCGAATTAGCGAAGTGCCGATATTCGCTAAAAAAATTCGCTATTCGAATATTCGCGCTCAACCCTATTTATTATGGGGATGAGCAAAGTTTTGATAAAATCTGATTAAGCAACTTTGCCAAACTTAGTCAAGAAATTTGATTCGTTATTATAAGCCGCGGGCACAACGATGGGGAACAGTGATCGTGCCCCCCCTTCCCGTAATTTAACCCCTCAGATTCCTCGTTCAACACCGTTTGCGGGATTTAAGACTCACATTCAGGTGCTCGGGGGGTTAATCTGGGGTAAAAAAATAATAATTATACTCACTTTATCCACCTGATCTCGGAGAGGCCGTCTGCTCCCATCTTGATTGAAAAAAAACTGACAGAGGAACTGCGGCGAGCGTGATGACATCACCACTGATGTGTGGATATACGCATTAAAATGAATAGATATGCAACGGATGCCTCCCCCCAGTGCCCTCTATATATAAAACTGACCAGGTATAGGAATGCCGAGTGGTGTAGTGCGGCCTCAATGTCTCTTTATGTGTGTCACGGTGCTCCTACCTGGATACGGCTTGACCCCAGGAATTTGGCTCCGAGGCAATAAATATGGGGAATAATTGAGAGATTGGAAAAAAAATTGAGTCCAGACCTTGAGATGAAGTTGAACAGCAACTTTACTTGACTAAACGTTCTCCAAAATCTTTTACAGACTTTGTCTTGGTCCCAGCAGGCTCTAGCATTAATACTGGCAGGCAAACTCGACTCTTCTACATCTGTTTCTCTCTGGCTCTGCTGTACTGACAGGCTGTCTGTAGGACTTTGCATCTGCTGTATGCTGCATTTCTCTCTGTAGTCTGACTCTAGGTTATGCCAGGGAACTATGCTCCTGGCTCCTGAGGCTTCACGCTTAGGCCTCTATGTCCAGCAGAGACGTGCCCCCTGCACACCTGTCCCCTAGCAGGGGGTAAGCTAGACTGAAGCTAACTGGTCCCCACCCTTCCTGCAGCAAGTGGGACTCTTCAACTTCTCTCCAGAGGGGGGGTTAGAATGGAACGTAAAGTTCCATCCTATCTAAGTATAGCTCTGCCAAGTTTGCTGCCACCTGCTGGTGAACCAGGCACATTACAGGGGAACATACCAGTTACAAACATTAGAAATGCACAGTGTATAGGACCTGAACACAATACATAATATGACGTTTTGTTAGCCCATTAGAGATAGTAGCAGGGTGCAGAAGTGGTAATGCCACTCTGGGGTGTTACACATACGTGAGCGGTGGAAGAGACACAATTTGAAATTATTTATTTACTTTCTCTTTGTAATTTTGGTTTTTGTTTTTCTTTTGGATTTGTATTTTTTTAATAGATTTGCACTTTTTTGTACATCTCAAGTTTAATTTTTTCATCTCACATTTCTTTCTTGGTGATTGTGTTATTTTTAGCCTATAATTTCATATTTCATGTTTTTTTTTAATTTATTTATTGCTTGTTTTTCATTTTATATTTTGTTATTTTTATACTTTTTTTTTAAGCTTCAGTCCAAGACAAACTTGCATATATCTTTAGAGATCAGACTAAATGAATGTGGATTGAAGTTTCTCCTGACGCGTTCATTAAATTAGATATATTTCTCCAACGTTACGCCGCTAAACTTTGCACCATAAATGAGGAGTTGTGAATTTATGTCAGGAAAAAATGGAAAAGCGGCAGTCAGAGGGACATTAGGTAAATATAAGTGAGACGCAGATACTCAAAACAAGTAATAGTTGTATAAATCCTCCCAGCTTCAAGGAGGCGAGAATGTCTGTGCTGCCAGATTGTTCAGCCTGAGCTCTAAATCCCCCAAAGCTCTTTACTGTGAGCGGCTTCTGTTCCGCTTCCTATTATCGTTGAGCACACGGCAGCTCACAGATCTGTGTCTCAGACGGGTCACTCCCCGGGAGCCGAAATGGAAATCTGCTCCAATCGCTCTATAGGAAAAAAAATGCAGTAAATACATCAAGGGTCCTCCTAGTACAAGACATTAGGGTAACCAGAATGACCCCCTCTGCTGTGGAAAAGACGGTCTTGTTAGAACTGGACCCTCAGCAATCGGCTTAAATCTGTGAAGAAACCCTACATATAATAATATAAAAGGGCAACTGTCAGAAGATTTGCACTTATGATACTGTATGACCTGTTACATGTGCACTTGGCATCTGTGTTGGTACATGCATTACATTACTATCCTGTACTGTTCCTGAGTTACATCCTGTATTATACTGCAGAGCTGCACTCACTATTCTGCTGGTGCAGTCACTGTGCACATACATTACTTATCCTGTACTGATCCCGAGTTACATCCTGTATTATACTCCAGAGCTACACTCACTATTCTGCTGGTGCAGTCACTGTGTACATACATTACTTATCCTGTACTGATCCTGAGTTACATCCTGTATTATACTCCAGAGCTGCACTCACTATTATGCTGGTGCAGTCACTGTGTACATACATTACTTATGCTATACTGATCCTGAGTTACATCCTGTATTATACTCCAGAGCTGCACTCACTATTCTGCTGGTGCAGTCACTGTGTACATACATTACTTATCCTGTACTGATCCTGAGTTACATCCTGTATTATACTCCAGAGCTGCACTCACTATTCTGCTGGTGGAGTCACTGTGTACATACATTACTTATCCTGTACTGATCCCGAGTTACATCCTGTATTATACTCCAGAGCTACACTCACTATTCTGCTGGTGCAGTCACTGTGTACATACATTACTTATCCTGTACTGATCCTGAGTTACATCCTGTATTATACTCCAGAGCTGCACTCACTATTATGCTGGTGCAGTCACTGTGTACATACATTACTTATCCTGTACTGTTCCTGAGTTACATCCTGTATTATAATCCAGAGCTGCACTCAATATTCTGCTGGTGGAGTCACTGTGTACATACATTACATCCTGTACTGATCCTGAGTTACATCCTGTATTATATCCCAGAGCTGCACTCACTATTCTGCTGGTGCAGTCACTGTATACATACATTACTGATCCTGTACTGATCCTGAGTTACATACTGTATTATACTCCAGAGCTGCACTCACTATTCTGCTGGTACAGTCACTGTGTACATACATTACTTATCCTGTACTGATCCTGAGTTACATCCTGTATTATACTCCAGAGCTGCACTCACTATTCTGCTGGTTGCTAAAACTTGATGTGTTTTCTGGAAACCTCATTAAACCAACCTTTTTCTATGTTCACTGATGGGTCTAGAGCACATTATAGAATTCATCCTCCTGTTTTGGAAGCCAAATCCGAGCTCAACAAACAAATAAAGCCTCTCACTCATGTGGATCGAGCCTGATTATTTAATTGAACGGTCAGTGTGTAATACCACTGTTTTCCTTTAGTGGCCGCTGTATGGAACATGAAGGGTCAGATGTGAATCATCTCTGATCAGTGGAGATTATAGAAGCTTGACCTGCGACAATGATGCCAGTATACGGTATAAGGGTGTAGAGGAGAGACATGCACCCAGGACGGGGCTGAGAAGACCACTGTTATGGACGGCACTTGGTCCACTACCGAGCATTTTTGTCTCTTCCTACCATCTCAGTTTGTTTGCTTGACTTTACAGTAGAGTAGACATCAGCTGAGCGGCCCTCGAGTAATTGCTCTAATTTTCCCGAATAAAGTAGGATTTTCATCTCTCCTCATTAAGAACTGCATTACGTGTCCTAGTGGAGGACTCAAATGGACCTTCGAAAGCCATAAAATGTAACTACAATGTAGAAGCTTTATTAATAAATTGAGTCTGGGGAAAGTTATTCTTTTCGAGGACGAGGCTCATAATGGATGATATTTTATGGGATGTTTTTGATAATGGGATGTGTAGAGCGGAATGTCTCTCAGACCCGTCCTCAGTCATAAACATCAATGTGACCTTAGATGGCTGTTGGGATAAACTATACATTACAGCCTATACTAACGACCTTGTCTGGTGCAAGATTGCTAATTAAAAGGCTTCCATCAGATTAGATTAAAGAGCCTTTATCTATCAGTGAGACTCCTGTATTTATGTTTATGATCCAAAGGCCAAAAATGACCTTCTGTAAAGAGCAGCTAAAGTCACAGGAGACAAAGGAAAAACTGCCCGGACATGGATTTCCATAGACTGTTCTGCACTTATTCTCAATATTATTCCTTATTCTCCTGTATCATATTTAGTCTATACTGGTAAAATACCCAGCGAGAGCTGTGGAAAGGACTGGGAGAAGAAAAATGACAACTGCTGTAAGAGTACGTCTGCATCACAAGAAAATACTACCTCTGTTGTACAAAAATACACTACTATAATATTGCTCCTATGTACAAGTATATAACTACTATAATAACGCTCCTATGTACAAGAATATAACTACTATAATACTCCTCCTATGTATAAAATTATAACTACTATAATACTGCTCCTATGTACAAGTATATAAATACTATAATACTGTTCCTATATACAAGAAAATAACTACTATACTACTGCCTTTTATGTACAAGAATATAACTACTATAATACTGCCTCCTATGTACAAGTATATAACTACTATAATACTGCTCCTATGTACAAGAATATAACTACTATATACAAGAATATAACTACTATAATACTGCTCCTATGTACAAGAATATAACAACTATAATACTGTTGCCTATACATAGGAATGTAACTAATATAATACTGCTCCTACTGTATAAACAAGAATGTAACTACTTAAATACTGCTCCTATGTACAAGAATATAACTATAATACTACTCCTATGTACCATAATATAACTACTATAATACTGCTCCTATGTACAAGTATATAAATACTATAATACTGTTCCTGTGTACAAGAATATAACTACTATAATGCTGCTCCTATATATAAGAATATAACTACTATAATACTGCTCCTATATACAAGAATATAACTACTATAATACTGCCTCCTATATACAAGAATATAACTTCTATATTGCTGCTCCTATGTACAATAGTATAACTTCTATAATACTGCCCCTAAGTACAAGAATATAACTACTATAATACTGCCTCCTATGTACAAGAACATAACTACTATAATACTGCCCCTAAGTACAAGAATATAACTACTATAATACTGCCTCCTATGTACAAGAATATAACTACTATAATAATGCTTCTATGTACAAGAATATAACTACTATAATACTGCTCCTATGTACTAGAATATAACTACCATAATACCGCCTCCTATATACAAGAATATAACTACTATAATACTGCTCCTAAGTACAAGAATATAACTACTATAATACTGCCTCCTATGTACAAGAATATAACTACTATAATACTGCTCCTATGTACTAGAATATAACTACCATAATACCGCCTCCTATATACAAGAATATAACTACTATAATACTGCTCCTATATAGCCATTGATCACCATCCCTTTCTTTTTAGAGCTGAGTAGTTATGGTGACTTCCATGTTCAGATCTCTCTGTAGCGATTCATCATTACTGTGATGTGACGATATATAGTAATTAGGATCTTTGCTCTCTGCAGTTCCCCCCTTCATTCTGCCCTTAATCCCCCAGAATAAGAAAGTGAGGACAGCATGATAGAAATGTTAACAAATTTTTTGAAAAGGAAAAACTAGAATCTCACATTGACATAGGTCTTCAGCCCCTTTACTCAGGACTGAGGCCAAGTTCACACTTTAGTTATTTCCAATAATAACTAAACCAGTAGTGAAGCCCCAAACTCGAACCCAATGGGGGAAGTCAATGGGGACCCAAACTTTGGTGCACTAAAATGGCTGTAATATAGTCATAGTAAGGGCTAGAGGGCTGCAAAAGGAAGCAAAAGTGGGGTAGGAGCAGGAAAGTTGCCCTGCAAACAAATATGGATATGGAAATTACTTAAAATAACATAGAATACAAAAAAGTTTAAAAATAATAATTTTGAACTAGAAGGCAGAGGTCAAAGTGGAGTAGGAGGTTGAGGAGGCGGTGGACGTGGCGGAGTAGGTAGAAGCGGTGGTGGAGAAGGAGGTAGCCAACACTGTTTTTGTTGTTTTTATTATTTTTTTTCCTTTAATTTTTATTTTTTGTTATAAATTTGGGTAGACTCCAAAACATTGCTGTGGACAAAACATGGCTGTGGACAAGCGGCTGCGCTTGTCTGTGATTACCCCCCCCCCCCCTGCCTTGCTAAACACATTTTCGGGCAGGCCAGAACTTCCAAGGCATAAAGGGCAAGCTCAGGCCATGTGCCCAATTTGGAGACCCAGACATTGAATGGGGCAGAACCATCAGTCAGTACGTGGAGACGTGTGCACACGTACTGTTCCACCATGTTGCCTCCTGCTAAGATGTTCCAGATCCGCTGGCGGTGCAGGATGTTGTGGCGTGTTGATAAAGATTTTCCACATTTCCGCCATGCTAACCCTGCCTTCTTTGGTGCTGGTGGTGCCCCAGCTGCGTCGGCTACTTCTTCCTCCTTCTCTGCTTTCGCCATGTGCTTCCACTGAGCCCCCGCTGTCAAGTGGGAATGCCACCAGCAGAGCGTCTACCAGCGTGCGTTTGTACTCACATATCTTCCGATCACGCTCCAGTGATGGAATTAAGGATGGCACATTGTCCTTGTAGCGGGGATCCAGCAGGGTGGCCACCCAGTAATCAGCACTGGTTAGAATGTGGGCAACTCGGCGGTCGTTGCGCAGGCACTGCTCCAGTGATGCCCATGAGCTGCTTTGGGTGCCACCCTGCTGTGAACACAGTTCCTCCTCATCATCATCCTCCAGAACTATGCCATGGCTGGACAGTTTTGTACCTGGCCTATGTTGGTACAGGAACCCATCCTCCGAGCCACTTGTGAATGACTGGCCTAATAACAGTGGAAATGACCCCTCTTCTTCCTCCTCTTCCTCCTTTGCCACATCCTCTTCCATCATCGCCCGAAGCGTTTTTTCAAGGAGACATAGAAGTGGTATTGTAACGCTGATAACGGTGTCATCGCCACTGGCCATGTTGGTGGCGTACTCGAAACAGCGCAACAGGGCACACTGGTCTCACATGGAGGCCCAATCATTGGTGGTGAAGTGGTGCTGTTCCGCAGTGCGACTGACGCGTGCGTGCTGTAGCTGAAACTCCACCATGGCCTGCTGCTGCTCGCACAGTCTCTCCAGCATGTGCAAGGTGGAGTTCCACCTTGTGGGCACGTCGCATATGAGGCGGTGAGCGTGAGCGTGAAGTTACGCTACAGCGCAGACAGGCGAGCAGCAGCATGGTAAGAACATCCGAAGCGCGCACAGACGGCCCGCACTTTCTGCAGCAGCTCTGACATATGGGGGTAGTTTTTCAGGAATTTCTGCACCACCAAATTCAGCATATGCGCCAGGCAAGGGATGTGCATCAAACCGGCTAGTCCCAGAGCTGCGACGAGATTTCGGCCGTTATCGCACAATACCAGGCCGGGCTTGAGGACCACCGGCAGAAACCACTCGTCGGTCTGTTGTTCAATACCCCGCCACAACTCCTGCGTGGTGTGGGGCCTGTCCCCCACACAGAAGAGTTTCAAAATAGTCTGCTGTGGTTTACCCCTGGCTGTGCTGAAGGTGTTACGCTGACCGGATGAGGAGGTGGTAGAGGAGGAAGAGAAGGAGGAGGCAACACAAGGCAAAGAGTAATGAATGCCCTGCAATCCTCGGTGGCAGAAGTATATGCGGCAAACTGCTCTCCGCCTCAGGCCCAGCTGCCACTACATTTACCCAGTGTGCTGTTAAGTGTGCCCATGCTTACTGGTCCACGTATTGGTGGTTATGTGGACCCTGCCACAGATGCCGTTGCGCAGTGCACACCTGATTTTGTCCACCACTTTGTTGTGCAGGTAAGGGATTGCTCGCCTGGAAAAGTAGTGGCGGCTGGGTACCACGTACTGTGGGACAGCCAACGCCAAAAGGTTTTTAAAACTCTTTGTCTCCATCAGACGGAATAACAGCATTTTAAAGGCCAGCAATTTTGAAACCAGGGATCGCGGCAGGGTGGGGGGGTGGGGGGTACTTTCTCTTTCTCTCCAGTGTTTGGGGAATGGACAGCTGAACGATTCCATGGGACAGTGTGGACATGCTGGGTGACGGTGGTGGTGTTGCTGCCACACTCTCAGTTTTTGGGTTGGCAGGTGCCACTGTCACTCCAGAGGTGGAGAAAGAGGCAGAGACTGCAGCAGAAGAGGGAGCAGGAGGAGCCTGAGACCTTTCTTGGTTTTGGAGGTGTTTACTCCACTGCAGTTCATGCTTTGCATGTAGATGCCTGGTCATTTAGGTTGTGCTAAGGTTCAGAATGTTTATGCCTCGCTTCATGCTCTGATTGCACAGCGTGCAAACCACTCGTGTCTTGTTGTCAGCACATTGTCTGGAGAACTGCCACGCCATAGAACTCCTTGGTTTGAGCTGGCTTTGTTGTGCTCAGTCCCTGGGTGCGGTGGGCAGTAGCAGGTGTACTGTCTAGGGGACGGCCGCTCTGCTTTTGCACACTGCTCCTTCTTTTGCTGTGCGGCTGGTGCTGTGTGACCACCACCTCTTCCTCCAAACTGCACACATCGCTCGCATGACCTTGATTCCATGTGGGTTCAAGGACCTTATCATCGTTCACATCAACTTCCGCCCACTTCTCACCCTTGCCATCCATTCCGGTCTGCACACTGTAGAAAGCCGCAGCAGTTAGCACTTGCATTTCGTCATCATCAGAGACATGCTGCTGTGGTCCTCCCATGTCCTCATCCTCAAACATAAGTGGTTGGGCATCAGTGCACTCAATCGCTTCCACCTCTGGGGCAGGGTTAGGTTGATGGCCCTGGGAAACCCTGCCAGCAGAGTCATCAAAAAGCATAAGAGTCTGCTGCATGACTTGGGGCACAGACTGCTTGGCTGATTGGCAAAGGGTTGAGGTGAAAGACAGATGGGCATGGGCTGCAGGTGCCAACTCTTCGCTTTCAGCAGGGGACTGGGTGGGAGACAATGAAGGAACTGGAGGCACTGTCAACCACTGTTCTGGCCTCACCATTTGTACACCGGTATACATATGCAGTGTACCTCAGACAAACAATGGGTATATGTCATCCACCGAACTAAGTAATGGATTAACTATTATATTTTTGTGTCAGGGGTACAAAGATGGAGCATTGCACCCACAAAATATCGCTATAGGTCACCCACAGAATTAACAGCCAGATTAATTATTATATTTCTTTGTCAGGGGTGCAAAGTTGGTGTATAGCACCCACAAGAAAATCACTATAGGTCACCCACTGTATAAATAGCCAGATGAAATTCCTAACACTCTCCCTCACTTCAGCTGCCTGCTTCCTGTCCCTGCACTACTCAGCGCTGATGGGCGGTGCTACACGCGATCCAGCTTTTATACAGACTTGGTTACATGATGCATGAGCCAATCACAGCCATGCCATTACTAGGCATGGCTGTGATGGCTTCTAAGTGCCCACAGATTTAAAGCTTGTTGATTGGTTGCCCTGCAGCCTTTCAACAAGCTTTATTAAATGCCCAAACACGGAACCCGAACTTTTCCTGAAAAGTTTGGGTCCGGGTACCCAAACTCGCAAAGTCCGGTACGGACCCGAACTTTACAGTATGGGTTTGCTCAACACTACTATTGTCAGCTATGAGATCTTATATACAGGGCTGTGTCTTTCCAAATCATGTCCAATCCACTGACTTTACTACAGGTGACTCCAATGAAGATGTAGAACATCTCAGAGATGATCCAGAGAAACGGAAGGCCCCAGAGCGAAATGTCAAGTGTCAGAGCAAAGAGTCTGAATAGTAAATACAGATTTTGCATTGGGCTCCAAGAGCTTCATGTTATGCCTGTCTTTGGGACTGCCTTGAGGGTTCTTCTAAAAGTGCACTTTTAAACTAGGGCAATGAGATGCTTAATTGGATTGTACCTTTTGACAGACAGGATTCAGACCCATAATACATACTCATTCTCACCAGCATTCATTACCTGACGATCTCTGGGTTTCATTGCTTCAAAATTGATAGACAGATGTAGCATTCATCGATCTTATTAGTCTAATCTTTTTTTAGTTCTGGGTTAGGACTTATGACACACATTGTCATTGAGTTTGGTTTGCAGAGTAATGGATTACTGCATTATCCTTGTTTACCACTAGGTGGAGCTTTAGAGCGCTGTGCTGCTTGTGCCCAAATGAATGTGATTTTTGCTCTGTGTTCCTCATGGGCGTGTTTCCCCATAACAGCAAACCATGAGGTCAGACATGGTACTGCAAGTGAAATATATCAGTGTGTGTGTTGGACATCTGTTCCTCCACATCTGGATCTGTCACCCACTTTTAGTGACAATAGAAAAGCATTCCTTTAGTAGTAAATCATGAGTGTATAGGGTAAGGTAGAACATAAAGCGATGTCATCCTTTGGCAGGTTCCTTTTCAGCTTCATCCTCCATAAACCTGCCATGAGATACAAGCTGTGACCTTTTGAGCCGTCTTAATCTTTGCCATCGACACTCACAAACCGTGAGACATTTATTTTACAATTGAGATGGAATTTTTCTCAGTTTCCATCGATCACTGCTTGAGTGCCTCGCACAGGACCTGACCTTCCTTGATGGCTCCTCCTAAACTCATTGTTGACCTACTGGTCTTGGATCAATAATGATAGGAAAAAATCACTGCCACCATCATAGAGTGATACAGAAGTATAAGTGATCTCAAGACCCAGCAGCAAGTACAGATCTGATCCCATAACCTGCTACACTGTGTGATGTGAAGCTCAATATTGTACAGACAGAAGTTAATAGTCTCAGAGGTTGCATCAACTTACCGTGCCATGACCTGGCTGAGGCTTGCCCACAGGGGGGATCATTATGAGTTTATTTGCACTATTATTATATTTATTGACATGGCATCATCACTATCCAGAGCGAATTCACATAATAACATGTTAACATTAAGTATATAAAGTAACAGAGAAGATGAACACTAGATATGGGGTAGGAGCCTCAACATAGCAGCTTACATTCTAGAAGTAATGGAGGGGGTGGACTGGAGGTATAGTATGGAAAGGGCGCCTCATTATAGGAGCCTGCAATTTAGAAGGAAGAGAAGGGATGGACAAGGGGTATTGAGTAGGAGCCTCACCATTGTAGCCTGAAATCTAGAAAGAAACGAGGGGCATTACAGGAGGTATGATGTAGGAGTCTCACCAGAGGAGCTTAAAATCTATAGGAAATCGAGGGGATGGACAGGAGGTAAGAGATTATCAGCCTGCAACACCATATAAACTGAGAATCTAAAAGTAATACAGGAGATGAGCAATGGACAAGAGATATGGAGCAGGAGGCTTACAGTCTAGATCTATTAGAGGGGATAGCCAAGAAGTATGGAGTTGGAGCTTTACCAAGAGAGCATAAAATCTAGAAGGAATAGAGGGGATGAACAGGAGGTATGGAGTAAGAACCTCAACATAGGAGCCTACAGTCTAGAATTAATAGAGGGGATGGACAGGAGGTATGGAGTAAGAACCTCACCATAGGGGCCTACAGCCTAGACTTAATAGAGGAGATGGACAGGAGGTATGGAGTAAGAACCTCACCATAGGAGCCTTACAGCCTAGAATTAATAGAGGAGATGGACAGGAGGTATGGAGTAAGAACCTCACCATAGGAGCCTACAGCCTAGAATTGATAGAGGAGATGGACAGGAGGTATGGAGTAAGAACCTCACCATAGGAGCCTACAGCCTAGAATTAATAGAGGAGATGGACAGGAGGTATGGAGTAAGAACATCACCATAGGAGCCTACAGCCTAGATTTAATAGAAGAGATGGACAGGAGGTATGGAGTAAGAACCTCACCATAGGAGCCTACAGCCTAGAATTAATAGAGGAGATGGACAGGAGGTATGGAGTAAGAACCTCACCATAGGAGCCTACAGCCTAGAATTAATAGAGGAGATGGACAGGAGGTATGGAGTAAGAACCTCAACATAAAACCTTATAATCTAGAAGTAATAGAAAGGATGGACAGAAGGTATGGAGTAAGAGACTGTCTATAGGAACCTACAGCCTAGAATTAATAGAAGAGATGGACAGGAGGTATGGAGTAAGAACCTCACCATAGGAGCCTACAACCTAGAATTAATAGAGGAGAGGGACAGGAGGTATGGAGTAAGAACCCCACCATAGGAGCCTACAGCCTAGAATTAATAGAGGAGATGGACAGGAGGTATGGAGTAAGAACCTCAACATAAAAGCTTATAATCTAGAAGTAATAGAAGGGATGGACAGAAGGTATGGAGTATGAGACTGTCCATAGGAGTTTACCGTTAAAAGAGTTGATTGACAAGAGGTGTTGATTAGGAGACTGCATGGGAAACTACAATCTAAAATTAAGAGAGGGGATGGACAAGAGGTAAGAGAGTAGGAGACCCATCATAACTGGTTAGAATTTAGGAATAGAGGAGATGGACAGCAAATAGTGGGGAAGGAGTCCTTACTATCGAAGCTTGCAATCTAGAAGTAATAGAGGAGTACAAGATGTAAGGGAGCAGGGGCCTAACCATAGGACTCTAGAAGCCTTATTTTTGATACAAGAATTGAGTTTTTAGGTTGCTATTTCAGGGGTGGCTTAAGTAAGGAAATTTTCCTAAAACACGAGAGGAAAATAAAGTCCTGATTATAAGACAACAGGCAGGTAAATAAAGGAGTGGCTGGGAGAAGGGCATGAGAATAGCAAAAGCTGCATGTTGGCCAATGATTGGTGATGAGGAGATGAAGGTGGACTTATAAGTATCATATAATTGTCATACAAAGTAACAAAAATGACCAAAAAAAAACCTTCTATTAATTCCAACCTGATAATAAAATCCAGTGATTCATAAAGGGTTAAATATTACCAACTTTCCAATTACTGCTCAGGTGTGCATTAAGATGGAACCTGAGGTGAAGATTCGGCAGCTATTAAAGTCCTAATGCACGCGAGGAGAAGAGCACCGAGTAAATGTAACAAAGTTCTAGAAGAAATATCAAAGTGCAGATTTACACACCTTTCTAAGGAGATTACAGGAGGAAACTGAATTCATCAGCGGAGGGGAAGCCTGCAGGTCGCAGCCAAGACTTTTCATCTTGATATATTTTATAACTGTGATGATATTAATAGGAATTGACTGAAATGTTCAACAGAAAGTACAGAAGGATTAGGGAGAGTAATATTATAATACACTACATAGCAGCAAAAGAAAACGTGACAACTCACACACCAGGAACTTACCAGCGCGAAGATGGAAATAGTATGCATTTTATCAAACACGTCCCGAAAAGAGCTATCTACCACGGCTGTAGTTACCTCCATTCACACCATGTGGATAAATGAAGCAGGCAATCATGGAATTTATATGCTGACTTAAATCACTGGTTTATTCACATGGTCTGGATGACTCCTGCGGAGAGTGTTCTAGAAGTGGAAGTGATTGGAAGAGCTGCAGATTATTTCTATCTTTTCACTGCTTAAAGTGTAACTCTCATATTTTTTGTTATGTGTTAGTTTATTACAGCTAGGCATGTATACATCAGTTAGTCTGTCAATGATTGTAAATACCTTATAATAACAGCTTTCATTAATGTCCCTTTCCGCTGCTCCCATAAAAGAGAGTTGCTATGTGTCTGTTTCGGGCTAAGTAGACAGGTAAGACAGAGGGGCGGTCATTCACACTTCATGCGTACATTAGGCTTCAGAGTGAGCAGGTGTGTCTCTCAGTAATCCAATCTGATTGGCTGGCAGAAAGCTGCTATAGCATGTGTGTATATGAAGTGAGGGAAAGCAGTTTTGGCCTCAGAGAACTGGAAGAAGAGCCATCTTGAGAAGGTCCTCATATTGAAAATGTTTAAACAACAGTAACTAAGGGAAAAACTCAAGGAAAACTGTGATATGTGAAGAAACTAAAGATTGCTGTATGTATAATGCAGCTGCAGCAGTAACATATGGTAAAATACTTTTTTGTTTAAATAAAACACTTTAAGGAGTATCTGTACATTTGTGTCTCTTCAGCTCCAGTTTTTTATCAGGGTTGGACGACTGCAAATGATTTACATTCATTTTACTAGGCTTTATTTTCTTATCCAGAGGTAGTATAAGAGGCAGTATCATAGCAGTTATACACATGAGGCAGTATTATAGTAGTTATATTCTTGTACATAGGAGCAGTATTATAGTAGTTATATTCTTGTACATAGGAGCAGTATTATAGTAGTTATATTCTTGTACATAGGAGGCAATATTATAATAGTTATATTCTAGTACATAGGAGCAGTATTATAGTAGTTATATTCTTGTACATATGAGCAGTATTATAGTAGTTATATTCCTGTACATAGGAGCAGTATTATAGTAGTTATATTCTTGTACATAGGAGGCAGTATTATAATAGTTATATTCTTGTACATAGGAGCAGTATTATAGTAGTTATATTCTTGTACATAGGAGGCAGTATTATAGTAGTTATATTCTTGTACATAGGAGCAGTATTATAGTAGTTATATTCTTGTACATAGGAGGCAGTATTATAGTAGTTATATTCTTGTACATAGGAGCAGTATTATAGTAGTTATATTCTTGTACATAGGAGGCAGTATTATAGTAGTTATATTCTTGTACATAGGAGGCAGTATTATAGTAGTTATTTTCTTGTACATAGGAGCAGTATTATAGTAGTTATATTCTTGTACATAGGAAGCAGTATTATAGTAGTTATTGTCTTGTACATAGGAGCAGCATTATAGTACGTATATTCTTGTACATAGGAATAGTATTATATTAGTTATCAATTTATACAGGCATGCTCAAGCTGCGGCCCTCCAGCTGTTGCAAAACTACAATTCCCAGCATGCATAAACAGCATACAGCTATCAGCCTACAGCAGGGCTTTGTGGGAGTTGTAGTTTTACAACAGCTGGAGGGCCGCAGGTTGAGCATACCTGAATTTATACATATGAGGTAGTACAACCCCAAAATTTTGTATGTACCCAGGGTTCTGGGTCCTATAATGTGAAGGTAGATGCCTTGTGGTTCTTGTGATTCTGTCGATAATGAACCTAGTAATAGTCTTCCCTGGTGTTGGCATTGCTGCCATTAGTACTGATCTTGCCACTGAAAAACAATGTTGTAATCTGGCTCCGAGTAATCTTCCCTCTGTTAAATTGTTTGTTCCTCCAAATCTTTACCTTAAGGCTTTGGAGGAATCTTTTTAATCTGTACTGGCAGGATATCCAGGTATTGCTGGGGCTAAACATTTGGTTTCCAGGCTCTACTAGGTGGCCTATTTGGTCATGAGATGTGGTTGCTTTCGTCTCTTTGAGTTCTGACAGTGTTTAAAGAGCTTTTTACAAGAAAATATTGAATAAAATAATACAAAATAATACATCTCAGCGCTTAACTTCTCCACCTCTATCCTGCCCTCTGTTCACATAGAGAAGTTGAGATATCCACTTTAATAATCATATGATTATTGAACGTCTTCCACTAAATATAATAAGATGGGAAGAGATTATATTACAAAACATTACATTATTTTGTGTTTTTACTTTGTTTTGTGTTAGAAGACATCTTTGACTTTCCTAAGTCCCATCTTCAAAGAGATACACACTTTCCAGAGTAGAAGGATCACATCTACATTTTTACTGTCAGTAGACAAGACTCTGACACCTGCCCACACAACCCAACTTGTCAGTGCAAATACCTGAACCCAGATCTGCCTCCCCTGACTAGGAATAGATGGAGATTCCACTGAAAATGTATTCCTTACCGGGGAGAAACCAATTCCTGACGCTGCCACAGATCAGATTTCCTGAACTTGACTGAGCGTAAAATTCTAACCTTAAACTTTAAGTCCTTGAGTTTGTAAGGAAACAAAATCCTACAGAAAAAAATTCAGAGTGAAGTGAAGCAGAGGAGGAGATGACACTTTTATAACCAGCAGATATAGAGGGAGAAGTCAGGCAGATAGTCTTAGTACACATAATGCCATCCAGTAAAGATTAAATGACAAGAAGACACAAGTGTCTTTAAAGGAAGACTCCACAATCATTTTAAAGGCTCTGTCCACCTTCTTGAAACAAGTATTTTACAGTCTCAATGCTTTTAAAATTAAAAAAGAAAAAAAAATGAAAAATGCAATAGGTGTTGAATAACATTTTCATATAATTTTGCTTCTGTAAACAATGTATCTCCATGGTAACAGACAACAAACCCTGTGTAGTCTGATCCTGCTGCCATATTACCTTCTATTACTTCCCCACTTTATTTTTAAATACATGTGGTTTGTTAATAAGAAGTAATAGACAGATATAATGTATGGCTGCAGGATCAGAATGTGCAGGATATGTTTGTTGTCTGTTACCATGGATACCCATTGTCTGTATAGGAACTGCAGAAACAAAATAGTCTGCTTATTACATTTAAATGATCTAAATGTTTTACACTATACAGCACTGTTATTGTGTTACTATATGCCACTCATATTTAGACACCTTAGGCTAATCATGTGTGGGACTGTTTGCTGGTGTTATTTAGATGTTTTTCACTGTATGGCACTGTTATGTAGGGAGTGTAGTTGTTATTCTCTGATACAAATTTGCTAACTGTTTTGTTTTTACTGCCTGTCCCTATTATGTAGGCAGTGTATGGCAGTGTAATGTGGATTCTTCATCGTACTGTCACCTAGCACTTTTTGATGATACAGCATCGTAAAAATAACTCCAAAAATAGCATGTGACCTCAACCTGTCTGTTGCCAACCCTGAAACTTCATCAAAGACAGGAAAACGTGACACGTCTCTCTAGGATTTCCATCTTGTTTGTGTGCGTTATACTGCGCCGCTTTGAATCAACAGAGAACTGCTACAAGTTCACCACTCTAAAAATGACAAAAACATTTTTATTTTTTATCGTATCTGGCCTTGAAAAGAATTGCAGACTTGCAGAATTTAGTATGGTGTGAATCGGTCACACATGGTACTTTTTCAAGTCTAAAATCTTATCAAGTGTTAGAGGCTACAAAGTTTCAGATGGAAAAAGGCAGGAGGAGGATGTGAGATGATTTCCAATAGTTAGAAAAACAAAAATGTTTTTGGTATACTTTATAAACGCTTTATTGTATTGCTTATGTTTATTCTATGTACAGAATGTTTGAATTAAGCATAGTGGTCTATCAACTCCATTATCAAGAACCTGTGTCCTGGTTACAGGAGCAACAATATTACTAGGTGGCGCTCTGCTGGATTAGTGCATTGCCATCTGCTAGACTAAAATGAGTGGCTCATAGTTTTCATAAGGTTTCCTTTCACACAATATTTATTTTATGCACTTATATAACACTACTATATTCCGCAGCACTTTATAGAGCATCCAACTGTCCCCAATTAGACTCACAATCTATGGTCCCTATCAGTATGTCTTTGATGTCTCAGATGTTGTCCTTGGTTGTATTCGAGCCTAGGACCCCAGCACTGCAAGGGATCTGTGCTAACCACTAAGCCACTGAGCTGCCCTGCATATTGTTGTGATCCTGCTTTATGGAGGCAAGGTTGACTATGTACACAAGCAACAGCATTGAAAGGATTGTCAAGAAAAGGCCATTTAAGAATTTGGGGAGATTCACAAGGAGTGGACTGCAGCTGGAGCCACCACGCACATATGTATCCAGAACATAGGCTACAACTTTCGCATTACTTGTGTCAAGCCACTCATTACTAGAGATTAGTGTTGAGCGAACAGTTCGAGAATAGTTTGGGTTCGTACCAAATTTTGGGGTGTCCGTGACAAGGACCCGAACCCGGACATTTTCAAAAAAGTTTGGATTCGGGTCCGGTGTTCGTCGATTTCTTCCCGCTTTCTGAAGCGCTGCACAGCAGCCAATCAGTTAGCATTTTATTTCTTGCCCTAAGAGCCAATCACAGCCATGCCTACTAATGGCATGGCTGTGATTGGACAAGTGCAGCATGTGACGCAGCCTCTATTTAAGCTGGAGTCACGTAGCGCCGCACGTCCACACTGCTCTGGATTAGTGTAGGGAGAGTGAACAAGCTTCTATCAGGCGAGATTAGGCAGGCTAAAGTCAGCAACAGCAACCTAATGAACGGATCAATTTACAGCTGAGAATCATTGAACTTCTGCTAGTTACTTGCTCGCTGGTTTTTAGGCTGCACAGAGCGCTTTTCTGTCACTTATTTTCTGGGTTGATCGCGGCCATTTTGTGACTTGTGGTGCGCCAGAAGAAGCTGCCACCAAGTCCATCAATCCATCAATACTAGTTTTTTTTTTTTTTTGCTATATCCCACATCAGGGGTTTACAGTGCTAATTGTCACCCTAGAAACTCAGGAAAGAAATTTCTATATTTTATTATGGGGTTAAATACAATTGCCCAAATACCAATCCCCAAATCTGGTGTTCCAGCTTTGGCTAGACAAGTATAATACTGTCTGCTGTCTGGCAAAGGATAGATTATTTTCTGGGTTAAATTCAATTGCCAAAATAGCAATACCATAAATCAGTGGTTTCAGCTGTGGCTGGCAAAATAGAATAGTGTCCGAGGTAACGCACACATCGTACAGACGCACGTACACGCATTCTTGAATAGTTGTATTATCGCGATAATAAAACTAACAGTGTAAAGTTGACTGTATTGCTCTAAGTTATATTCAAGGCATCGAATGTAACTTCTATTACAGCACACCAATACTAAAACTGACTAAGAGACAGCTTTAAGTTCTATTCGAACGCGATTGCAAACTTTGGAACTTAAAGTGGTGTACCGATTTTAAAAGTTGAGTATTAAAAGTTGGAATCGCAATGCGATTCTTATGTGATTTACTTATCGCATATTAGATTAGCAACTTTGAGTTAGTCGATCAATGGAACGTTCTCAGTAGAACGCGTCGATGAGAATTAAGTTGAAATCGCACGCTTATTATTATATATCTGCTTAATCGCATTGCCGCTTTCAACTTAGCATTGCTAACATATATTCGCTAATTGACCATATTCGATGTATAATTACTTAGCAATGCTAAGCTGAAATCGGCAATGCGATTAAGCAGATATATGAAGAATCGCATTGCGATTTCAACTTAATTCTCAGATCCGACAGTACATTCTACTGGAGGAGGCGCTCCCATGGTGATAGTTAGCTCAAAGTTGTAATCGCAATGCGTTTATTGCGGTATATTATCCCTCTGGGTGTCTTTTACAGCCTTTTTAGTGCCCAAAAGTTCGGGTCCCCATTGACTTCCGGAAGTTCGGCCGAACCTCTCGAACCCGAACATCCAGGTGTTCGCTCATCTCTACTAGAGATGAGTGAATCTATTCATAGATTCAGAGATTTGTTCAAAATCTCAGATTTTCTTAGGCTCAGAATCGAACCTGAATCTTTTCTGGATTGATTCTGACTAATCGTGTGACATGGCGCCCAGCGCATAAGCAATCAATAGTGTTCTGTCACTACCAGCCAGGAGATAATTGCAGTTAGTTGCTGATCATGCGCTGCCAATGATAAAAGTAGATACAGTTGCACCTAATGCTGTATCAGAACGAGAGGACGGGCGAGGGAAAATGAAAACATTTGTAAGAAATTGAGAAAACGAGATAGGAGCTTTTCATAAAAAAATCTTTGTTTTAGAGGACTAAAGGGGGTATATACCAATTTCCAGGGGCATTGGAACAACTTTGGTTTTGAACGAATTGATTCGGACGAGAACTAAACTTTTTGAAACATTCAGCGAATCCGAAACAAACCGAATCTTGGAAATTCGTTTGTCTCTACTCATGACCCAGAGACAATAACAGAAGCATCTTGAGCACCTAAGTTATGGAGAAAAAGGACTGGACTGTTGCTTAGGGGTTCAAACTCCTGTTTTCAGTAAAGTACATTTTGCATTTTATTTGGAACTCAAGGTCCCAAAATCTTGGAGGAAGAGTGGAGGGGCATACACAATCCAAAGTCAGGGGCAGATTGGCCATAGAGCCTACAGGTAAATTTCCCAGAGGGCCGATGCCTAAATGGGCCACTCAAGCCCTCCTCGCGGCCTCTTACGCACCTGGCCAGCAGCTGCAAATCCTCCTGAATTCAACTGTATCGACGTCCTCCGGAGCAGATGGTATATTGTGCTGCACTGTGGTATTTGGTTCCCCTGGGGCGGTACATTGCTCTGCACTATGGTATTGCAAGCCATGCCTACTTCTGTTGGCCCTGCCTAATTATGTTGCCCCGTCTTCTGTCAATTTGGACCCACTTCAAACATGGGGCCACTTAAACCTTTTTTTCCAGGGCCACTTTTAGTTCCCAGTCTGCCCCTGTCCAAGATGATTGAGGTCCAGTGTGAGGTTTCTAGTCAGTCATAGTTTGGGAAGCCATATCACCTGTTGCTGACAAGTTTTATGGAGATGCTGATTTCATTTTCAAGCAGAAACTAGCACTTGCCCACTCCGCCGAAAGTAGCAGTACCTGGTGTAATAACCACAGTATCACTGTGCTTGATTAGCCAGCAAACTCTCCTGACCATAACCCCATAGAGAATCTATGAGAGACACCATAGCCAACAATGCAGATGAGCTGAAGGCCGATATCAAAGCAACCTGGGCTTCCATAACCACTCAGGCTGATCACCTCCATGCCATGCCACATTGTTGCAGTAATTCATGCAAAAAGAAGTTCTGACCAAGTAGTAAGTGCATATACTGTATATACTTTTCAGTAGGCCAATATGTCTGTATTAAAAATCATTTTTTTTATTTTGTCGTATATAATAATCAAATTTTTTTAGACACTGACTTTTGGGTTTTCATTAGCTATAAGCCATAACCATCAACATTTGTGTTGTAAGGGTAAGGTCAGGATAACGCAAATACCATCACACACGAATAAGGATAGTGCAGCCCTGAAACCTCCCAGACCAACTATCCCTACCAACTTGCCTGATCACCCTAGGCAGAGACCCAACAACTGGGCGACAGTCCCTCTGCTGAAATATTTGCATGGACAACACACAAACAGGGAACAACAGTCAAAGAGTAGTTGTACAGAAAAGGGGTCAAAAACCCAGAAGTAAATGAGACAACCAACATGCCAAAAATGTCAAGAACCAGGAGATTAATACAATACCAAATGGCCAGAAGCCAATGAGTAGTCACAAAACCAGTCCAGAAATTCACAAGCCAGAGGAGTCTTCAGAAATAACTTAATCAAGGACTGATTGGTTCTGTCCCCTTTATTTATATCACCTTCTATATTCTTCGTAATGATATTTCTTATAGTTTAGTGAATTAGGTATAGTTAGATAACATTTACAATATTGTGCCGAGAAGGCTGAATTCCTGAGTGATTATCTCAGAGACTGGACAGCCTTTGGAGAAGGGGGGAAAGGTATAAACTTTTGAGCGCAAAGACAAATAATCAGAACGCTACTGAGAACATCATCCAGGGAGGATGCTGTAGGTCACTATCTCTCTCTTGTATCACCATGGGGTGTTGGTCATGTGCTCTGACATGGCGAGAGAAGCCCCCACACATTGTGTTCCAGGCTAGCGATTGTTATTTACTTTTACTTATTCATGCGGTTTTACGCTTCAAGTGATGCGTCTCGCAGCACTCAAAACCATTGTTTTTGGGGACAGTTATAGCTTGTACTTTCACTATGTAACACTCTATTTTTACTCAAAAACCGTCTGTGACAATCATATCTCTCTTTTTTTTTGTCATCCTCTGTAACCTGTATCAGTTGGGAGAGCATCAATGCAGCTAAAAAGTTGACACTTCTGGAATAGGATGTCTGGTGATGTTGGGCTAAGTTTACATGCTGTGGAATTTCTGCAGACCTATGGTGCCCATTCTGCAGTGCAAATCCACAGCAATTTTCAGTACAAGTCCTATGGATGGGTTTTTGGGTCGTAGAAAAAAATCTGCTTGGAAAAAAATGTGTGGGAAAAATCTGGACAGGCGTAGGAGTTGGTTGTAGATTTTTACATCCTGACACTTTTGATGTTATTTATCTGTGGGGACATGGAGACCAAGGATCAGAATGATAGAACCCAGGATTGTTGAGGGACTTACAGAGCTTAGCTTGTTAAGTACCACCATACGAATCTTATCCTTTAGTATCAGGAGGAAAAAGCAGAATATACTCGACCCAGTTTTTGGCAATTTGTGTGTCCAGTGTTTTCAGTCTTTTAGCGAAAGATCTTTTTATTCGATCCTCCTCTATGCTTTGCCTGATGGTTGTAGCCATGGTTCTAAGAGTCATGACTTTGGTGTTGGACATACTGCCTTCCCTTACTATAAATATCTCAGATTCAGACTTATCCATCATAGAATCTTCATCCATATCTCAAATGTTCCCTAATTCAAGGCTCTTTATCTTCATCTATTTCCTCAGTAATGATTGACTTGTTGACGATGGCACATTCTTCTCAGATTTATATCATTGACTTATGTAAGCCAGTGGACCCATTACGGAGGCAATGGTATGACACAGGAAGACGGAGAGGCTTCCAACATGGTACTATTTCCTTAGCATCAACACTGTTCTTTATGCTGGTTTTGCCTCCGCCATCAGCCTCTCAAGGGAGTCAAGGAAGCATTTATAACAGGGGTCACCTTTAGGTGTGTTATGCTGGCGACTAGTGTTGAGCGAACAGTTCGAGAATAGTTCGGGTTCGTACCGAATTTTGGGGTGTCCGTGACACGGACCCGAACACGGACATTTTCAAAAAAGTTCGGGTTCGGGTTCGGAGTTCGTCGATTACTTCCCGCTTTCTGAAGGGCTGCACAGCAGCCAATCAGCTAGCGTTTTACTTCTTGCCCTAAGAGCCCATCACAGCCATGCCTACTAATGGCATGGCTGTGATTGGCCAGTGCAGCATGTGACCCAGCCTCTATTTAAGCTGGAGTCACGTAGCGCCGCACGTCACACTGCTCTGATTAGTGTAGGAGAGGACGCAGCTTCTGTCAGGGCGAGATTAGGCAGGTTAAAGTCAGCAACAGCACCTAATGAACGGATCAATTTACAGCTGAGAATCATTGAACTTCTGCTAGTTACTTGCTCGCTGGTTTTTAGGCTGCACAGAGCGTTTTTCTGTCACTCTATTTTCTGGGTTGATCGGGCGGCCATTTTGTGACTTGTGGTGCGCCAGAAGAAGCTGCCACCAAGTCCATCAATCCATCAATACTAGTTTTTTTTTTTTGCTATATTCTACATCAGGGGCTTGGCTGTGCTAATTGTCACCCCTAGAAACTCAGGAAAGAAATTTCTATATTTTATTAAGGGGTTAAATACAATTGCCCAAATACCAATCCCCTAAATCTGGTGTTCCAGCTTTGGCTAGACAAGTATAATACTGTCTGCTGTCTGGCAAAGGATAGATTATTTTCTGGGGTTAAATTCAATTGCCAAAATAGCAATACCATAAATCAGTGGTTTCAGCTGTGGCTGGCAAAATAGAATAGTGTCCGAGGTAACGCACACACGTACAGACGCACGCATACGATTCTTGAATAGTTGTATTATCGCGATAATAAAACTAACAGTGTAAAGTTGACTGTATTGCTCTAAGTTATATTCATGCATTTAATGTAACTTCTATTACAGCACACCAATACTAAAACTGACTAAGAGACAGCTTTAAGTTCTATTCGAACGCGATTGCAACTTTGGAACTTAAAGTGGTGTACGATTTTAAAAGTTGAGTACTAAAGTTGGAATCGCAATGCGATTCTTATGTATTTAGCTAATCGCATTACGATTACAACTTTGAGCTGCCGATCACCATGGGAACGCTTCCTCCAGTAGAATGTACTGTCGGATGTGAGAATTAAGTTGAAATCGCAATGCGATTATTATATATCTCAGCTTAATCGCATTGCCGTTAACTTAGCATTGCTAATAATTCCATTCATATTCGCTAACTTACTGACTCAGTAAGTTAACGATATGGATGGAATTATTTAGCAATGCTAAGTTGAAATCGCAATGCGATTAAGCAAATATATAAGAATCGCATTGCGATTTCAACTTAATTCTCAGATCCGACAGTACATTCTACTGGAGGAGGCGTTCCCATGGTGATCGTTAGCTCAAAGTTGTAATCGCAATGCGTTTATTGCGGTATATTATCCCTCTGGGTGTCTTTTACAGCCTTTTTAGTGCCCAAAAGTTCGGGTCCCCATTGACTTCTATGGGGTTCGGGTTCGGGATGAAGTTCGGGTTGAGTTCGGATCACGAACCCGGACATTTTCCGGAAGTTCGGCCGAACCTCTCGAACCCGAACATCCAGGTGTTCGCTCATCTCTACTGGCGACCCATGTCCACCACTACCTACCATCCTGGCCAGGAGCGGACGTCACTCTACTCACCCTGTGTGTATTGAGGATAGTATTCAGTGAAACTTCTCTGTAGCACTGCAAAGGTTAACCTTCCCTCTTGCTTTTTGTTCAGCTTCTGACTAAGGTGCTGATCAGGCCTCCTATTTATTCTTGGCTGATTGTTCCACCACTTTGCCTGATTTAGGTATTCTACTTTTCACTAGTCCTAGTGAAGGTGTGCTTTGTCTGTCAGCCTGTGTACGAACTTTGATTGTTTACTGACTCTGAACCTCCACTGCCTGCCTTGAACTTGCACTATTTTTATGGATATGCCCAAACTCTGCCTGCCCTGACCTCGGCCTGTTTCCTGACTATGAATTTTGTCTGACTCTTCGGTACTTTGCACCAGTGCCATTGACCCCTATGGGTCAGTTGCCAAAGATGCTAGGACTATTCTAAGAGGTAGCAGCATGGTAAGTCCCCTGCAGCAAAGATCAGATCACTCTATAGTGGTTAAAGAGTGAAAACCAAAGGATCACCAGGATTAAACCCTTAGACCTAGCCTAAAGTCAAACCGGTTAGTTGGTACAGTGGGTCTACATCCACTGGTCGTTGCAAGTAGATTGTGATTTCCTGTTCGTGGTTAGGTGCTTCATCTTTTCTAGATCTTTGAATCATTTTCTAAGGCTCCATTCATATCACCATTTCTCCATTCCATTCTCCTGCTCCGTTGAGAAGCAGGATAACAGAAAGGACGGATTCTGCAGATAACAGACACCTAACTGAGCGTAACGGAGCCTAAAGACCCCACAGACTAAAATCATGTTCTGAGCGGACACCGAACGGACCACCATCATAGTCTATGGGGTTTTTAGGCTCCATTACGCTCAGTTAGGTCTCAGTTATCTGCAGAATCCGTCCTTTCCGTTCTCTGGCTCCTTAACGGAACTAGAGGACGGAAAGGGAAAACGGTGATGTGAACTAAGCCTAAAACCAGTTTTGGAAACATTTTTCCAAATTTGCTTTCACTTTTCCTACCTCATCCAGGTGGATTATCTTTTATTGAATTTTCAAAAATATACATCCTTTAACAAGTCTAGGTGCACATGACAATGGCAGCTTAGGTGTGTGTGGATTGTTGCTTGCATGAAAGAGTTCCTGAAAAAGTAAGGCAATGACTGTAACAACTATGAGAGCACTTTTTGTTAGATAGGTGCTGCGGTAACTCATTGGTTTTTTAACATATGAAAAGTTAAAGTTGCAGTAGGGCGCAGAAAAGTAAAGAGTTCAGAAATGCATTTAAAAAAAAATTTTTTAATATATTTAGCTTTTTTCCCCAAATAATCATTTGTGCAACTACAGCTCTTAATTAACTTTCAAGACATGTAGTATTTTCCATTACAATTCAAGCCACGTAGCAATTAAGATAACCTATAATAGGCCTCTTAACGCTGAATCCTTTTTCAGTTTCTAAAAGTATGCCTTAATATAGTTCATTAGAAACAGCTAATTACTGATCAGCAATAAAAAAGGAATAGCATAGTAAGAAAAAAAATCTAATGTGTATTATTTCTAATTGAAAGTGAACGGGATCCGTATCCAACTCACAAACAGGGATGAGCGCGACCTCAACAAGGTCAGCCGGAGACATCTCTAGTCACGTAATATATGGATCTCAAGATTTAAGCCCTTCTTCCGAAAATAGCCGCTTATTTTCCTCACTCTGCAAACTGATTAGACAATTAAAAAAAAAATCCTTCAATGTTTCATTAGCAGGAGAAATAAAACCCAAACCAGACTAGAGGCGGCACTTCAGAATAATTCATTTTGATGAAGCCATATAAAACAGAGCTTGAAACAAGGTGGTTCCCTATTATACCCATTGTGAGAGCGATAATTGCAGTCTGCGATGGGTAGACTGGCTGTTTTTTTTTTTTTGTTTTTGTTTTTTTGGTTAAGCCTAAAAATATTATATAAAAGATAAAAATGATGCAAAATAAAATATAAGAAAAGAATTGAAATAAAATTAATGAATTATATTTGTTTTATTATTTTATTTACTGTTAGCTTAAAGTGTAACTCTAGTTATTTAACTAGTTTCCAGAAATGAATATATGAAACTTTGTAATATATCTTATTAAAGAATTGTGCTTCTTCCTGGGCTTCTCAGGGTGCTTTCCTTCTCTTCACTTGACCTCTTATATTTAGTAGCTTCAGTCTCTGTCTCCAGCCTAACACACAAAAGGAGGGTGATAACAACTAGTAAGTGATTTATTAACTCATTCTGAACAGTGGTATAGCCTTATATTACTAGTTATACTAGAGTCAGAAGCAGGGGTGCACCTAGCCTTTCTGCTGCCTGAGGCGAAAACTGAAACGGCGACCCCCATGCCAATTTCTTAACCGTTAGCGTTCATTGCCCATGGCCCTTGTGCTGTCCCCCTCTTGTCCCTTCCTAGGTGCTGCCTCAGGCGATCGCCTCACCTGGTCTCATTGGTGGTGCACCCCTGGTCAGAAGCACTAAGTGTAGCAGAGCTAAAGAAATGCAGTTTATGTTTCTCAGATTGAAACATTTTCTTTAACAAGATATATTACAAACTTTCTTATATTCACCTGCAATGCTAATTTATGGACATTTTTTGTTAAGTCTACCAAGTCTTAACTTTTTCAATATATTTTTAATGCAAATTTTCAAAATAAGTTGAATGGAAATCTTATAGGGCAGGTACTCAACTGGCGAACTGCGGTCCAAATACGGACCACGGATGCCTGCTGTCCGGCCCCCGCTATGCCTTCCATAGGAAGCAGCACTTTAGGCTCAAGTTCGCTCAACACTACTGGAGAAGACATCTCCACTCCGCTACTCTAAGCCACGCCCCAGATCGGTTAGACCATGCCCCTCCCACTCCACAGCTGACTGGTTTTAAAAATTTTAAGTCAAATAAATTTGGGGGTGTGGAGGGGACGCATCACTGACCGCAGGAAAGGACTCCACAGCGTCAGTGGCGTATTCCCATCTTGCCTGTGCCTCTCTCTGTAAGGCTACTTTCACACTAGCATTAATATTTTCAGGTATTGAGTTCCGTCATAGGATCTCAATACCAGAGAAAGACGCTTCTGTTTTGTCCCCATTCATTGTCAATGGGGACAAAACGTAACTGAACAGACCGGAGTGCTCCAAAATACATTCCGTTCCATTTGGATGCGTTCTCAGACTGGAGAGCAAACTGCAACATGCTGCGGTTTTCTTTCCGTCATGGGATGCGGAGCAAACCCCCAATGCAAGTCAATGGGGACGGATCCGTTTTCTCTGCCACAATCTGCCACAATAGAAAACGGATCCGTCTCCCATTGACTTAAATGGGGTTCATGACGGATCCGTCTTGGCGATATTAAAGATTATACAACCGGATCCGTTCATTACGGATGCAGACAGTTGTATTATCAGTAACAGAAGCGTTTTTACGCCCTGCCGGAACCAGTAAAAACGGTAGTGTCAAAGTAGCCTACTGGTGAAAGAAAGATAAGTCTCCATTCACACCATGGTATTTTTATTCTATATCCAAGCCCCATTCTCGGTGGATTGGATGCGGACCCCTTCATTTCAATAGGGCTGCAAAAGATGAGAGAGCACACTGTGTACTGTCTGCATCTTTTGTGGCCCCATTGAAATAAAGGGGCCCGCATCTAATCCATCAATACAGGGGATTGGATATGGAACAAAAGTACATATGTCTGTTCTGTGGCTAGGTAGTTCACCAGAAGGGACGGTATTTTAGTGGCCCTGCCGGTATTTTCCTGTACAGACTGTTACTAATGAGCGCTTCCATTGCAGAGCGCTCATTAGTACTGCCTTTACCTCCACCTCCATCTGTGTTAATAACAAATAAAAACTTACCTCCTCCTGTAGGAAATACTCGCTGCTGACTGGAAGCTCAGGACCTGCGAGATGTCATCACACTGGAGCGCAGGTCCTGTACGGAGCTTCCAGTCAGCATTATTCTTACTGGTGGCACTAATGGGGGCCTTCAGCTTTACTGTTGGCATTCAGCTCGGACCTTCCCCTGACTGCAGACCCAGGTATGTGGACCTTTAATAAAACCTAGTTGAGTAGCCCTGCTATAGGGTCCTGGAACCAATCAGTGTTGTTCAAGTTTTCACTCTGTTCTTCCAAATACAATTTTCCAGCAGTTTTGTACACAATATGTCCTTATAAGGGCGTTCCAGTCCATTTATAAGGATGGCCAATCCTCAGGTCCCACACAGAGTTTCCCAGTCGATTTGCAGGAAGGAAGGCGTTTTAGTGATGTAGGCACCAGAACTATCAATAGAGGCAAGAATAACCACAACACCATTCGAGTGGATACTGCAGTAACTAAGTCTGTCCCGAACGCAGTGGATGGAACTGTGGTATATACACCTATTTCCAGCACCCAAACAGCTGGTAGGCAGGGGTGCAGGGTGTCGGAGCCCTGCTGATAACATTTTGATGGCCTATTCTTTGGATAGGCCACCAATATAACAGGAGTGGACAACCCCGTTAATATCACAAACAATAAGTAATGTATACTAAATCTTATTGGCCTGTTAAAACAAAAAAATGGCTAAATCCAGGAATCGGTGAGTGTTCTGCTCCAAGTGAAGAAAGAGGCATCTAAAATACAAGAACAAGAAAGTTTTCTAATCAATGATCACAGTCGACATTTACTTCTGAACATAAGAAACGCATGAAGACATAATGTAATGAAGCCCGTACATTACAGCCTGACAAAGACTGCGGGGGAGGAGGAGTGCGCTGTAATAACAAAATGCTTATAAGTTAACTACATTTATAATTTAAATTAAGATTAAAAAAAATTAACTTTAAATGCAAATTAAAAAAATAACTTATACATAATTAATAAATCTGCAAATTAGAAGAAAATAGAAGAATCTACATCCAACAGAGAAATGAGGAGATATTTCCTGTGACTATAATCAGAAAGAAAGAAACTGAAATAGATAAATATATTCAACCAGATACCGCGTCACAGATATAACGTTATTACCAACAACATCTACATACCTCCCTGATCTGTCCATCACTTATCTTCTTCATATAGATCGATCTATCTATCTATCTATCTATCTATCTATCTATCTATCTATCTATCTATCTATCTATCTCATATCTATCTATCTATCTATCTATCTATCTATCTATCTATCTATCTATCTATCTATCTATCTCATATCTATCTATCTATCTCTCTATCTATCTCATATCTATCTATCACATATCTATCTATCTATCTATCTATCTATCTATCTATCTAATATCTATCTATCTATCTATCTATCTATCTATCTATCTATCTCATATCTATCTATTTTTTTATCTATCTATCTATCCATCTATCTATCCATCTATCTATCTATCTATCTATCTATCTATCTATCTATCTTGTATCTATCTATCTATCTATCTATCTATCTATCTATCTATCTATCTAATATCTATCTATCTATCTATCTATCTCATTTCTATCTATCTATCTATCTATCTATCTATCTATCTATCTATCTATCTATCTCCTATCTATCTATCTATCTATCTATCTCATATCTATCTATCTACTATCTATCTATCTATCTATCTATCTATCTCCTATCTATCTATCTCATATCTATCTATTTTTTATCTATCTATCTATCTATCTATCTATCTATCTATCTATCTCATATCTATCTATCTATCTATCTATCTAATATCTATCTATCTATCTATCTATTTCATAAGTTTGCGTATTTATTATATTTTTTCTCCGTAGTCAGCAGTAGAATAGTAAAGAATTATCTTTTCCCTCTACTTTAGTGGTTAATTCACACAGCGGATTTTCACGCTGTGGTTTCTCGGAGGCCCCATCGCCTTATACCTATCTCATAAACGGAGCTGCGAACTGAAGGGGGCGCACCGCACATTCATTTCTATGGGGATTCTGAAAATAGCCGAGCGTTTCGCGGGCCAGTAGGAAGGATAGATGGCGGCTGGACCCGACACTGGCGGCCAGCATATTGCCGGCTTCGTTTACGAGATAGGTGTGAGTCCCAGCGGTGGAACCCGCACCGATCAGACAATGGGGGTCATACACTAGCGATATGCCCCCATTGTCTGAGATGAGAATACCCCTTTAAGATGCTGTCTACCCACCTGTGGCTTCTCTTCAATAAGTGGAGTTGAACCGTGAGCGGACAGCTGCCGCGTCTTCCAGCACGGACACGTCCCTTCTTGGCGTGGTCCCAGCTTGTGTTTACCACAGAACACAAAAGGAGGCAGATCACATGTGGGGTCTGCGCCAAACTTCCACCAGTGTGAACAGCCGCTTATTCATTACAAAACTCGTTCTTCCATCCAGGGGAAGATTAGATCGTTGTTTTCTGCCTAGTGCCGGCTGAGGGGGCGGAGCATGGTAAACGTTTCCTTTGCTTTCTATGAATCCCTGTGTCATGCTCCGCCCCCTGTAGGCCTACATATGACAATGTATTACAGCTTTGCCAGGACTAGTAATACATTTCAATCACATAGTGAATCAGAAAGATTTTCAAAGACTTCTAATGACAGATAAAGGGTTAACTGTGGATTTTGGGCAGACCCCTTTAAGCCATTTCTATACCTTCTTCTAATTTCTTGGTCTCTGAAACCCCAAACTGGATTTCAAGTGGCATTTCCATCTGCGGAGCTTCATCCATCAACGTCAGGAGGTTTGTCCTGGTGTCAGGTGCTTGCGGATTAACCCTTCACCACCTGCACACATTGCAGAGCGGGTTCACGAGGCAGAGGCACAGCCGTGTCACACCTCATCTAAAGTGACGGCTCGCTTCTGGGCACTGACACGGTGGATGCGAGGTGACACTTTCAGGTTGCTGATGCAAGTAATAAGTGTGTACTTACTCCTATGAGACCCCCGGAATGTGCTGGAACCATTTGTAGCCGAGCCAGCGGGACCAGTGCAGAGCAAGAGACACGGCGAGCACAGAGGCCAGGGCCGAAACCAGCCTGTCAGCAGAATACAAAAAGCTATTCAAATCATCAAATACCATTTTCCATGTTTTCAAATTTTTTATGTAGCTATATACCGTATATATATATATACAAAATTAACATTTTTCCGTGTCGTGAAACAAATCAATTTTCAGCTTTCCTTGTAGAAGAGGAAAGTCTCAGTCAATGTGAGAGATATTGTACTGCAGCACACCTACATAAAACAGGATGGCAGTATTATAGTACTTATATTCTTGTACATAGGAGGCAGTATTATTGTAGTTATATTCTTGTACATAGGAGCAGTATTATAGTAGTTATATTCCTGTACATAGGAGCAGTATTATAGTAGTTATATTCTTGTACATAGGAGCAGTATTATAGTAGTTATATTCTTGTACATAGGAGCAGTATTATAGTAGTTATATTCTTGTATATAGGAGCAGTATTATAGTAGTTATATTCTTGTATATAGGAGGCAGTATTATAGTAGTTATATTCTTGTACATAGGAGCAGTATTATAGTAGTTATATTCTTGTACATAGGAGCAGTATTATAGTAGTTATATTCTTATGTATATAGGAGCAGTATTATAGTAGTTATATTCTTGTACATAGGAGCAGTATTATAGTAGTTATATTCTTGTACATAGGAGCAGTATTATAGTAGTTATATTCTTGTACATAGGAGCAGTATTATAGTAGTTATATTCTTGTACATAGGAGCAGTATTATAGTAGTTATATTCTTGTACATAGGAGCAGTATTATAGTAGTTATATTCTTGTACATAGGAGCAGTATTATAGTAGTTATATTCTTGTACATAGGAGCAGTATTATAGTAGTTATATTCTTGTACATAGGAGCAGTATTATAGTAGTTATATTCTTGTACATAGGAGCAGTATTATAGTAGTTATATTCTTGTACATAGAGGCAGTATTATAGTAGTTATATTCTTGTATATAGGAGCAGTATTATAGTAGTTATATTCTTGTACATAGGAGCAGTATTATAGTAGTTATATTCATGTACATAGGAGGCAGTATTATAGTAGTTATATTCATGTACATAGGAGACAGTATTATAGTAGTTATATTCTTGTACATAGAGTCAGTATTATAGTAGTATATACTTGTACATCATGAGGCAGTATTATAGTCAGTTATATTCTTGAGTATGAAAGATAAGGCAGTATCTCTTGTAGTGACATCAAGTATTGCATATAGGAGCAGTATTATAGTAGTTATATTCTTGTACATAGGAGCAATATTATAGTAGTTATATTCTTATACATAGGAGGCAGCATTATAGTAGTTATATTCTTGTACATAGGAGCAGTATTATAGTAGTTATATTCTTGTACATAGGAGGCAGTATTATAGTAGTTATATTCTTATACATAGGAGGCAGTATTATAGTAGTTATATTCTTGTACATAGGTGCAGTATTATAGTAGTTATATTATTGTACATAGGAGCAGTATTATAGTAGTTATATTCTTGTACATAGGAGCAGTATTATAGTAGTTATATTATTTGTGAAAGATGAGCATAAGATCAGATACAGACATCCTCATGTATCCGTCCAAAAATAAACACTGTAAAACAATAGTAGTTGTATTCTTGTACATAGGAGGCAGTATTATAGTAGTTATATTTTTGACTATACAGTATTTTGTATAGTACTGTTGTGATGCCATTCTTGTATCTACAGGGTAGTAGCTGTGATTTTGGACCCTTATGATCCAGCATCTTTCAGTCTTTTTTTGAGATTCTTCCCAATGATCTATTGTAAAAATAAAATTCATCCATTTCCAGATTTCCTTTCTGAGTTGGAGAAGAGATGTTGGTATTTTCATCTCATCAGAGTTAATTGCACTTTTTTCTAATCAAGAGAAATCATAACAGGCTTTTTGAAGTAAGATAAATGGCTTTTCTGGCTCTTTCTGTCCCTGAGCTTGAATTATTGCCTAAAGTTTCCAAATGTTCATCTGTTTCTGCCCCGGCCTTACAATTATGTCTATGTCGAGGTCAAATTAGGTCACAATCTTGATATGAATCATGAATTTTCTTTATCAGTAGAATGACAGAAACATTTATCCTAGAGTCTTCAGTAATATCTATGAAGCGCTATAGAGCTAGCTTTCTTTTCCCGAATCTTAAGATTTAAAAATATTCTATCAATAGGAGAATGTTCAAAGCCACAGATGGACTCTCTGTTGGCCGGTAATGTAAAGCTGAGCAGTGAATATAATACATACAGTTGCAAGAAAATGTATCTGAACTCTTCGGAATGATATGGATTTCAGCACAAATTGGTCATAAAATGTGATCTGATCTTCGTCTAAGTCACAACAATAGACAATCACAGTCTGCTTAAACTAATAACACACAAATAATTCAATGTTATCATGTTTATATTGAACACACCATGTAAACATTCACAGTGCAGGTGGAAAAAGTATGTGAACCCCTAGACTAATGACATCTCCAAGATCTAATTGGAGTGAGGTGTCAGCCAACTGGAGTCCAATCAATGAGATGCGATTGGAGGTGTTGGTTACAGCTGCCCTGCCCTATAAAAAAACACACACCATTTCTGGGTTCGCTTTACCCAAGAAGCATTGCCTGATGTGAATGATGCTTTGCAGAAAAGAGCTCTCAGAAGACCTACGGTTAAGAATTGTTGACTTGCATAAAGCTGGAAAGGGTTATAACAGTATCTCCAAAAGCCTTGCTGTTCATCCGTCCACGGTAAGACAAATTGTGTATAACTGGAGAAAGTTCAGCACTGCTGCTACTCTCGCTAGGAGTGGCTGTCCTGTAAAGATGACTGCAAGAGCACAGGGCAGACTGTTCAATGAGGTGAAGAAGATCACTAGAGTGTCAGCTAAAGACTTACAAAAGTCTCTGGCATATGTTAACATCCTTGTTAGCGAATCTACAATACGGAAAACACTAAACAAGAATGAATTTCATGGGAGGATACCACAGAGGAAGCCAATGCTGTCCAAAAAAAAACATTGCTGCACGTTTACAGTTTGCACAAGAGCACGTGGATGTTCCATAGCAGTACTGGCAAAATATTCTGTGGACAGATGAAACCAAAGTTGAGTTGTTTGGATGAAAAAGGGGCACAGCACACCAACGTCAAAACCTCATCCCAACTGTGAAGTATGGTGGTGGGGGCATCATGGTTTGGGGCTGTTTGCTGTGTCAGGGCCTGGACGGATTGCTATCATCGAAGGAAAAATGAATTCCCAAGTTTATTAAGACATTTTGCAGGAGAACTTAAGGCCATCTGTCCACCAGCTGAAGCTTAACAGAAGATGGATGTTGCAACAGGACGACGACCCAAAACATAGAAGTAAATCAACAACAGAATGGCTTAAACAGAAGAAAATACGCCTTCTGGAGCGGCCCAGTCAGAGTCCTGACCTCAACCCGATTGAGATGCTGTGGCATGACCTCAAGAAAGCGATTCACACCAGACATCCTAAGAATATTGCTGAACTGAAACAGTTCTGTAAAGAGGAATGATCAAGAAGATCAGATCACATTGACCAACTTGTGCAGACATCCATATCATTCCAAAGGGTTCACATACTTTTTCTTGCAACTGTATTTGTGGCTGCTAATGCTTTTTTGGTGGCACGTTGTACCGTGCATGAAGAAGCCGCCACCCGGACAACTAATGGGCTGAGGAGCAAGTACTAAAACTATGTGTGGTTACTAACATTTGTGGGGGGCACTGGGACTGTGTATGAGCAATTTACAATACTACCATATGGCTAATGTGCATTGTGGCACAGTGTTAGGAATGGAGGAATGGCACTGACCTGTATGAAGTAGTCGAAGCTGAGGAGCAAGTGCAATATGTAACTGTGATGGCTAACAGTCACGTGGTGGCACTGAGAATTGTGTAGCTAGAAGCCATAGTTCCAACTGCCTAATATTCACTGTAGCATATAACTAGGCAGAGTAGAGGAGCAGCGCTGTCATACAGGAAGAAGGCAAGGCTGAGGATCAAGTGCAATAGGTAAAAGGGGCAGTTAACCAAATTAGGGAGGCGCTGGGAAATATATAGAAAAAAGCCACGTTTTTTAAATTCACTGTAGTGTAGAGTTAGGGTACTTTCACACTAGCATTTTTCTTTCCAGCATAGAGTTTCGTCGTCGGGCCTCTATGCCAGAAAAAAAATGATCAGTATTGGTCAACTGACCAACATGCATTCTGAATGGAGAGAAATCTGTTCAGTTTGCATCAGGATGTCTTCAGTTCGGTATGTGAACGTTTTTTAGCCGGGGAAAATACCGCAGATTGCTGCAGTATTATCTCCGTCTAAAATTCCGTAACACATGACGGAATGCATGAATTCCCATTGATTTGTATTAGTGCCGGATCCAGCATTACAAATACCACAATGACGGATCCGTCCTTCCGGTTTGCGCATGCGCAGGCAGACCTTTAAAACAGTGATAAAGAAATAAGACGGATCCGTCTCTCTGTCTGAAAATGGAGAGACGGATCCGCACTTGCAATGCATTTGTGAGACGGATCTGCATCTGGATCCGCCTCCAAATGTTTTCAGTTGTCATACGGTATGCCGGGTCCAGCGCCTGAACTACCTGCCGGATCCTCACACTGCAAGTGTGAAAGTAGCCTTAGACAGAGTGGAGAAGCCGCTCTGTCATACAGGAAGAAGGCGAGGCTGTTGAAGAAGTGCAAAAAGTAAATATGCCTGAAAATATCCTTTATATTGGGTGCTGGGGACTGGAGATGAGCGAAGTTTTCAAAAATTGACTTTGGACACTTCGTCGAGTTTTTTTTTTAAAGATTGCTTCTTTCCGAATTAATTTTTCACAAATCTGATATTTTCCGACTGCAGGGACAGTGTATCTTGGTGTACATCATTGTGCAGAAACGTGCATAGCTAGTCCTTTCTGATAGTGACAGGCAGGCGGACACCCCAATAACATATAGTAATATTGCTTATCTATGAAACAAGGAGGACACTGTTCAATTAGATAGCTCTGTGCCCTACACAGGGATTGATGCAAACAGAGCTGTCTCCTACGGATCCCTTCATCTTCTGACTACAGTCCCTGCACTGTCCCTGCAGTCTCCCTATGCTGTCCCTATGCTCACCCTACAGTGTGTTCAAACTCTCCCTACAGTAATCTTACACTGTCCCTGCGCTGTCCCTAGACTGTCCCAGCAGTCTCCCTATCTAATATTCCACAATTAAAAGCTTTTAGCAACACTGTCCCTTGTGCTTGTTATATCTCTCCCTATGCTAAGCTCACAATGAAATGAGTCCATATGGTATGAGGCTTTTAAAGGGCTGTGTCATCACAGGGCCTAGCTGTCTGCACGTCATGATGAGAGATTGTGTTCCCGGGCTTCTTTGTAACTGCCATTTTAGGGAAAAAAATATGTGTTACCACGTAGCACGAGGAAATTCGGATTTGTTGCAAATTGAATTTTTCCAAAATTTTGGATTGAATTCCACTTTGGTTGCTTCGATTCATTCAACGCTACTGGGGACCATGCAAAAACTATAGGACTATATACAATGTAGCATACAGCTAGGCAGGGTGGAGGAGCAGCACTATCATCCAGGAAGAAGGCAATGCTGAGGAGCAAGTGGAATAAGTAAATATGGCTGCTGACATCATTTTTGGGGGTGCAGGAAGTATAACATTGTATACAATGTAGCATAGAACTAGGCAAGGTGGAGAAGCAGCATTGCCATGTATGAAGAAGGCAAGGCTGAGGAGCAAGTGCAATGAATGGTTGTAAATACAGGACAACTAAACAAGGGGGATTCCAAAACTCTGCAGCATCGTCCTAGCGCTAATGTCACCCCCATGCTGATAAAAATGGCCACTTCTGTTGTAGATCCCCTTGACCCTCAGGGGACCCCTGGGATATGTTTAGCAGGTGACATTAGCGCTCAGATCCTGTCCAGTCTGCAGCCTCCAGAGCTTTTTCTATGCCGTAAGCTCTAACAGGCGCTATAAAAGGAACCGGGTCCCGACGCCTTTTGTTCAGCGTCCTGCCGAGAGAGCAATAGCCTCGGAGATCTGCTTAGCTCAGCGAGGACACCAAGCTGGCTGCTTATACCGAAAACAAACGGCCTCCATCTGAATACGGCCCATTATGCTCGCTCAGACAGAACGCTTCAGCACAGGCGTGCGTCGGCAGCTGCCTCTCCTGTCCTCTTCCCCAAAATTGATGGTGATTAAGCAGACTTGGGGATCGATCTATCAAGCTGCGTAGAGATTGTCTATGTACAGAAATTCATCGGATAAATTTGGCCGGGGGTAATGTATGATCCGCAGGTGACGCGATGCAGGCACAATAACGTCGCCGAACACCGCAGACAGGAATTATGATAATAGGTCGGATCCAGCTCTGCTGTAATTGTGCCGAAAAATCTCCTGCAGATCCGTGATGAATTATTTTCAGGTGGAGGGTCGGGCAATAAAATGTGAATAAACAGAGAAGCGGAGAAGATTAAACAATGTTATAATGGGAATTAGATGAAGTTTTAACGGCACATTACGGCAAAGACTTATCTAAAAGTGATAGAGAAGAAGAAGCTCCGACGTTTCTGCACCAGCAGCAAGTATGGAGAACCTTGGAGTGGCCCCTGCACTGGCATCCCGGGGTCTACCTGTAGCGCACAGTAGAGGCAAATAGCACATCATTTCTAAGGAGCAGGACAGACACATTGTCCATCATTCTTAAAGGGGATGTTCACCCATGGGGACCTTTTCTGCAGACTCCACAACAGGAATAGATCTAGGATAGGAATCATACTTACCTGATGCCCCCTCTGGGTTCCAGATACTTCGCTTCCTTAGCTCCACCACAGCTTATGGGTATCCCGGTGTCAACCTCCAGTTTGACGCGGGTCCTGTGAGCGCTGAAGACAATGACTGGCTGCAGCAGTGACGCATCACCCGTGTGTCATGAGACCCGGAGATATAAAGCATGTCAGTCATTGGTTGCAGTGGCCAAAAATGAATGTTGACGGAGCGAGACCGAGGAGCCAGAGAAGAGAAGGAGCTGAGATCAGGTTAGTATGATTCCTACCACACATCCGGCCAAGCTAGGAGGTCCACAGGGAAGGTCCCCGGGGGTGAACAACCACTTTAAAACTGACATGGGACTGCACCCAGGAGAATACTGTAAATCAAGCAAATCAAGCATTTCTACTGGTGTGTAATACAGGATGTAACTGAGGATCAGTACAGTATAAGTAATGTATGTACACAGTGACTCCACCAGCAGAAGAGTGAGTGCAGCTCTGGAGTATAATAAAGGATGTAACTCAGGATCAGTACAGGATAAGTAATGTATGTACACAGTAACTGCACCAGCAGAATAGTGAGTGCAGCTCTGGAGTATAATACAGGATGTAACTCAGGATCAGTACAATATAAGTAATGTATGTACACAGTGACTGCACCAGCAGAATAGTGAGTGCAGCTCTGGAGTATAATACAGGATGTAACTCAGGATCAGTACAGGATAAGTAATATATGTACACAGTGACTGCACCAGCAGAATAGTGAGTGCAGCTCTGGAGTATAATACAGGATGTAACTCAGGATCAGTACAGGATAAGTAATGTGTGTACACAGTGACTGCACCAGCAGAATAGTGAGTGCAGCTCTGGAGTATAATATAGGATGTAACTCAGGATCAATACAGGATAAGTAATGTAATGTACACAGTGACTGCACCAGCAGAATAGTGAGCACAGCTGTGGAGTATAATACAGGATGTAACTCAGCATCAGTACAAGATGATTAATGTAATGTATGTACACAGTGAATGTACCAGCAGAATAGTGAGTGCAGCTCTGGAGTATAATACAGGATGTAACTCAGGATCAGTACAGGATAAGTAATGCAATGTATGTACACAGTGACTCCACCAGCAGAATAGTGAGTGCAGCTCTGGAGTATAATACAGGATGTAACTCAGGATCAGTACAGGATAAGTAATGCAATGTATGTACACAGTGACTCCACCAGCAGAATAGTGAGCGCAGCTCTGGAGTATAATACAGGATGTAACTCAGGATCAGTACAGGATAAGCGATGTAATGTACACAGTGACTGACCACCAGCAGAATAGTGAGAGGCAAAGCTCTGGTGTAACTCAGGATCAGTACAGGATAAGTAATGTAATGTACACAGTGACTCCACCAGCAGAATAGTGACTGCAGCTCTGGAGTATGTTGCAGGATGTAACTCAGGATCAGTACAGGATAAGTAATGTATGTACACAGTGACTGCACCAGCAGAATAGTGACTGCAGCTCTGGAGTATAATATAAGATGTAACTCAGGATCGGTGCAGGATAAGTAATATAATGTACACAGTGACTCCACCAGCAGAATAGTGAGTGCAGCTCTGGAGTATATTGCAGGATGTAACTCAGGATCAGTACAATATAAGTAATGTAATGTATGTACACGGTGACTCCGCCAGCAGAATAGTGAGTGCAGCTCTGGAGTATAATACAGGATGTAACTCAGGATCAGTACAGGATAAGTAATGTAATGTACACAGTGACTCCACCAGCAGAATAGTGAGTGCTGCTCTGGAGTATAATACAGGATGTAACTCAGGATCAGTACTGGATAAGTAATGTATGTACACAGTGACTGCACCAGCAGAATAGTGACCCGTCTTAAAGAGATCGCCTTGTACAAAAGTATTTGCCAAGAATCTCACATTTACAATGTAGCATTAGTATTTTACATAGTGAGTAAGGCTTTATTATATGAACTTATTTAATTTTTTGTGTTTGCAGAGTTTTGTTGCATTTTGTTTGACCCAAATAACATAATGTTACCTTTTTTCCATTTTTCTTTTATGTGTCCCCTGTAGAATCACGACTATTCCGTGGCCTCTAAAGAGGGCTGCTGGACATTGTCACATGACCTATTTCTCAGTTTTCTGCATAGAGGTCCCCCAAACCCTGCGCATGCATTTATTTGCTTTCACCCCAATCCCGATCCCCATTATCAGCCCATCCCCTCTGGTACCTGTAAATATAGCCCCCTGCCCATTGCTTAGTCAGTCTCCTTCCCCCTGTGGCAGCTATGCACATAATGCCCAATTAGTTTCTAGTCTGTCTCCTTCCCCCTCTGCCTTCTCCAAGGTTTTCGATTTATTTATCCTTTAGCAATACTATAAAACTTTTAGAATAAAATCATAGTGTCATCCTGCTTCATCCTCTGTAGAATTTTTTGACAAATAACTGGACATTCACTGTGATGTTGACAAGGATTAGGGAAGACTTAACTGGCGGATATTTTCGAAAGGGAACTTGGAAGCGTAGTCTTCATTCCTTTTATTAGCCTGTCAATCCATTCTTCCTGAGTAAAAGGACACTGTGTTCTTCAGGTAGTGTGAATTTAATTTGATGTGTTTGGACAGACTTGTGTCATTATCAGCTTTATTGAGTGTGCGAGAAGAAGGAGATGGAGATAATGGTGGAGTGATTGCTTTGAGTCGCCGGTAGACTTCTGATTGGGCTCTTACCTGCTCTAGGTGTCCGTATTCCCTTCATCTGACCCCGGCCACCAACATATTATTTGATTCTATTATTTGACGCCGCAACGAATGGAAATCCCATTACCGAGCCATAGACGTTACAAATTGCCTGATATTTACAAATACAATGTAACCATTTGCGTTTCCAGCCTTTGCCAATAAAGCCTAATGAGAAAAAATTATATCCCGGCCTTGTATCACTTAACGACGAGTTTAGTAAAAACCCATTTACATGTAAATCAACATTTACCTGACTCTCACAATTACCCGGTGAGATAAAGCAGAACATTGAACAGACAAGCAGCACAACTAATGTAGGAACGCCATGAAAATCGTCCAGATACAAGTTTTCAATAAATATTCATTAAGTGTGAAAGCCAACCTTTCTCTCCGCGCCCTTATCTTACTAGTTTTCAGTAGGACATTGAACAGAGACTTCTGAGCCAAAACAAATACAAAAATCTAAAAAAAAAAGCGTAAAAAATAAACCTTGAAAACTTTGGCACATACTGGTTTTGTCTATAAATTTGCTACTTTTTTCAGGTTGTCACCACTTTCAAAAAGTTGGTAAGGCATAGCCAGAAGAGAAGAACTTCCCATGGCCCAATGTAGCCGGCGTGCATTTCCCTTTCTAATGCACGTTTTGCCAGAAGATACACTAAATTTATTGGGTGCCTCATAATAAATTTGGCCTATCTTACTCCAGCTCTTTTCAGATTAAGACTGGTGTCAATAAATTCTCCCCAAAATGTCTTCCTTGACCCATCCACCACCTATTTGCTGCTTCGGCACTACTCCAAATATATAAAAATCACTAGAGGAACATGAAAATACCGACTTTGTATCCTTCACTTCAACACTGAAGGCCAGTGGCCATCTTCCCTGGAGATATATAGAGAAAAGAAAACTTGGGAAGCCTCCAGCTCTTCTCCAGATGTTTCTCCAAAAATACCAGCTGGTGATAAAGCAGTCTTCAAAACCCTACGGTGCCATTGTTGCCAATGGGAATGATAAATTAATCACAAAGTGGTTTTCTATCACATTGGCACGACTTGTTGGAGTCATCATCAGACGCATTCTTTGTTTCCCCATACATAGTCTTATTTGTGGTCCTGATGTTTCATTGGGCTGTGAAATCAGCATTAGACAACCATGGAAGGTAGTCAAGAGTGGAAACTCCTATGTTTGCAGACTAGTCAGGATGTAGCACCTAAGGTTCCCCTCCAGGGAAATAGCCAAAGGTCAGTCCTAGAAAGTAGTCAACGGTGTAGCCAGAAGACAAAACCAAGGTAAATGTAAGAGAATCCACCAGGGAAGTTACCAGACATACAGATGTAGCAAACTTTAACTTGGCACTTAACATGGTAAATACACAGTTGCAGCAAACTTCAAAGTTACTTTTTCACAAGTGGCGTACAAGTGGACCTACAAGAGGACAGGAACACACAAGCGAGGTTTACATGAGGTCTAGAGAGCTTGGAGGTATCAGAAAGGTTTCATCTGGTGACTTCACCAGTTGATGGTAGGACCACTCCTTCATACCATACCATCTCTAATTCTCCAGGAAATGGGCAGGTTGTCTTTAAACCATTTGGTCTCATGTCTACCAAATTAATGTCACCTGAGGAGTCTGGCAGCCTCCTATCTCTAGTTCCATAGAAGTAACATGGCCGTCTAGATTAACTAGACAATGCTAAGGCTGATAGATGTCTGTTTGGCCAACTACTATCTTACTGGGATGCTTTTTGTATTGTAAGTTTGCTGTCTGTATTGGAAACCTCCGGGTGAGTAGATCAATCATATCCAGGAACCACTAATCATCACCTAATGGGCACCCAATGGGGGTATAAGTCTGTCTTCTGGCCAATGTTGGACCAGTATTGACTGTTATGGTTGGTTCCCCTCTGAGAGCATTCCCTCGTTACAGTGTTCTGACCCAAAGACACACATGTCTGGATCCACCAGCTAGAGCAAGGCATGTGAAGGTAGATAATACCTATATGAATATCTTCTGCTCCATGGTCGAGGACAGAAGGCTTATAATTTGGATGTAATCGTACATAGCGCCTCATCATAAAGCGCTTACAGGTAATTTTAATAAATGGCTTTACAGATGAGCTTTTAATGTCCTCTTCAGATGGTCCAATAATAGAGTAAGTAGGTTAATCGTGGGGAGACAATTTATAATTCTCCAAGAATAATAAGGTTCCTGCCTCCAATCTATAGTGCCACCTTAATGAGCCATTAACGGATATTAATGTATAGGTGCGGGACTTCCAAAAACTTTCTTTTGTTGAGTGAAATTATGTTTTACTAAAAAGATGAGAAAAATAAAAGAAATTCCAAATGTGAAAAGAGATCACGGGAAAAAGCAAATGGCAACTGGAAAAATGATGATGTAGCAAATATATATAGAGAGGATTATAGTCATAACGATCTAAACTAAACCAATCTCTCAATCCGTCAGTCACATGAAATAGACCTTAGACCTATAGACATTTTATGACCTCACAGAAAAAAATGCCAGGTGGCCACTGCTCATTTTTCCATCCCACACCCCTCATGATGAGCGAAGTTATGAAATTCGCTGAATTTCACAAAGAAATTCAATATGTAACACATTACTTCATCACATATCGCATTCCATTTTATATAGTGGGCGAGCCCCTCAGATGCCGCGTTTATCACTGATCATGGCATTTGGTGCTACGATTGTGGGCTTTCAGTGGTTAATCCAGTAACGGGTCACCTCATCCATTTACTTGCGGAGAGGCCGTCGCAGCCATCTTGATTGAAGACACCACGCAATCTCGCGAGGTGATATGATGAAATCATCAGGTCATCACGCTGGCCGGGCACGGTGATGCATTCACTGATGGTTACGTCACCTTTGCGAGATTATGAGCGGTATCTTCAATCAAGATGACCGCGATGACCTCTCCGCGAACAAATGGATGAGGTGAGTATGTTTTTTTCCATTTCCAGAATAATAGATTCGTTATCGCAAATCACAAGAAAATTCGGCTTTGCGCCTAATCAAATTTTTCCAGAATTTCGGATCGAAGTCAATTTGTTTGGCTTTGATTCAGCACTAGCAGTGATCATCCCTCTTCAACAAACACAAAATTGATACAGATGTAGCAAAGATTATTTAGAGACATTATTAATGCTAACTACACATTTGCAACAAACCTTAACTTGGCTTTCCAATATTTTTGTTGTGTTAAAGGGGCTCTCTCACTTCAACCAATGACATTTATCATGTAGCGAAAATTGTTACAAGGCACTTACTAATATATTATTCTCCATATTGCCTCCTTTGCTGGCTTGATTCATTTTTCTATTATATTATACACAGCTTGTTTCCATGGTTATGACCACCCTGCAATCCAGCAGCAGTGGTCGTTCTTGCACACTATAAAAAAATACGCTGGGCTGCGTGCACTCCCGTGGTCCCGCCACTAGAAAGACTAGTGTTTGGTCCAATATTGAGCAAGCATGACCGCCATTGCTGTATTGCAGAGTGGGCATATGCCCTGGAAAAAAGAAGTGTATAATGCGATGAAAAAGCGAATCCAGCCAGCAAAGGAAGCAATACGGATAATAACAATGCATTAGTAAGTGCCTTGTATTAACTTTCTCTACATGATAAATGCCAATGCTGAAGTCAGACAACCCCTTTAAGTGCCAATTTTAAGTTTGATGCAACAATGTATTTCATGCGTTTGTCCTTAGGTTAATACTTGACGCATCTATATGTTTGAAAAACCAAAGGGGTTAGAGAGTAGTGAAGCATGGAGCAAGCTGGGAGTCAGGACTTCAAATACCAGGCAGATTTTCCAATGTACAAGGCTGGAGCACAGTAAGATATAGCCCGGAGGCAGGACCAGAAGAGGGACAAGTACCAGGCAGAGTATCCAATGTACAAGGCAGGAGCACAGTAAGATATAGCCCCGAGGCAGGACCAGAAAAGGGACAAGTACCAGGCAGAGTATCCAATGTACAAGGCAGAAGCACATTATGATAAAGCCCGGAGGCAGGACCAGAAGAAGGACAAGTACCAGGCAGAGTATCCAATGTACAAGGCTGGAGCACAGTAAGATATAGCCCGGAGGCAGGACCAGAAGAGGGACAAGTACCAGGCAGAGTATCCAATATACAAGGCAGGAGCACAGTAAGATATAGCCCGGAGGCAGGACCAGAAAAGGGACAAGTACCAGGCAAAGTATCCAATGTACAAGGCTGGAGCACAGTAAGATATAGCCCAGAGGCAGGGCCAGAAGAGGGACAAGTACCAGGCAGAGTATCCAATGTACAAGGCTGGAGCACAGTATGATAAAGCCCGGAGGCAGGACCAGAAGAGGGACAAGTACCAGGCAGATTATCCAATGTACAAGGCAGGAGCACAGTATGATAAAGCATGGAGGCAGGACCAGAAGAGGGACAAGTACCAGGTAGAGTATCCAATGTACAAGGCAGGAGCACAGTATGATAAAGCCTGGAGGCAGGACCAGAAGAGGAACAAGTACCAGGCAGAGTATCCAATGGACTAGGAAGGAGCACAGTCAAATATAGTCTGGAGTGAGGACCAGAAGAAGAACTACAAGTACCAGGTGGAGTATACAACAGACTATGCAGAATTGTTATCAGATATAGTTGGGAGCCAGGATCAATGGTAGTAATACAAATACCAGGTAGAGCTCTGAGTTCCTGGTGGAGTATCCACAAAATAAGGCTGATGTCAAGGACAGGAACAATAGAAATAGCAATCCAGGAGCTTGGAAAGTAAAACCTTAAGGCTGCAGGCCTGACATCATCTTTGGGAAGCTGCACAAGTAGCTTAGGAGGCCATGGGATGGGTCAGAAGACTGGAGAAAGAGCAGAAGAAGCATCCATTTGCCATCGTCTGCAACAAACCTTCCTCCTTCATGTATTGCATGGGCAGCCATACATTAGAACCACCAACCAACATCAAAGGACCATAAGTGGTTTGATAATTGGTGGCCCTGGCTATTTCCTCAGTAGACCGTTATGATGAGGCCCCCTTCTTGCTCTGTCTCTTAATTTCTCAGACTTCTACCAACTTTTTGCAAACGTCTACATCATAACTTGTCAAACCTTAATAGCAGACCCTCTTCTGCTCGTTCGCCCGGCAATGGTTATTAAATATTCTGCGTTTTCTTCAGAAAATAATCAGAGCCGTTCTACAGAACAGATGTTCTACAACACAATGGAACCTCCTTCCCATATCAGTCTTTTTCCAGATGTCCTGATGTTCACAATGACACATAAATGGATGTGGATTAACAGACTTTGGTGAAATCTGGAAATATTTGATTTCCTCCCTGATGACCCATCTTTACGACTTTTTACACAAATAATTCAGCAAGTTTTATGAATTATGGATTTCGGAAGCTATTTCATTGTGCTAGAGGAACTTGGACGGTCACTGCAACGCATATGGACCGAGCAGAGCGGGGCAAAGATCGAGGAACTGTCCAGCTGCCACATATAAAATGTCCTCATTTATAAGAGCAATGAATATAGAGTCAAAAGTTATCTAATTTAATTGAATTGTGTCCAACAAAGAAAGTATAGTAAATATGGACACATGGCACCCTAGATCCATACTGTATACCATCACCCCTATAGAAATATGTCAGGCCATGTAATTTATGGAACTGCTGTGGAAAAGTTGAAGCCGACCTCCTTGATGGATCCATGTCATGCACAATGGTGACTACTTTTACCATTGAGTTTGAGTGTGACTGACATGGCATTCTGGGACTGGCTTGCCCTAAACTCCGGCACTCCAGAGTGGTGGAACTACCACTCCCAGCATACTCCATTAATTTCTATGGAATTCCGAGAACAGCCAAGCAAGCCTACAGCTTGGGAGTCGTAGTTATACCACAGCTGGAGTGCCGGGGGTTAGCCATCACTGCTATTAATTAAGTGGGGATTTGACTCTCAACACTCCCTCCGCAAAGAGCACCGCTTTCCCTTCATTGTTTGCCAGGCACTTCTCCCTAGTGGCTGTGCCTGGTATTGCAGCTAAGTCCTATTCACTTGAATGGGATGAAGCTGTAGGGAGCTGCAATACTAGGCACAGCCACTACTGGTTCATAAACCGGGGGAAAGTGGGGGCACCGTGTGTCGAGACCGCTCACAGAGTTGATCGGAAGGGTTGCCGGAAGACAGGCCTAAGGATAGTCCATCAAGTTAGAGGTCCCAGAGAATTATGTTGCATTAAAACATTTTGGAAGGCTGCAGGGGCCACTAGGGGGAGCTATAAGTATAGGTCTTATGGGGCAGATTAACAATGAGTGCTTCAGTTATCAAGAATGCTGATAATTCTCTTGTTTTTAGCCCCTTAAATGGGATTTCCTAAGAATAAGCCATCAATATTTGATAAAAGAGTTCTGGGGGGCCTTCACTCCTACCGATCTGTTGAATGAAGAAATCTTTTAACTGATAAGCCAAGCACAGCGCCATCAATACTGCCGTGTTTGTACCTGGTACTGCAACTTAATTCAATTCACTTGACTCCACTCTGCTCTGGGATTTAACCAAATTTTGAGTTTCTATATTAAGGAAAATCCTGTTAAAGGGACCATCCAGAATTTTTATATTGAAGGCCTTTCTTTAGAATAGGCCATCAATATCTGATCAGTGGGGCGTCTGCCACCCCACACCCCTGCAAATAAAGCGGGACTTTGGTGCTAAAACTATGGTACACAGTTCTGTCCATTGAGTAGTTGATGGAGCTGGTTAGCAGTCCCTTCAATGGTAGCAGGGCTGCAGTAACCAGTTCTGTCCACTACACAGCGGGTGGAGCTGTGTACGTCCAGTGCCAGAGGTTCTGCAGAACAGCCGATTAGCAGGGCTGCGATAAATTTGGTGCAGCGCCCTACATTTATGGCTGTATTAAAAATCCTCCCTCTGTTTCGATCTCTTCCTCCACATCTTATTACTCGCATCTCTTTGACTCCCGGTAATAAGCACGTACCGCTCCGGGTCCGTCCTTTGCCCGGTGCTCAGTGTATATTGTTCTGAAACCTTTAAGTAAAAATGAGTTTGTCAAAGGTTAATTACTTTAAGTACAGATTACAAAGCACTTGGAGAAATCTTCATCTGAAGAAATAACCTCGGGTTAATACTCTAAGCTACTGACTTACAAACCTGCCGAATCCTCCACCGCCGCGAAGAGGCCACAGTCTCTGCTCGGATTGCAAGTCAATGGTTTAGGACTGGAGCTATATGGATATATGTACAGTATTGTGCTGGAGTCTCTACTGTATACAGAACCCTTTAAAGACCCCACTTGGTACATCTTCCCTGTCCGTCTGGTGTGGGGCCGTGTCTGGACCCCCTCAACTTTACCTGATGTAAAGAATGGCAACATATGGAAACCTAATTGCCCAGCTGGAGGCAGATAACACAGGATCCCAACATTGACGAGATATAATGGGGAAGGAAATCCTCCTTCCTCCCTCTCCCTGCACTGCAATCACTGTACAGGTCACAGAGCATGCCCACAATACTATCACATAGAAGCCAGTGGGTCACTTTTTTATAATTTGATGCCCTCTGTAAAGAAAATGTCTGCAGCAGCTGGTCACTCAGCAACAAAAATAAGATTGCAGCTCCTTCCGCTCTCTATTCTACGTTCTATGTAACGGTCACAGAGCATGCCCTTAACATTATCCCATGTAAGTCAATATATAAGTCCAGATGCCTGCTGTAAAGAAAATGTTCACAACAGCTGGTCACAGCTCAGCAACCCAGACAAGAGTACATCTACTCCCTCTTCCTATGCTGCAATCTCTGCAAAGGTCACAGAGCATGCCCCCACATTCCCCCATAGAAGTCGATGGGTCATATTCTAGGTCTAGGATCCTTCTGTAAAGCAAATCTGTGCAGCTGCTGTTCACAACTCAGCCTACCAAGCAATATTGCATCTCCTTCTCTGTTCTCACTCTCCCTATGCTGTCATTCTCTGCAAAGGTCACTGAGCATGCCCATAACACACTCCTATAGAAGTCATAGAGGTCATTTTTCTATGACTAGATGCCCGCTGTAAAGAAATTTCCACAACAGCTGGTCACAGCTTAGCAACCCAAACAAGAGTGCATCTACTCCCTCTCCCTATGCTGAAATCTCTGCAAAGGTCATAGAGCATGCCCCCACATTCTCTCATAGGAGTCCTATTGTAGGTCTAGATACCTGCTGCAAAGCAAACCCCATGCAGCTGTTGTTCACAACCCAGCATACCAAAGGATATTTGATTTTGTTCTTTCCTCCCTCTTCCTTTGCTCTTAGAGCATGCCCACAACATTGTCCCATAGAAGTCAGCCAGTAATTTGCATATGTATTTTGCCTATGTCCAGATGCCTGATGTAAAGCAAATCTCTGCAGCTTCTGTTCATAGCTCAGCCACCCAAGAAAGGTGTCTGCTCCATAATTTTATAACATAACAAAAGCCCACTTTTTATACCTTTGTGTCTCTTCTTGCAGTCGTTAGTTCCGATTACAGAGTAGTCACTTGTTTGTTGGAAGATTTCAGATGGCTGCATCCACTGACGTGGTCACAAGAAGTTCAATCTGATGTACGAGGGACATCCTCTCCATTCTTTGCAGGCTTGTATCAGAGCTTCATCCAACCACATTTACCCAGTGGACTACAAAGGACATATATTATCCTTGACCATAGTTACAGCTCCACACATTGGCGCCTCCGTGACCTGCCATTACTGTAGATGGAGTCGTGGTAGAGATGATCGATCTGGAAATAAATTGCTGATATTTGATACTTAGGAGTCCTGACGTCTGGTAGAGTCTCCTCTCCTCATCACCATCTGAATATTTAAAAATCACATCAAAGAGATGATGTAAAATTCATGCATCTCCAATTCATCGCTTTACCCATTACTGGAGCGGACATTAGATTTCAGGACCTGAAAATGGAATTAGGAAGGGAGTCAATGGGAGGAATTTATCACGGCTGGCATTTCCTACGCCGCTCCTGATCTCCAGTGCTCTGGAGTAAGATGCGCCAAATTTATTAGGGGCGCAGGCCTCATTAACTTTGCCATACTTTCCAGCTGTCCGTACGGCAAAAACTGAAATCTGTGCCAGCTATGAGGTAGTGTCGGATTCAGCTAGAAGTTACACCGTTTTTTGGAAATAATGATAGTGAATCTGGTGGCCATGAAGGCCACGTCCCTCCTGAAAAGCGCCACCACTTTTTTTTGCCATTCATTCAAAAAATCACTAATATGGCCTGACTTTTAAGGACTGTACCCCAAGGTGTCTCAGGTTCTTACCCCCTTTGATATTTGTCCACCACCCCCAACTAATGGCTAAGGTGGACCAAGAATTGAAATCTAGGGAGGGTGGAGAAGTATCAGCACAGGATGCACTGTGGTAAGTTTTACTTTGTTTAGACAGGCCCCCTATCATTCCATAAACTTTGATACCACTCAGCACAATAAACCGGGAGCACAGAGGCACCAAATCACAGAGTCGGGTCAAGGGCCTTTACGGTGATGGACAGCGTTGAGACCCAATGCGTTGGCTGCTTGAACTGAAGAGTTTTTCTTCTGGATTTTGTGGAGATACCCTCCCTTAAAGACGATGCTGGACCATGCTAGAATATGTCTAGACTGATGCGAGCACCCTGCAGCAGCGTATGGCGTCTCCGCGGCTCCACACGACATGTGCGCCGTACAGCTTCCTGCAAAGGTCTCCATGAGGCTATCCTAATTCTATGCATGACCCAGCCAGCTCTACATTGCCAACCCCCTCCTGTCCCTCCATGCTACCAAACAAAGGAGTATTCCCATTTTGGACATTGCAGGCATATTACTAGGATAGCCCCCAATGTCTGATAGGTGCAGATCCCACCTCTGGAACCCATACGTATAGTGCCGGAGGGTGCACCATGCATGCGCGCCTGCCCTCCATTCATTTCTATGGGAGTGCTGAAAATACCCTAGCGGTGAGCTCAGCAATTTTCAGAAGTCCCGCTGAAATGAATGGAAAGTGCACTGCACATGCCTGTCCACCTCTCCATTCACTTCTATGGGTCTTACATAAATAGCCAAGTGCATGCATGGTGCACCCTCCGGCACTTTGCAAGCTCTGTTTTAAGTATAGGTGCAGGCGTATCAAATATATATTAAGACAGCTCTCACCTTAGTTGCTTTCACGATAGCACGGGCCCAGTCCGGACTTGACAAATGTAGTCCAAAGAAAAAACTTGTGATCCAGCTTCCCATAAAAACTTGCCGCTTTATTAATAACAATAAAAAACTGTTATCCAAACACGAATCACATAGAAGATCCACGATGCCTGCGCGTTTCGGACTCCACAATCTCGGTCCTTACTCATGACATACAGAAAAGTGAATGTTCGCCTCTCTTTAAATATGTGGTGCACCAGGTAATCAAGACTTCGGCATCACATGCACAAAAGGGGAGGAGAACTAATCAGACACCAAAAACCAACACCCAATGCATCAAAAAGAAAAGACAACATGTATACAGTACTGAAAAACTATAAAAATAGTTCTTGTAATGATATTTTAAAATCAGATCGTGTTTTCTGTTCAGACCCCTTAAGGACCATGAGTAAGGACCGAAATTGTGGAGTCCGAAACGCGTAGACATCGTGGATCTTGTATGTGATTCGTGTTTGGATAACAGTTTTTTATTGTTATTAATAAAGCTGCACGTTTTCTTGGGAAGCTGGACCACAAGTTTTTTATTTAGATGCAGGTGTATATATCCTGGTGATATGCCCCCGATGTCCAAGATGGGAATACCCCTTTGCTGTAATAGAGGGAGGGGGTGTCTCATTTGCAAATTCTACCCCCTCAGATATGGTCATGGACAGAGTTTGCACCACCAAAACTTTAAAGAGTAGTAGACACCAGAATCAACCCTATTGCACCTAGCATAATTCCTGGAATTGTTGATCCTACTAATTAAAATGATACCTGTCTTATGAAAATCGGTTGAAGCTTTCCTGAGAAAAAATACTTTTATTCTTTACGCAAAGAAAGGCTCTACTGCACCGAGGGGCGGGGCCTGACACCTCAGTTCCTCAGCTTTCCAGTGATGTATCATCCCCTTGGTGCACTGAAGCCCTCACTTGCATAGAAAATAAAATCAGGAGCTCAGCAACTGATTTTCACATGACAGATATCATTTTAATCAGCAGGTTCAACCCTAGCAGGTAGTAGACATGGTGTAATAGGGTTGATTTTGCCAACAGGCATTCTTTAAAGCCTCCTTCTGGCAGGGCTTATGTCAAAGAAAATGGGGCCCAAGAAAAGTAAAACTTCTCCTCCCATTTCATGGTGCAACCCACTGAACACCACCATATAGCGCCAAGTCAATATTGCCAGCTGGAAACATAGACAGCACTCAAGTCAAGAGGTTCGTTGCAATTACACATTTATTTGGACTCACCACTAGTGCAAAACGCAAAATTTCAGAGGATGAAACGCTCTTCTTCAGATCAACTCTCAAAATAGCAACCCAGCCTGAAGAAGGACCTTCGATTAGAACTGTGCAGCACTCACAACTTTGGAAGCCCCCAGGGGAATGGAGACTCTGAGCAACTGCCCACTTTGCCAATCCCTTAAACCACCCCAAGAGGGGTAAATTTTTTTGACATCTCATCCAGGCTTGATTAAACTATGCTTCTGCTTTTATGGGTCAAATGAAGTAATCCAGAATCTATTTCACCTTTTAAAAGTTTGTTTAGTAGAAGAAAAGGCGTGAAAATAGGACAACGAGAAGCAGGAATTATAGCGCACAATTAAATGCCCTGTTTTCAGGTACATTAATCCTTAAAAGCTCAATAGAGTCGGAGCGGCGCAAGGCATAACACCTCCACACCCCATCTAATCTCCAAAGCTTCCTTCAAAAACATGACACTACGGAAGATCAACTCCTAAATTATTATTAATTCTCCCTATGCCTAGTGTTAGATTTATTTTTTTTGAACCCCCCCAAAAAATTGAATTTAATTTTCAGACTTTCCTCTTTTTTTTTTCCAGTGTCAATCTTGTTGTAAGAACATCTCTCATTCTATATTTTGATTAACTATCTTCTCGGATAATTTGCTCCGGGAAAAGAACGCACCGAGTCGTCAATTTTTTTGCAACCTACCCAATTTTTTGCAATTTGTCAGCCTCTTCCCCTCTGCCAATTACGATGTTAATGTGGGTTGTGTTAGATGTGCGGAGGATCATTCATTTTCATTTTTTTCTTTTTATATTCATTTCGCTAAGCACTCGAAAAAAAAAACTAAAAAAAAAATGGAGATAGTCAGTGGTCCGCGTCTGCATTGAATTGTTTTCACCTGAGATAGATGCCGAGTGCCCGGTTGAGATAATGTGATCTACATTAAATGAAATGAATACAGTTCTGCATTGTTTCCTATCTGATTTCGTTGGAGATGGCTCGGCCGGGGAGGAGGGGGGGGTTGGACGGAGGCAGTGGAGATGGGTCCGGCGCCATCCTATGCATTTATAAGGCTTAATTTGCTGTTGATTGTTTATTAGTCTTTCCCCATCTCATCTCCTATGAATTTGAGATCAGATAAAGGAGCGAAATGGCTCTTCTCATCTTCTCCTTCCAGGGAGCTATCCGTGATTAAATTCCTATTTATAAGGGACTTCATTGCCAGGAGAGTGAAGAGAGTCCATCTTCTTGAAGTCTTTGGAGACTTCTGAAACTTTGTTAGCGTTTTACAGAGAAGGATAAGGCTTGATACCACACAAATAGTCTAGAAGGATGCAGAAGGCAGGGGTATAGCTTGGGGAAGGCAGGGGAGCAAATTGGAGATAACCTGTAGGTGGGCAGGATTCACGAGCCAAGCCAACAGTGTCTCATGATGCTGTTAGTTGTGGTTGATAGGGGTGGACCGACCATTTGAGAAGTGATGGAGGGCGCATGGTCATAGGAAGTTGACTGGTTCCAGCTACAATTCAAATTCATAGGGAAAGGGATAACCGCTGTTAAAGCCCTAAGCGGGAGTGTTGTTCTTCTGGAGATGGAAGAAGGTGGACAGGAGAGCTATGGGCGACTGGAGGCCTCTCTGTGGGCCTGGTGGTTGGGAAAGGATAGACTTAACTGTTACGATTGCAGCCCATACCCACCACTGTCCCGCTACCCTGAGTTGGCACAGACACTGCATCTCTTACCCTATCCTACATTTTGCCTCGATCCGTGTGTTCTCATCTGCCACCTGCAGTGCATCCAGCCACTGGCATTGCAGGTGCCAACTGCTGCCCTCCTCCTCTGTTACAGAAAGTGGCACATGCACGTGCTATCCCTTTAAGAGGTCAAAAGAAAGTGTGCGCAAATCCAAATCCTTCCCCAGTCTATGGCTGTCTTTCCCGGGGTATATTAGACACCTTCCCTAGTGGGAGGATGCCTAAGCATAGGTTCCTAGCATTCAAGTGCTTCAGTAAAGGTGTGCTTATCTCCTTGTCTACCCACGTACCGTAGCTCTGCCTGTTCATTGACTATCTATTGCCTGTCCTGACTGTAGCCTGACTACTGCATTAAACCACTTCTTCCTGCCCTGACCTCCAACTTGTCTCATGGATGTGCACAAACTGCCTGCCCTTACCTTGGCCTGTTTCTGACTACGAGTATCACCTGATCGCTCTGTGCTTTGCATTTGTGTCTCTGACCCACATGGGTCAGCTGCCCACTACACCAGGACTATATCAAGAAGTAGTGGTTCCTCTACAGCAAAGACCAGATCCCGGTATAGGGGTTTAACGGTGAAAACCATGAGAAGACCAGAATAAGGCCTTTAGAGTTAGCCCAGAGCCAAAATGTGTTAGTACAGTGGGTCCACCCCCACTACCCGTAACATTAAGCTTCTGATGATGGCCATCTAATTGAATCTTTGCCCTAGGTGCAGGAAAATATAGCTACTCCACTAGAGCAAAGAGCTTATAATGTGTCAGCGTGGTTGCAGAAAGGCATTTTGTGAATATTTTATCCATCATATACATGAACACGATGCAATTCTTTTTCTGACTCTAGAACTCGATGGAGGAAGAAGCAACATAGCCCTCGGGGTGCAGAGGAAGCTGTTGTCCCACGGCTCTGCTGTATGATGGGGGTCCAAAGTCCTCTTGTGCCACAGAGGAAGACACAAGATTTATAAATGTCACATGGTTGGTGGGGGCCCTATTATTGATTTTGTATTGGGGCCCAAGGGTTTTTACAGAGGCTTAGCTATAGGTGGTGCAGAGGTAGCAGTTGCTATCGGTCCCAGGAGCCTAAAGGGGCCCAAAGACCCTTCTGGTACAAAAGAGGACACCGGTATTATATAAAGCGCATGCTGGTCAAGTTACACCTCTGGCTGGGAAGGGAAGGGGTTAGGTCGAGAATTTGGCATGAGAGGGGGGGGGGGGTGCCTTTCAATTTTTGCCTAAGACAGCATGAAGGCTATGTGCTTCCCTGCCTCTGGCCACAAAGCACTGAGGGAAGGGGGGCCCAAGTTGAACTCATGCACCAGGGCCCATGCCTTTAGCTACGCACCTGGTTTAAAGGTATGTCTATGGTAGCATTGCTGATGCAATGAGTAGTCCACTCAAGAGATGACATTTTATTGATTTTAATGGCTGTAAAGAAGTATAGGGCTCCCGCACCGACACCCCTAACTTTAGCGCCACTCTACAACAATAGCTATAGAAAGTACAGGGATTGCAGATAAACTGGTCTAGACTACTGGAGAACCCATGGGCATGCTCCAAAGGGAGCAGGGCACATGCAAATTTACAATTGAAGGTGACTCCTAAAGATGAGCGAATCGATTCTAAACTAATCAAAACTGTAACAAATTTCCCCAAAACTTTGGTTTCCAACAAATCTGATGTTTTGGGGATTTGTTCTGCAAAAATCAATCAAAGAGGCGTCCACCATTTGAAACAGCAGAATACAAGAAATATGAATAATTGAAGAAGGATGACCACATGACCCTACCACGGCATGCTTGCCCATAATGCCTTGCTGTCAGCTTCAGCCTCAGTCAAGACGGACTGTAGATGTGATCTTTGTGTTATGTATGTATCAGCACTATACAAGACCCCAGAAAACATTGGACACATTCTTCTCGGGTTGTACATTGGAAGGATAGCACATCTGCTAGATAGAAAAAAGAGATCTTTAAACATAGAGTTCAACTATTCTAGGTTCAGATTATTTCACAGTGAGGAGAAGACAACAGCTAGTTAGCTTTATAATTATTTCACAGAGAGACAGGTCTGATTGACATGAGTCAGTTTGTTACTATGCACCATATTCAGACTGTCTCAGAAAGGCTGGTTTTGGTAGCCATTTTTCAGACCAGTAGTGTTAGTGTGCAATATTTAAAGCTATAGTACTCAACTTCTTATTCATTTGAATTTGTCTTGTCTATTATGTTACATACCGTACTGCTGCTTCTGGGTCCATTACCATGATCCATAATGTGATCCCTATCTATCTCATATCTATCTATTTATCTATCTATCTCATCTATCTGCTATCTATCTATCTATCTATCTCGTCTATCTATCTATTTATCTATCTCATATCTATCTATCTACCCAAATAATTTGTGGGCCCTTCACTTTGCTATATTGGATTGTATACTTGGATATAAGGACATTTCCTCTTTCTGTGCGTTGTCCGCAAAGCAATGTATAAGTCTAGGAAGTATGAATTATACATAGGACTGATAATAATGAACCAAAAATTATCGCTTTTCATTTCCCCGATTTGGAAGATCTCAACCGGCTCCACACACACGACTAGCCTGGCCCAATTCTCCGAGAAGGCCTATAAATCATTTAAATTCCTAAGTCAGCAATACTAAATACTTAAAACAAGTATGGATAGACTCAAAGCTCTAAAATACTTCAAATCTGACAAGAAAATGCATTACTGACTCCGTGTTGCCAGTACAAATATACAGTCGGAGTACATTTGCTTTGATAAAAACATTTATCACAGCAGCCAGGTGAATAAATTGGATTTATACATGAAGTTGCTACTTGTACAGAATGTGGATGTGAGAGGTGTGAAAAGTAAAAACTGGGAAATCATCAGCCAGCAAGACGTCACCTGTTCAGAGAGGAATTCTGGGAAATTACACGTATCCTACATCTGACAGAGATAACACTATGTCCACCAGAAAAGTACTGATTATTTATAAAGAAGAACGTTTTATAGTGATTTTTATCTTGTACATAGAGCAGTATTATAGTAGTTATATTCTTGTACATAGGAGCAGTATTATAGTAGTTATATTCTTGTACATAGGAGGCAGTATTATAGTAGTTATATTCTTGTACATAGGAGCAATATTATAGTAGTTATATTCTTGTACATAGGAGCGGTTTTATAGTAGTTATATTCTTGTACATAGGAGCAGTATTATAGTAGTTATATTCTTGTACATAGGAGCAGTATTATAGTAGTTATATTCCTGTACATAGGAGCAGAATTATAGTAGTTATATTCTTGTACATAGGAGCCGTATTATAGTATTTATATTCTTGTACATAGGAGCAGTATTATAGTAGTTATATTCTTGTACATAGGAGCAGTATTATAGTAGTTATATTCTTGTATATAGGAGGCAGTATTATAGTAGTTATATTCTTGTACATAGGAGCAGTATTATAGTAGTTATATTCCTGTACATAGGAGCAGTATTATAGTAGTTATATTCTTGTACATAGGAGCAGTATTATAGTAGTTATATTCTTGTACATAGGAACAGTATTATAGTAGTTATATTCTTGTACATAGGAGGCAGTATTATAGTAGTTATATTCTTGTACATAGGAGGCAGTATTATAGTAGTTATATTCTTGTACATAGGAGCAGTATTATAGTAGTTATATACTTGTACATAGGATGCAGTATTATAGTAGTTATATTCTTGTACATAGGATGCAGTATTATAGTAGTTATATTCTTGTACATAGGAGGCAGTATTATAGTAGTTATATTCTTGTACATAGGAGCAGTATTATAGTAGTTATATTCTTGTACATAGGAGCAGTATTATAGTAGTTATATTCTTGTACATAGGAGCAGTATTATAGTAGTTATATTCTTGTACATAGGAGGCAGTATTATAGTAGTTATATTCTTGTACATAGGAGCAGTATTATAGTAGTTATATTCTTGTACAGAGGAGCAGTATTATAGTAGTTATATTCTTGTAAATAGGAGGTAGTATTATAGTAGTTATATTCTTGTACATAGGGGCAGTATTATAATAGTTATATTCTTGTACATAGGAGGCAGTATTATAGTAGTTATATTCTTGGACAGAGGAGCAGTATTATAGTAGTTATATTCTTGTAAATGGGAGGTAGTATTATAGTATTTATATTCTTGTACATAGGGGCAGTATTATAGTAGTCATATTCTTGTACATAGGAGGCAGTATTATAGTAGTTATATTCTTGTACATAAGAACAGTGTTATAGTAGTTATATTCTTGTACATAGGAGGCAGTATTATAGTAGTTATATTGTTTTACATAGGAAGAGTATTATAGTAGCTATATTCTTGTAGCTATGAGACAGTATTATACTATTTATATTCCTATACATAGGAGCAGTATTATAATAGTTATATTCATGTACATAGGAGCAGTATTATAGTAGTTATATTATTGTACATAGGAGGCAGTATTATAGTAGTTATATTCTTGTACATAGAAGCAGTATTATAGTAGTTATATTCTTGTACATAGGAGGCAGTATTATAGTAGTTATATTCTTGTACATAGGAGCAGTATTATAGTAGTTATATTCTTGTACATAAGAGGCAGTATTATAGTAGTTATATTCTTGTACCTAGGAGTCAGTATTATAGTAGTTATATTCTTGTACCTAGGAGTCAGTATTATGTAGTTATATTCTTGTACATATGAGACAGTATTATAGTATTTATATTTCTATACATAGGAGCAGTATTATAGTAGTTATATCCTTGTACATAGGAGCAGTATTATTATAGCAGTTATATTCTTATACATTGGAGCAGTATTATAGTAGTTATATTCTTGTACCTAGGAGTCTTATTATAGTAGTTATATTCTTGTACATAGGAGCAGTATTATAGTAGTAATATTCTTGTACATAAGAAGCTGTAATATAGTAGTTATATTCTTTTATATAAGAGCAGTGTTATAGTAGTTATATTCTTGTATTAAGCAGGCAGTATTATGGTAGTTATATTCTTGCACATAGGAGGCAGTATTATGGTAGTTATATTCTTGTTCATAGGAGCAGTATTATAGTAGTTTTATTCTTGGACATAGGGGGCAGTATTATAGTAGTTGTATTCTTGTACATAGGAGGTGGTATTATAGTAGTTATATTATTGTACATAGGAGCAGTATTATAATGGTTATATTTTTGTACATAGGAGGCAGTATTATAGTAGTTATATTCTTATACATAGGAGACAATATTATGGTAGATATATTCCTGTATATCGGAGACAGAATTATAGTAGTTATATTCTTGTACATAGGAGCAGTATTATAGTAGTTATATTCTTGTACATAGTAGCAGTATTAAAGTAGTTATATTCTTGTATATAAGATCAGTATTATAGTAGTTATATTCTGGTACTTAGGAGCAGTAATATAGTAGTAATATTCTTGTACATAGGAGGCAGTATTATAGTACTTATATTCTTGTACATAGGAGGCAGTATTATAGTAGTTATATTCTTGTACATAGGAGGCAGTATTATAGTAATTATATTCTTGTAGATAGGAGGCAGTATTATAGTAGTTATATTCTTGTACATAGGGGCAGTATTAGAGTAGTTATATTCTTGTACATAGTAACAGTATTATAGTAGTTATATTCTTGTACGTAGGAGCAGTATTATAGTAGTTTTATTCTTGTACATAGTAGCAGTATTATAGTAGTTATATTCTTGTACATAGGAGGCCGTATTATAGTAGTTATATTCTTGTACATAGGAGGCAGTATTATAGTAGTTATATTCTTGTACATAGGATCAGTATTATAGTAGTTATATTCTGGTACTTAGGAGCAGTATTATAGTAGTTATATTCTTGTACATAGGAGGTAGTCTCTGTGTACATACATTACTTATCCTGTACAAAAAAATGAAAAATCATTTAAAATCCAGTACCAGAAATATGTACAATTGACGTGTTTTGGCTAACACAGGTAACCTTAGTCATAACATTTTTGACTAATGCTACTTGTGTTAGCCAAAATGTGTCAACTCTACTTTTTTCCCATACTGAATTTTAAAATCATATTCCTGTACATAGGAGCAGTATTATAGTAGTTATATTCTGGTACATAGGAGCAGTATTATAGTAGTTATATTCTTGTACATAGGAACAGTATTATAGTAGTTATATTCTTGTATATAGGAGGCAGTATTATAGTAGTTATATTCTTGCACATAGAGGGCAGTATTATAGTAGTTATATTCTTGTTCATAGGAGCAGTATTATAGTAGTTATATACTTGTACATAGGATGCAGTATTATAGTAGTTATATTCTTGTAAATAGGATGCAGTATTATAGTAGTTATATTCTTGTACACAGGAGGCAGTATTATTGTAGTTATATTCTTGTACATAGGAGCAGTATTATAATAGTTATATTCCTATACATAGGAGCAGTATTATATTAGTTATATTCATGTACATAGGAGCAGTATTATTGTAGTCATATTCTTGTACATAGGAGGCAGTATTATAGTAGTTATATTCTTGTACATAGGAGCAGTATTATAGTAGTTATATTCTTGTACAGAGGAGCAGTATTATAGTAGTTATATTCTTGTAAATAGGAGGTAGTATTATAGTAATTATATTCTTGTACATAGGGGCAGTATTATAATAGTTATATTCTTGTACATAGGAGGCAGTATTATAGTAGTTATATTCTTGGACAGAGGAGCAGTATTATAGTAGTTATATTCTTGTAAATGGGAGGTAGTATTATAGTATTTATATTCTTGTACATAGGGGCAGTATTATAGTAGTCATATTCTTGTACATAGGAGGCAGTATTATAGTAGTTATATTCTTGTACATAAGAACAGTGTTATAGTAGTTATATTCTTGTACATAGGAGGCAGTATTATAGTAGTTATATTGTTTTACATAGGAAGAGTATTATAGTAGCTATATTCTTGTAGCTATGAGACAGTATTATACTATTTATATTCCTATACATAGGAGCAGTATTATAATAGTTATATTCATGTACATAGGAGCAGTATTATTGTAGTTATATTATTGTACATAGGAGGCAGTATTATAGTAGTTATATTATTGTACATAGGAGCAGTATTATAGTAGTTATATTCTTGTACATGGAAGGCAGTATTATAGTAGTTATATTCTTGTACATAGGGGCAGTATTATAATAGTTATATTCTTGTACATAGGAGCAGTATTATAGTAGTCATATTCTTGTATAAAGCAGGCAGTATTATGGTAGTTATATTCTTGTACCTAGGAGTCGTATTATAGTAGTTATATTCTTGTACCTAGGCGTCGTATTATAGTTATATTCTTGTACATATGAGACAGTATTATAGTATTTATATTTCTATACATAGGAGCAGTATTATAGTAGTTATATCCTTGTACATAGGAGCAGTATTATTATAGCAGTTATATTCTTATACATTGGAGCAGTATTATAGTAGTTATATTCTTGTACCTAGGAGTCTTATTATAGTAGTTATATTCTTGTACATAGGAGCAGTATTATAGTAGTAATATTCTTGTACATAAGAAGCTGTAATATAGTAGTTATATTCTTGTATATAAGAGCAGTGTTATAGTAGTTATATTCTTGTACATAAGCAGGCAGTATTATGGTAGTTATATTCTTGTACATAGGAGGCAGTATTATAGTAGTTATATTCTTGTTCATAGGAGCAGTATTATAGTAGTTATATTCTTGTACATAGGAGGCAGTATTATAGTAGTTGTATTCTTGTACATAGGAGGCAGTATTATAGTAGTTATATTATTGTACATAGGAGCAGTATTATAATAGTTATATTCTTGTACATAGGAGGCAGTATTATAGTAGTTATATTCTTGTACATAGGAGACAATATTATAGTAGATATATTCCTGTATATAGGAGACAGTATTATAGTAGTTATATTCTTGTACATAGGAGCAGTATTATAGTAGTTATATTCTTGTACATAGTAGCAGTATTATAGTAGTTATATTCTTGTATATAAGATCAGTATTATAGTAGTTATATTCTTGTACATAGGAGCAGTAATATAGTAGTAATATTCTTGTACATAGGAGGCAGTATTATAGTAGTTATATTCTTGTACATAGGAGGCAGTATTATAGTAGTTATATTCTTGTACATAGGAGGCAGTATTATAGTAGTTATATTCTTGTACATAGGAGCAGTATTAGAGTAGTTATATTCTTGTACATAGTAACAGTATTATAGTAGTTATATTCTTGTACATAGGAGCAGTATTATAGTAGTTTTATTCTTGTACATAGTAGCAGTATTATAGTAGTTATATTCTTGTACATAGGAGGCAGTATTATAGTAGTTATATTCTTGTACATAGGAGGCAGTATTATAGTAGTTATATTCTTGTACATAGGAGGCAGTATTATAGTAGTAATATTCTTGTACATAGGAGGCAGTATTATAGTAGTTATATTCTTGTACATAGGAGGTAGTCTCTGTATACATACATTACTTATCCTGTACAATAAAATGAAAAATCATTTAAAATCCAGTACCGGAAACATGTACAATTTACGTGTTTTGGCTAACACAGGTAACCTTAGTCATAACATTTTATGACTAATGCTACTTGTGTTAGCCAAAATATGTCAACTCTACTTTTTTCCCATACTGAATTTTAAGTGATTTGCAAAAAAAGACTCAGAAATTTGGATGCTGGAGAACGTCTACATTTTCTCTAACTACAGTGTTTCCTGCACGTCCCTGTATCAACCAGTAACTGGTGAGCAGACTTTTACTTTTTTTTTTCTGCAGTATTATAGTAATTATGTTCTTTTACATACAGTACGTACACATCTGTATGTTCTTTAGGCAGTAGCAGCACAGGTGAATACGTTTTTGTTCCTATTGCAGTCGTTGAGGCTTAAATAGAATTCTATCGGATGGGTTTGCATCGCTTGATATGGATTTGTAATGGATTTTTTTTTTTTTTAGCGCCTTCTATAGAGGACATACAAAAGCGGATCCATTATCTGCCTATTATTTGTTGCTTATTTGCTGCTTAGCAAATTTAACCTTCAGAATTTCTAGCGGAGCAAATTTCTGTGGCTGTTTGTGTGTATAGAAAATATACATGCCAGCTATGAATAATGTGACACGGGGCATTGTGATCTGTACCGAGCAGTCACTTCTCTTGTTAAACATCCCCGATTGTGCCGCCTGTCAGTGTTCTCTTCCATATGTTATGTATCATGGGTTTACGCTCCTTCAATGCGTTAAGAGCAAGGATTTTTCATTAAAACATATGCAGGAACAATAATCTGGATGTGCGACAAGCTCCCCAGATGTCATTATTATCCACCGGAGCTTAGCCAATAGCGGCAGGCCTCCGATATTGCAGCTGTGAGTTCTGCACATGGAGGAAGCGCGACTCGACGGGCGCAAAACAATAAAACAAATTAGTGTAATTAGTTTCTTTCAAAAGATTCATCCCCCTTTAAAGTAATAAGTTTAATTATATATTTACTGCTAAAAGTGCTGCTTCTGCGCTTCCATACTGAATGGGATGTCTACCTTGAACTGGTAACCCTTTCCTTCCTGGCAGATTGATTTGGCATGCTTGCTGCTTGTCTTAACGACAGCTTAAAGAGTTTGTATAAAATGAATTAAAATTTAGAGGGCGGCTTTACAGTTTTTAAATGAACAAAGAAAAGGCACTCACTTTAAGACAGTCCTGCCATTTCAGTGCCGCAGTTCTCCTTACCTACAATCCCCCTTCCCCCCACCCCCGAATTCCGGTATCACTGGACAGGATGAGATGAGACCGCGGCCGATCAATCAGTATGCGCAAATGACACGTGACTGCTGCATGCTAATTCGTCTTTAAATGTTAATGGATGTTGGACAAAAGAAGAAATGTAATGCATGCAGTATGTGCACCAGCAGAATAGTGAGTGCAGCTCTGGAGTATAATACAGGATGTAACTCAGGATCAGTACAGGATAAGTAATGTATGTACACAGTGACTGCACCAGCAGAATAGTGAGTGCAGCTCTGGAGTATAATACAGGATGCAAGTCAGGATCAGTATAGGATAAGTAATATAATATATGTACACAGTGACTGCACCAGCAGAATAGTAAGTGCAGCTCTGGAGTATAATACAGGATGTAACTCAGGATCAGTACAGGATAAGTAATGTATGTACACAGTGACTGCACCAGCAGAATAGTGAGTGCAGCTCTGGAGTATAATACTGGATATAACTCAGGATCAGTACAGGATAAGTAATGTATGTACACGGTGACTGCACCAGCAGAATAGTGATTGCAGCTATTGAGTATAATACATGATATAACTGAGGATCAGTACATGATAAGTAATGTAATGATTGTGCACTGTGAATGCACGAGCAGAATAGTGAGTGCAGCTGTAGAGTATAATACAGGATGTAACTCAGAATCAGTACAGGATAAGTAATGTTTGTACACAGTGGCTGCACCAGCAGAATAGTGAGTGCAGCTCTGGAGTATAATACAGGATGTAACTCAGGATCAGTACAGGATAAGTAATGTATGTACACAGTGACTGCGCCAGCAGAATAGTGAGTGCAGCTCTGGAGTATAATTCAGGATGTAACTCCGAATCAGTACAGGATAAATAATGTAATTACACAGTGACTGCACCAGCAGAATAGCGAGTGCAGCTCTGGAGTATAATACACGATGTAGCTGAGGATAAGTACATTATTAGTAATATAATGTAATGTATGTACACATAGTCTCCACCAACTAAATAGCGAGTTTATTTTTAAGTTTCTGTATTTCTTTATTATTAGTTTATATAAAGCTGTAACACAATGTTATCTGCTCATGGAAAATATCTACATCTAATATATTGTCTCCTTTTTGTCTTTTAGGTAAGCCTGTTTCATCCATCCTTTGACCTCGCTGTTGGGTGAGACTAACTGAAACGTTTATTGCATTGCTTGGACTTGTCATGTACATGTGGTCTTGGTATGATACTATAATAGGCTGTGGCTGTATCGCTGATCATACTTTATATATTCTGTGTTTTTACTGGTCGATACTCCATTTTCTGAGCAAATGTTTCCGGATCCTGGTCAAGTTTGTCCAGAAGCTTCGGGGATTAGAGTTTGGTTGGTCCCTTGTAACATTTAGAGGTCTTTTCTAAATGCATGCGATAATCTATTTGTCATCCCAGCTTTGACATTTCTCCAGATTTTAAGTTTATCAGATGGTCAAGAAGATGCAACCCTGAGACAAACGTTCCAATAAAAATTCCAAAATGTCATAACATTTCATTGTAACGGTTCAGTATTGATATTGGATGGATAATGTTTCCTGTTGTATCAGACCATCTGTTGTATGGCTTGTAAATTTGGGGTTATCATTGCACCTTTTAATTAAATGTTCTCATCGGGGTCCACAAGTTGCCTGATATATTGAGCACCTTATGGGCAAGCAATGGAATTTCAAGGGTAGATTTGTAGGAATCACAATGGCACCTGCTAATTAAGGTATGTTAGACCATAAGTGAGATACATTAGGCAGGATCTGACTGACCCACCGGAAAATGGAACCCAAAGGTCAGTTGACTTTAGAGTCGCTAGTTTGTCACTAGGGTCTATTTCTTATGGGATTATTCACAGATACCAGAGTAGATCTTGTCCTGAGGGTTCAATAATAATGATAATTACAGGTTCTGTGTTAATGGCTCAGAATCGTCACCTCTGGTGGCTCCAAGAAACCTAAGGCCTCTTTCACACGGGCGTCATGTTTGACGCCTGGATAGGATGCGGGTGCGTTGAGGGAATATGCACAATTTTTCCACGCGTGTGCAAACTTTTGTAATGCGTTTTGCACGTGCGTTGGAAAAATCGCCATGTTTGGTACTCAGACCCGAAGCCGGACTTTATGACTGAAGTCCGGTTTCGGGTTGAGCATTCTGGATATGTTATAATTTTCCTTATAACATGGTTATAAGGGAAAATAATAGCATTCTCAATACAGAATGCTTTGTAGAATGTTGATTAAGTGGTTAAAAATAAAAAACGTAACTTACCTTAGCCACTTGATTGCGTAGTTGGCGATCTCTCTCTCTTCAAGCATTAGCTGCAGTCTAAAGGACCTATGATGTGACGTCACATGATGATGGACCATGTAATTGGACCATGTGATGTGATGTCATCACAGGTCCTTTAGACTACAGCTAATGCTTGAAGAGAGGAGAGAGATCGCCAACTACGCGATCAAGTGGCTAAGGTAAGTTACGTTTTTTATTTTTAACCACTTAATCAACATTCTACAAAGCATTCTGTATTGAGAATGCTATTATTTTCCCTTATAACCATGTTATAAGGGAAAATAATAAAGATCCGGTCACGTCGCTTAGCAACCATGCAGGAAAATCGCACTGCATCCACACTTGCTTGCGGATACTTGCGATTTTCCCGCAGCCCCATTCACTTTTATGGGGCCTGCATTGCGTGAGAAACGCAAAATATAGAGCATGCTGCAATTTTCACGCAACGCAGAAGTGATGCGTGAAAATCACCGCTCATGTGCACAGCCCCATAGAAATGAATGGGTCCGGATTCAGTGCGGGTGCAATGCGTCCTCCTCACACATTGCACCCGCGCGGAAAACTCGCCCATGTGAAAGGGGCCTTAGTCTCACAGTGACCGTAACACAATGGTTGAGCCCTATAGATGTCTCTACACTTCATCATTGGAAATGACTGGGGTCACTTTTTAGATGGAATTGCTTTTGTTACTGAAAAACTACAGTAAAATTGGTGCAAAGAGCTTGCTGAGTGATAGACATGGATGTTTTTTTGCTCTTTTTTAAAATTGGTTATTTTTTCCTGGCATGAGCAGTATAAGCTATAACTGGGAGCAGGCAAGGCACCTTGTTATGGTGGGTTGCTGCATTGAAATTATCCTAAGACAAAAACATACTACAACTAAAATCTAAAGAAAAAAAGGGAGTCTGTCAGCAGTTTTAAGCCCTCAAAACTGCTGTCAGAACTCAGTAGGTAATGGAGAGACAGATATATCTAGAGAAATAGCCGTACAGACTGCATGACCGAGATCTCATTGTGTTCATACCTCTGGTGCCCAGAAGGTGGTTGATTAATGTTCAGTGCCCTTGGCTTCCCGCACTGAACGTTACCTAGACCCTCCCCTCTGCTTTAAGGTCCAATCAGAAGACTGATAGAGCTGTCACTCAGAGCAGAGGGGAGGGTCTGGGAAGCGTTCAGTGCACTGAAAATGAATGGACCTCCTCCAGGGCACTTGTGGTTGAGGCATCACAGGATGAAAACATGGATATCTCGGTCATGCAGTCTACATGACCATTACTATAGATATGTTTGTCTCACTTTCCCCATCATCTGCCTTCTCAATTGTGGATGTAGTAGGGTTAACACTACAGATGTGTTAACTAAACTAAAGTTAACTAAACGTGTTAAGCAAAGATAATGCGATGAGATAATGAAAGTTGAGTTACCCCTGCTACATCTGTAGCTGATTGGCCGGGGTCCCAGTTGTCAGACTGCCACCGATCAGATCCTGATGACCGATCCAGAGCATAGATCATCAATAAAAAAACATTTTATCTCCCTGACCATTGAGCCTGGAGGGTTAGGACATTTGGTTGTTAAGGGTCTTCTACTTTGACCATCTCGAGAGATATATACAGCCACAAAAGACTTTTTAGTGCATTGCATGGACTGCCCATTGTTATTCTGCTGTCATAATGCGGTGGAAGACTTGAACACTGAAAAATCAGCTTATTTTTGGGGTCTCCTCACAAAGAGCAGAACTTTTCAGTGTAGTCCATATGCACTTCCTTAGGTAAACATACAATTATCTTTGGTCACTCACCGCGATGCCACCTCAGTCGCTGAGCACAGGTTCAAAATTTTAGTTTGAAGACCTCAATTGATTGCAGGAGGGAGAGGCTTAACCTTCTACCTTAAATTGAACAATCTGCCCATAAATATTTTGATTTCTTCTTCTTATCAGTATCTATGGACTTATCCTTGAATGATGGGAGAGATAGACAGATACTTCACATACAAGCGATGCAGACAAATTCAGATTTTAAGGCAACAAACAACTTAGTTTTGCAGCTTTACATATATATATATACACTCACCTGAAGAATTATTAGGAACACCATACTAATACGATGTTGGACCCCCTTTTGCCCTCAGAATTGCCTTAATTCTATGTGGCTTCAACAAGGCGCTGATAGCATTCTTTACAAACGTTGGCCCATATTGATAGGATAGCATCTCGCAGTTGATGGAGATTTGAGGGATGCACACCCAGGGCACGAAGCTCCCGTTCCACCACATCCCAAAGATGCTCTATTGGGTTGAGATCTGGTGACTGTGGGGGCCATTTTAGTACAGTGAACTCATTGTTATGTTCAAGAAACCAATTAGAAATGATTTGAGCTTTGTGACATGGTGCATTATCCTGCTGGAAGTAGCCATCAGAGGATGGTTACATGGTGGTCATGAAGGGACGGACATGGTCAGAAACAATGCTCAGGCAGCCCATGGCATTTAAACGATGGCCGATTGGCACTAAGGGACCTAAAGTGTGCCCAGAAAACATCTCCCACACCTTTACACCACCACCACCAGCCTGCACAGTGGTAACAAGGCATGATGGATACATGTTCTCATTCTGTTTACGCCAAATTCGGACTCTACCGTTTGAATGTCTCAACAGAAATCGAGACTCATCAGACCAGGCAACATTTTTCCAGTCTTTAACAGTCCACATTTGGTGAGCTCGTGCAAATTGTAGCCTCTTTTTCCTATTTGTAGTGGAGATGAGTGGTACCCGGTGGGGTCTTCTGCTGTTGTAGCCCATCTGCCTCAAGGTTGTGGCTTCACAAATGCTTTGCTGCATACTTTGGTTGTAACGAGTGGTTATTTCAGTCAACGTTGCTCTTCTATCTATCAGACCGGCCCGTCTGGCACCAACAACCATGCCATGCTCAAAATTGCTTAAATCACCTTTCTTTCCCATTCTGACATTCCGTTTGGAGTTCAGGAGATTGTCTTGACCAGGACCACACCCCGAAATGCATTGAGGCAACTGCCATGTGATTGGTTGACTAGATAATTGCATTAATGAGAAATAGAACAGGTGTTCCTAATAATTCTTTAGTTGAGTGTGTATATATATATAGACATGTGCATGGGGCCTTACATACATGCATCTAACATGTCCTAAGATTTGCACCATGAATATGCAATAGGCACCATTTTGATAAAATTTTGGTAAGCTTGCAAATTTATATAACCTATGAAACTGTTGATAAATTTCCCCCAATGCATTTTCGGTCCCTAAATTAAATAATAATAATAAAAAAAAAATAATAATATTTTAATAATAATTTATTTAATAATGATTTGCTACCTAGAAACCAGCACCGGCTGACATTTTTTAATTGGACATTGTATCAATAGGCACCAATTGTATTGCAATTAGAGATGAGCGAATCGAATCCGACAAAGTGGAATTCAATCCAGATTTCTGGATAAATTCGCCGCAAAGCCAAATTTCCTTACGCTTCTTGGTAGTGAGTCGATTTAACCTGAAATAGTGTAAAGAAAAAAAAATAATCAACTTACCTTCTCCATTTGCTCCCGTTGGGCCGGCCGCCGCCATCTTGATTGAAGATCTCGGGCGAAATTCTGGGCGTGGTGACATCACCATGCCGGCTGTCTCCGCATCAGATTTTGCGCTAGATCTTCAAGCAAGATGACGGCGGCTGGCCCGTCGCAAGCAAATGGAGGCGGTAAGTATGATTTAATTTATTTTTTTCTGTTAATTTGACACTGTTTTTACTTTCAGATGCCGCTATCTTAGCTCCCTTTCATTGCACCCGCAATTTACCAAAAAATGCGCTTTGTGACAAAGTAATTTGTCACAAAGCAAATTTTTTTTTTAATATTCGGCGAAGCAGCCGAATCAAATTTTCCAAACTAATTGCAATCTGTAAGCTCCATAACTGCCAACTGTCCTGATATTTTTCGGATTTCCCAAATCAGACTTTAAATGAGATGGAGCCTGTGCTAATTTGCATCGAAAGGGACATTTCATGACAATATGATGGGGATAACAAGCCCAAAGGAGGAGGGTATAACATGCACTGTGGTTTGGGATACAAATTCTGGTAACAATGGGCATAGATTAGGAATGTAAGTCAGAGTAATAGTTTGGTTTGGTAACAATGTTTCTTTTCCATACCGAGATATTGACAGTTTATCCTTCTTTTGTGCAGGTATATTGGCAAAAAAATAACAACAGGAAGTGCAGCCATTTTGGATGTTACCTTTGAATTATCTTCTCAGAAACCAATGGTAAAAATTTGCCTATTCTATCCATAACACACTGACAGTCTAAACATCAGCTTCTTAGAAGTGAATTCAAAGGTGACAACCAATAGGGCTGTACTTCCTGTTTGCTCTTTTCCAAAATGGCTGCCTCATTGCAATCGAAAAATGACTGTATCTCTGTAAGTAAACAGAATAACGTTACCCAACTTTGGCTGCTGCTTGAACATCGGATTCTCTTATGTTTGGTCATGTTTACAGTTTGAGTGAAAATCCTTTTTATCTTCTTCCCGACCCTTTATAATCTAGGGGGATCATCACCAGATTTGATCCAAATCACAGAAAAATAAACGCACCCGAAGTGTTTATTACCTTTGCGCTGACACTTACACAGCTCAATAGATGAAGCTGTTAAGCGCCCAAGAAAAAAATATAAAAAATCTGATCTCATGCGGTTACAATTTGTAGAAATAAAAGCCGAGGACATTGCTGTTTTTATTAAACAATTTAGCAGCAGAACATAAAATTCCATCTCTGAGACTGTGTTTTATTAAAGTTTGGGTGAAAATACACAGTTCCTGGTAATTCAGATTTTGACCTTTTGAAAACTAGACTAGAAAATGTCAAGGTCAAGTGAAGGTTATTCCGCCGTTGATGTTCTAACCTTGGAAGAACTCACATAATGGAAGTCAGTGAAAAGCGATCTGAACACGATAATACTGACCCGAGGCGATCGTGATGGCACAGACCTGCATAATGGAAGCAGCGGGATGAAAGATTTCTGCCCCAGACATTTACTTTTTATTAGTTTGAAAACAAAAAAGATTGATTTGTAAACAACTAAGATCACAATGATTTCCAAAATTGTTGAAAGTATTTTTTTTTTTTTTAAATCAAGTCCCAGATGTTGAGAGTAACTTTTGGAGATTTGGAGTGCTTTTTCTTCCCATTTGTGTGTTCTATATATAAAGTGGATGTGCTTTTCCTGGTGTCATATCAGAGCTCTGCTGAGTAATCTGATCATTCAGATATCTCAATCTGTTGCTCCCCCTCCCCTCTCACAGCATGCATCCTCCCTTAGACACCGATGGAGGAAAACTGCAGCTGCATCTCCCTCCTCTCCTCTGCACCATGTCTTTTCTGTACAGTTTTATACTAGATGTATTGCTGGGGGACTGAGGAGGTTTTTGAACATTTACGAAGCGCCTGCAGGACAGGAAAGGAGAATTCAATCTGTTCTCCCTCTCACAGCATGCAGCCTCACTAACACACAGTTAGGAAAAAACTGCAGCAGCATCTCCCTCTTTTCCATCATATTTTTTTCTTTACAGGTTTATACTAAATGTTTTGTTAGGTGACTGGGGAGTTTTTTGAACATTTACAAAGAGCCTGCAGGCAAGGAAAAGAGACATGCAGACTGCTTTCAATGTGTTGCTCTCCCTCCCTTCTCACAGCATGCAGCCTCATTTAAACATAGCTATAGGAAAACTGCAGCTGCATCTCCCTCCTCTCCTCTCCACTATGTCTTTTCTGTACAGATTTATACTAGATGTATTGCTGGGCGGCTGAGGAGGTGTTTGAACATTTACGAGGCGCCTGCAGGCCAGGAAAGGAGAATTACAAACTATTTTCAATCTGTTCTCCCCTCTCACAGCATGCACCCTCACTTACACACAGTAGGGAAAAAAACTGCAGCTGCATCTCCCTCCTCTCCTCTGCACCGTGTCTTTTCTGTACAGTTTTATACTAGATGTATTGCTGGGGGACTGAGGAGGTTTTTGAACATTTACAAAACGCCTACAGGCCAGGAAAGGAGAATTACAAACTGTTTTCGATCTGTTCTCCCTCTCACAGCATGCACCCTTACTTACACACAGTTGGGAAAAAACTGCAGCTACATCTCCCTCCTTTCCATCATGTTTTTTTCTTTATCGGTTTATACTAAATGTTTTGTTAGGTGACAGGGGAGGTTTTTGAACATTTACAAAGAGCCTGCAGGCGAGGAAAAGAGACATGCAGACTGCTTTCAATTTGTTGCTCTCCCTCCCTTCTCACAGCATGCAGCCTCATTTAAACAGAGCTATAGGAAAACTGCAGCTGCATCTCCCTCCTCTCCTCTCCTCTCCTCTCCACTATGTCTTTTCATTACAGTTTTATACTGGATGATTTGTTGAGTGCCTGAGGACATTTTTGAATAGGTTTTGAATAGGTTTTTGAACATTGACAAAACACCAGCAGGCAAGGAAAGGAGAAATACGGACTGCGCTCATTCTGTTGCTCATTCTTCCCTCTCACAGCATGCAGCCTCACTTTACACTTTATACAGCCTACCACTACAACTTATTGCATATTTTCAACCTTAAAAATTATAAATTAAAAAATATTTTCCAACAAAAACACACTGATTTGTTTAGGCATGTTAAATTCACCTCCGCATCACCCCTAATGACAGCCTTTACAGAATTTTTATTCACAGCAAGAAATCATTATACACTCGAAGTATTAAAAAGAGACATATAATAGGAACCTATCAGGCTCTGATTCATCAACAACATGCTGATGGTTTCCAATAGGCATCAGCCCTAATTACAGACTTCACAAAAGAGGTTCGGCCAACATATCCTGTGGTCATAACCTGCACATTGAGAGGCCCTGAATAGAACCCACTGAAAGCACAACACCATTATAAACTCAAAGTAAGCCCTATTGCACACGACCGTATGGTTTTGCGGTCCGCAAAAAAAAATGGATGACATCCGTGTGCATTACCTTTTTTGCGGAATGGAACATCTGGCCCCTAATAGAACAGTATTATCCTTGTCTGTGATGCGGGCAATAATAGGACATGTTCTATGTTTGAACAGAACAGAAATATGGAAATGGAATGCATAAGGAGTACCCTCCGTTTTTTTTTTTTTTTTTTGCAGACCCATTAAAATGAATGGTTCTGTATATGGAACGCAAAAAATGACCGGTACACTCTCAAAAAAAAAAAAACATTTGTGTCAAGGAGGCCTAAGGCTAGATGCACACGACTGTATGTGTTTTGCGGTCCGTATATTGCGGATCTGCAAAAAAAACAGATGACATCCATATGGCATCCTGTTTTTTTGGCGGATCTATTGTAGCAATGCCTATCCTTGTCCGCAAAACGGTGCTACGGAACAGTACGCAGAGTGTTGTCCGCATCTTTTGCGGCTCCATTGAAGTGAATAGGTCCAGGGATGCGGAACCAAACCACGTTCGCATTCATGTAGCCTTACAAGAAATGAATCATAGATCCATCAACAGCAACTTTTTGATGGTTAGTTACCAATAGAGATGAGAGAAGCTTCCAAGATTTGGTTTGTTTCGGATTCGCCACATTTTTCAAAAAGTTCAGGTTCAGATCCAAATCTATTCGTTCCGACCAAAGTTGCTCCAATTGCCCTGTAAATTGGTATATAACCCCCTATAGTCCTCTAAGACACAGATTTTTGAATACAAAAATTCCTATACCAATTTTTTACTTTCCCTCGCCCTTCCTCAGCGTCAGGTGTATCTACGTTTATCGTTACCGCCGCAAACTGCGATTATTGCTTAGCCGTAACTATCTGCAATTACCTCCTGCCTGGTGGTGACAGATCACTATTGATTGCTTATGCGCTAGGCACCGTTTTACAAGATTCGTCCGAATCGAAGCAGAAACATTTGGGTTCGTTTTTGTGGCTCGGAACGAATCTGCGAATAGGTTCGCTCATCTTTAAATTTTTAACACTACAAAAAAATTATGAATATATGATGGATCTGCTGGATTTGGGATTTTCTGAATGTGAAAGTTGCAGCAGGAGCTTTACAGGTGCCTTTACTGAGAACGCTCTATTAGGTTTTATTTCATCCTGGGCGCTTCATATATGGAAATGTTCTGCTTTCGGATTATGCTGTTTGTTTAAGTCATTTTGTTTGCGATGCACCGAGGTCTTCAGGAAATATGTGCGCGGCAAAGAACCATAAATCTGCCAGTATATGGCGGTTTAGTATGCACCGAGGAAGCGGCTACGATATCTTCACCTCCCGTCTCCACCGGAGATCGTCGCCTGATCCCCTCGCCATGCCAGACTGACAGTCCTTGTAATTGATAGGGCAGATAGGAAGCTGATCGTTTTCTGAAAGTGCCTTCATGATGTGTTATTTCTCAGCCGCGCTCCCCGCATCTCCCTAACCTAGTTATCCGTTTTGTATATAAAGACTTATGGCCGCCACTCACCGCGTAATACGGTTATAAAGTATCACTGCAGATGATTTCCATCTCTTTGCTTAGAACAATCCTTCAGCGGAATGCGAACCGCCGCCCCATAAACAAGGCTCGGTAATATGCACACCTTTCCCGTTATTTGTCACCCGTTTTGCAGGGAGCGAATGACGTTAAATTATTCCGCGCGATAAGGGGATTTTTTATTTTTTTATTTTTTCAAAGGTTCATTTCTCAATTTCTAATCACAGAAAGAAAAAGAAAAAAGTTTTCTATGTGCTCCATCTCTTGTTATCAGTTTGTGACTTTTTTGAAGCAATTTTTGCCGGGATGGGTAAGGAAGTACTTACATAGTCATCCCTTAGGCCCCTTTCACACGAGCGAGAATTCCGCGCGGGTGCAATGCGTGATGCGAACGCATTGCGCCCGAACGGAATCCGGACCCATTCATTTACATGAGTGTTGGTTTTTACGCATCACTTTTGCGTTGTGTGAAAATCGCAGCATGTTCTATATTCTGCAATAGAAGTGAATGAGGCTGCACGAAAATCGCCTTGCATCCGCAAGCAAGTGTGGATGCGATGCGATTTTCACGGATGGTTGCTTTGTAAACCTTCAGGTTTTTTTTTCGCGCATGCAAAACGCATTAAATCGAAATTTAAAAACTAAACAAAATCGCAAGCAAAACTGAATAACTTTGTTTGCGAAATTGCGCAGTTTTCACAGAACACATCCGCAACGCATCCGGACATAATCCGGATACGCTCGTCTGCAAGGGGCCTTAAAGGGACTGTCTGCTTAGAAGGGACCTCTAAGGATAAGTTGATCACAGAGAGTTCTGCGATTGGGCAATCTCAAGGCGATCATGGTAGTAAGTTTTCCATTTCCCTGCAGCGCCACCACAGGAGAAAGTATGTATGACACCCCCTATTGAAATCAGTGGACATAGCTCTCTATGCTCTCAGACCCTGGAGAACAGACGAGGGTCCTGAAGTGAGTGAATGTAGGAGAATTAGTTTCACTAAAGATTCACAAATATCATGTTATTAAGCTGTGCACGTGGAACGTGTGCTGGCTCATGTAATTCCGTTGGTTCCATATTATGTGTGGCGCCATATAGTGCCTGCATGTGGCCACTGTAGTGTGATGAAAAATGGCACCATTTTTGGTCTCGTGCTGCATGAATTTGATACAGTATCCCGCCATATGAAGTCAGTGGTGTATGGCGGTACAATAGAGTCAAGTCCAGAGATTTTATTGGTACTGTGTAAAATTTACAGGTTGTATGGAGCCATAATACCGTATGGTTGTGTGTGCCTTATACCTTACTCAGACCTAGTGAATGAAAAGCCCTGTTTGATTTTGGGCAATTTTGTAGCAAAAAAAAAAATCCCTCAAGAACAAAACTTTAATTTAACCCCTTGATGACCAACGCCGCACATGTACAGAAGAAATTGTCTGCTCCAACAAAGCAGACATGCGAGACTAATGGCTGCGATTGGCAATAATGCCAATCACAGACATTTAACACCTCAGATGCCGTGTTCAATTGTGACCGTAGCATCTAATGCAGTCTTCCCCAGAACTGCTGCGTTCCTGGGGCCTGTATGGCTCCCCCACACAGAAAATGGGGGAGCTGTTCATTGTCTGCAATAGCTTGGGCCTCTCTGATGAGACTCGTGCTATTACACTTGCAGTTTTTATGTGGCCTACAGGTGGCAGGGCTTCATAAGAACAAAGCAAATTCAACATTCATTGCAATGCAAAGCATAAGCGATCTGAGCGATCTGGCGGGGGGGATGCACTTTTTTGAAGCAATTTTTGCCGGGATGGGTAAGAAGGTACTTACATAGTCATCCCTTAGGCCCTTTTCACACGAGCAAGAATTCCGGGCGGGTACAATCAGGGCCGGTGCAAGGATTTTTGCCAACACAAGTGAAGCTACATTTTGGCGCCCCCCCCCTCCCCCGCCATGATCACATTATGACCCTCTATTGTGTCACACTTCTCCCCCCCCCCCATGGCACATCATCCCCCCCATGTCACATTTCTCCCCCTCCATGGCACAGACTACAGACATTTGATTTGTCCCCCCTCGCACCGTGTCACCCGTGACCCCCCCCCCACTAATGTTGTGTAATAATTATAAACAATATGCGCTCTGCGCTCATCACCTACCACCTACCCTATGGCAGTCGACAGTCCGTCTGGGCTGGCTGTGTGAGTCACAGTCACCAACAGCTGCTCCAGTCCCTGCTGCTGCCCGCCGCGGAGCCACTCGCCAGTCACACACCCTGAGTGCCCCTGTGACCGTGTTGCTGTGCTGCTGCTCTGTGAGTGAGGATCGGGGCCGCATGGCACATGCAGGCTAGGGTGGGCGGCCGTGGGCCCTGCTTCGCAACTTGCCGCAAGTGATTTAAAAAAAAAAATGTTTATTTTCCCGCCCCCCCCCCCCCCTCTTCTCTGCGCCCTAAGGCAGCCGCTTGGTCTGCCTTATTATAGAACCGGCCCTGGGTACAATGCATGATGCGAACACATTGTACCCGCATTGAATATGGGTCTTAGAAAATGGCGATGAAAAGAAAAAAAATAAAGTTTTTATTTTTGTCAGCATTAAAACTCAAGAAAAACTATATAAATGTGGTAGTTTTACCACACAGGGAACATCATAAAAACTAAACCCATGCAACTATAGCGCCATTATGTTTTTTCCCTTATTTTTTTTCCAGCTTCCCACTGCATGTGATATTAAATGGTGACATTAAAAAGTTCAACTTGTTCTGCAAAAAACAAGCTCTCAAATGACTATGTGAATAAAAAAATTAAACCTCTGGGAAAGCAGGGAGTAAAAAATGAAAACGCAAAAAAAAAAAAAACAACAGAAAATTGCCTCTAAGGATTAATGTACCTTTTACTTCAAACACATAAACAATAAATAAATGAAAAAAAAATAAAAAATATTGCAACACAATGTCAAAATATAAAATCTGTGATAAAGTGCACATGTTAAAAATTAAACAAAAAGCGGACTTTGGCAGGAAATAAAATACAATTAAAAATCATAAGAATAAGAGAAAACAAACAATTAAAGTATAATGTAACATATTATCAAACTGCAGCAAGTAATATGCTGTAAACAGAGAAAATTGTATAAGAGAATACTATATCTAAACAAGTCATTTTCTTAATGGACACAATGTATCATCTGGAGATCTGAGCCTCCTGGTAAGGTATTCCTCCCCGATGTTGGCACAGAGCTGGTGGCACTTGCTGATCCGGGGTCTTAGACATCACTGAACACATTATTAGAGTTTTTGTAGCTCTGAGAGTTTCCATGCCTCCAGCAAATCCCAGGCAGATGATATTGATTTTTTCACGTGAGCGTCTCATATCCCGCTGGGTGCACGTTAAATCGTTTCCAGTCTGTACGGCCCGAGCGCTCCCACTGTCCGATCAATCAAGGTCTGCTCATTTCCATTGTCGCTGGTAAATGGAGGCGACAGAACAGGATTAAGATGTGATTCTAGATAGATTTCTCTCTTTGTGCTGAACTGTGAGATCAGCTCTGGAGTAACTACAACACATGTCACTTCAGCCTGCAGGACACACAGCGAAGCTTCCACTGATGGCAATGCAATAAAGAGATGCTGAGAGGAAAGCTTGGAAACAGGGACGATGGCGTTTAAAAAAAGTCTTGCAATAATAAATGATAATAATAATAACAATAATAGAAACATAGAATGTGTCGGCAGATAAGAACCATTTGGCCCATCTAGTCTGCCCAATATGCTGAATACTATGGATAGCCCCAGGCCCTATCTTATATGAAGGATGGCCTTATGCCTATCCCATGCATGCTTAAACTCCTTCACTGTATTTACAGCTACCACTTCTGCAGGAAGGCTATTCCATGCGTCCACTACTCTCTCAGTAAAGTAATTCTTCCTGATATTACTTTTAAACCTTTGCCCCTCTAATTTAAAACTATGTCCTCTTGTAGCAGTTTTTCTTCTTTTAAATATTCTCTCCTCTTTTACCGTGATGATTCCCTTTATGTATTTAAAAGTTTCTATCATATCCCCTCTGTCTCTTCTTACTTCCAAGCTATACATGTGAAGGTCCTTTAACCTTTCCTGGTAAGTTTTGTCCTGCAATCCATGTACTAGTTCAGTAGCTCTTCTCTGAATATCCTTCTGCAGATATGGTCTCCAGTCCTGCACACAATGCTCCCAATGAGGTCTCCCTAGTGCTCTGTAGAGCAGCACGAGCGCCTCCCTACTGTTAATGCCTCTCCCTATACACCCAAGCATTCTGCTGGCATTACCTGCTGCTCTATGACATTGTCTGCCCACCTTTAGGTCGTCTGATATAATGACCCCTAAATCCCTTTCCTCAGATACTGAGGTTAGTACTGTATCACTGATTTTATATTCTGCTCTTGGGTTTTTACGCCCCAGGTGCATTATCTTGCACTTATCGACATTAGATTTTAGTTGCCAGATTTTTGACCATTCCTCTAGTTTTCCTAAATCCTTTTCCATTTGGTGTATCCCTCCAGGAACATCAACCCTGTTACAAATCTTTGTGTCATCAGCAAAAAGACACACCTTACCATTGAGGCCTTCTGCAATTTTGCTGATAAAGATATTAAACAATATGGGTCCCAGAACCGATCCCTGAGGTCCCCGCTGGTAACAATACCATGGTCTGAATATACTCCATTGACTACAACCCTCTGTTTTCTGTCCTTCAGCCACTGCCTAAATGATAATAATAATAACAATAACAATAATAATAATAACAATAATAAATTGTCCCCAACAAATTACCAAAACCTGAATAGTTATATGGAGAGTTAGATTCAGCAGCGTGCCTAGGGTGATTGGCACCCGGGTCGGGATCTTCATGTAAGACCCCGACCCAATATCAGACCTCCGATAAGACCCCCATATCAGACCTCCAGACCCCCATTAGACCTCCAGACCCCCATATCTGACCCCCATTAGACCTTCAGACCCCCCCAGTGAGACTTTCAGACCCCCTATTATACCACTTCAGACCCGCAGTCAGACCTCCAGACCCCTCCAGTCAGACTTCCAGACCCCACATTATACCACTCCAGACCCCCAGTCAGACCTCCAGACCCCACCAGTCAGACCTCCTGACCCCCCCAGTCAGACCTCCAGACCCCCAATAGACCACACTCCAGACCCCCATTAGATCTCTCCAGACCCCCCATTAGACCTCCATATCAGACCTCAGATCGGACTGTAAAATAATAAAGTAACTTACCTCTCCTGTCGCCGCTCTCCCTGTCCTGGCTGTCTTCTCTTCTCAGGGCCGGCGCTGCAGTCACCTGACCTCCTGCAGCGTCAGCTCAGAATGCGCTCTGTACGTTCTGACGCTGCAGGCAGCCAGGACACAGCAGCGCAGGCCTTGAGAAGAGCGAGCAGGAGGAGGGGTAAGTACTGTATAGCACTCACAGAGCTTCTTTCCCTCTCCTCCTGCAGACTAGTGAGTGCTTCCATTATGGGAGCGCTCACTAGTATTCCCTTTATAAGATGCACTGCCTCTTATAAAAGCAATGAGCGCTTCCATCTGTATTGATAGAAGTGCTCATTGCTTCTGTTCTGGATGGCACCCCCCTGAGAGCCGGCACCCGGGGCCCCTGCATGTGGGGGACAATGACTAAAAAAGAAGACTGAGGTATGTCTTTATACCCTTATTGGGTCAATATTATAAACAGTTTGATTCTACCTGGCGTTTTCCTTTAAGGACCATATAAGGCTATAGTTTTATATGCAAAAATAAAAATAAAAAATCAACTTAGATAAACTCTATTGTTTCCTTCAATCTAGTATTCATCTGCAGAACTTTCTAATAATACAATGAAAGAGGTTTTATGATTAAAATTCTGTCCCACATTTTCTATACGAATCAACAGGTTCCTGACACAGAACAAACCATCTGGGGTTAATATCAGGTTCACGGAAACAGACGTTCTCACTTAGAATATTTTCCTAATTGAAATGGAGCTTTGACCTAGGTTAATGATAAAGCGAGCTCACAAATTAATTTAATTAGAAACTGATTGGAGAGCTATAATAAAATTGCAGATTTATTCCCTATTAAAAAAAAAAAAAAATAAGGACCATCATCTACAAATTATACTGCGGTATTAATAATTATTCTAAATTTACTTAAAGGGGAACTCCCATGGCAATAGAAATCTCCCATGGTTATTAACCAGGCCTTTGCCAGTGATCTCTGTAGGGTTTGTGAGAGTCCGGGTGGTCTAGAACCTGTTGACTTTCTGTCTGGGTGACCACGTCTTCCCTACATGTGATAGACGGTCAATGGACTGTCTCTCCGTGGTGTACAGACTTGTTCTAGGACAGGGGTGAGCAACTTCCACCACTCCAGGTGTTGTGAAACTACATCTCCCATCATGCACACTTGCTTGGCTGCTCTCTAAACTCCCACACGAGTGGAAAGAGCATGCTGGGAGTTGTAGTTTCACAACAGAAAGAGTGCCGAAGGTTGCTGATCCCTGTTCTAGGACCTTCTCCCTCAAAATCCAGGAACATTGCTTGAATTCTTGTAGGTTCATCATGCTCTGTATGCTGAGAGGAATGAGGAAGGAGACGTTGTGTAGCAAATGCTTTTGCTGCACCACATTGGTACTGTGCACTGGTGAGTGCGGCACTACGAGGACTGGTGCTAGAGTTATCCCTGCTGAGCTGCTGTATCTAATCCTATCCTGTGTGATACTGTCTGCTGAGCGGTGTATCTAATCCTAACCTGTGTGATACTGTGTGCTGAGCTGTGTATCTAATCCTATCCTGTGTAATACTGTCTGCTGAGCTGCTGTATCTAATCCTATCCTGTGTGATACTGTCTGCTGAGCTGTGTATCTAATCCTATCCTGTGTGATACTGTCTGCTGAGCTGTGTATCCAATCCCCTCCTGTGTGATACCATCTGCTGAACTGTGTATCTAATCCTATCCTGTGTGATACTGTCTGCTGAGCTGTGTATCTAATCCTATCCTGTGTGATACTGTCTGCTGAGCTGTGTATCCAATCCCCTCCTGTGTGATACCGTCTGCTGAACTGTGTATCTAATCCTATCCTGTGTGATACTGTCTGCTGAGCTGTGTATCTAATCCTATCCTGTGTGATACTGTCTGCTGAGTGGTGTATCTAATCCTATCCTGTGTGATACTGTGTGCTGAGCTGCTGTATCTAATCCTATCCTGTGTGATACTGTTTGCTGAGCTGTGTATCTAATCCTATCCTGTGTGATACTGTTTGCTGAGCTGTGTATCTAATCCTATCCTGTGTGATACTGTCTGCTGAGCTGCTGTATCTAATCCTATCCTGTGTGATACTGTCTGCTGAGCTGTGTATCCAATCCTATCATGTTTGATACTGCCTGCTGAGCTGCTATATCTAAACCTATGTGTGATACTGTATAGTGAGCTGCTGTATCTAAGCCTATTATGTGTGATACTGCCTGCAATACCGAACACAAGGTGCTCACGCTCCACACACAGCACTTCACAGGATCCCTGCCCCCAGCGTCACTTCAGATAGGATTAACCCAATCGATCCAGGTGATGTTATGACATCAGATGGTAACAATGTAATCACATGACATTGGATAGTAACAATGTACAATAATCCCATGACATTCAATCCCAACAATGTATTCACATGACATCAAATGGTAACAATGTAATCACATGACATCTGATGGTAATATATTACCTTGACATCTTAGGGTAACAATGTACAGTGTAATCAATTGACATCAGAAGGTAATGTAAACACATAACATTAGATGGTAACAATACAATCAGATGACATTGGATAGTAACAATGTAATCACATGACATCCGATGGTAATATGTTAACTTGACATCGGCTGGTTCCAATGTAATCACATGACACTAGATGATATTGTAATCACATGGCATCGGCTGGTTCCAATGTAATCACATGACACTAGATGATATTGTAATCACATGGCATCGGCTGGTTATAATGTAATCACATGACATTGGATAGTAACACATTTGTAACAATGTAGACGTAAAGTCATTAAACAATTGACCCTTTCATCACAGGAGTAGGAAACGTTTTCTCTATTATAATATTGACCATTGCTTATTCATACCGGCCAAGCTCTGGGCACATATGATAGAGCCAGGCTAGGCTGTTAAGAGGCCCCTGGACAAATAAGGGCCCAGCTTTGGTTGCTTCCATCCACTTTACAAATAAGTGGTGTCAACTGCCATAGGACACCAATCCAAACTGCCCACAGGTCATGGAGAGCAGTCGGGTGCCATACACACTCCAGATCTCCCTGCTCTTATGGTAATGCTGTTCCGCCAGTGTATAGCTTTTTGGGTCTTGCCCTGGGGTCCTTTCTTCCCTATGAATATAGGGTCCTTTAGGCAGCAGTGCAGGTGGGAATCACATTGCTGTTAGTGTCCCGGAGGATCAAGAAGGGTTCTGGTAGCACCATGTAAATATTTGGCCAGGGCACCCATAGAGATTTTCAGGCATCCTCATTCAGTTGACTTCAGTCACTCCCTAATGTATCTGTCGGCTTTAGATGAGAGAGGTTCATCTCCTTGGTGGACGGCCACCATCTTTAAATCAACATGTCCAAAAAGAACATGGATTAAGGGAAAGTATAAGCAGATAAGACTTTATAAAGGCATACAATAGGCAACAGTCATTAATAGGAATGGGGCAAAATGTGGACGGAGTCCAGTCATACACATTAGCAAGCTGGCGGCCACCTGACAGCTATTCACACCGATCCCCCCACACACGGACATATACTGTACAGGTTGGGTTTGGCTGAGGGTAACATGCTGCTGCCGTTCTTCTCTGGTGGAGCCTTATCTCTACACAAGCAAAATGATTGGACATGTTCGAACCAAACTGCCCAATCCCTTTCTCACCTGAGATATGTCATTGGGAGAATCGGAAGGCACGACTCCCTGGAAATGTTGAAGTATTTAGATTGGTCCTAAAAATATGTAATGAATGCATCACAATAGGTTTGGCTTGGAAAGTTGCGTAGTCAACTCGTAACCTGCTCCTATCGAACGGTCCGATGTGGACTTGTACGGACAAGTAGCAAGAAAAGATAAATTGAACGTCTCAAAAGCATAACAGTTTCTGTACTGAAACAGCAATGTCCGCGCCTGTCCAGGCAAAACAAATTGCTTGTTAGATCCTTCTGGCGTCTACAGCGTTCTTGGCTGAACTGAACGACTGCTCGCATCTGTCAAGGTCGTGGCATCCACTCATCCACCCAGCAGTGCCCAGCAGTTACTGGTTTCAAGGTCATTCCCCCACCCCACCCCTTACCTCATTTGTCCTCTAGGGAAATCTGTGTGCCCAGTAAGTTAATTACACTAAAAACCGTGCAAACGACATTGCCTTGGTGCTGGCTCTTGATGGATATCTGAGCGCTGTCCTCACAAGGGGACGTTAATGGTATTTTTATTAACTGATGACCTGTTGACTGGTATTAGAATATAGATTGCCTTCGTAAACCAGGACAGGGGATGGGAGATATAATTAAGGTGCAATTACTTTTCCATCCTTCTTGGCTTTTAATGAGTCCTGACCAAGACCCTTCTCGAGGCCAAAACTTTTTGGAAAGAGCAGTCTCCGGTTGTTTGCCACATGTGAATGCATTTCCGAGCCTCGGATTATAAGATGTCAATCTCTTGCTTTTATAAACTATCTGAGGTCGTATTACTTTTTAGTTGTTTTTGAATTTCATTCATTTTGAGATATTTTTTATTTTTTTTTACACTTTTTTTGTGATTATTGTAAAATTAGAATTTCTGGTAAAGAAATGCTTGGCTATCCAAGTTTTTGGGGGGCTAAAGTTGAATGTGGATCAGTTGATGACCAAATTGTGCTTTCATCAGGAGTGGTGACCAATTTCACCATACATCTAAAGCCACTAAACATTTTGAAGATAACTTCCATTGCTTAACCTCCTCTATCCCAGTGCCATAAATGTACGGCAGAAGAAGGGGTTTTAAATATGGCGCCTACTCACTAGCACAGTGGGTGCCATAGCCGCCTGGTCTAATGTCCTGGACTAATGACTGCGACTGGCAAAAAGGCAGATTGCAGACATTTAAACCTTTAGATACTGTGGTCATCTAAACATTGAAAAAATAGAAGTTCGCTCATCCGGGTCAGGAACGGCACCCCTGTGCGGCCATCAGGGAAGCCATTGCTTCACTCTCTGAAGAGGCCAAGAATATCAGAGCTGTAGTTCCTATGGAGACCTGCAGGTGGCAGGGCTCCACAGGATAACAGTAAATGGAGCTTAGATTGTAGTTCTGTTGAACTTCAGTGTAAGGCCTCATGCACACGACCGTATGTGTTTTATACACATGGTCCGCAAAACACGGAAGCTGCTCCGCGTTCTGTTCCGGAATGCAGACTATTGTAGAAATGCCTATTCTTGTCCACAAAACAGGCAAGAATAGGACATGATCTATTTTTTTTTGCAGGGCCACGGAACGGAGCAATGGATGCAGACAGCACTTGGAGTGCTGTCCGCATCTTTTGCGGCCCCATTGAAGTAAATGGGTCCGCGCCCGAGCCGCAAAATATGTGGCTCGGACGCAGACCAAAACAAAGGCCGTGTGCATGAGGCCTAAGCCAAAGTGATCTGAAGATCGCATATTTTAGCCTAGGGGAGGCTAAAAAAAACAGCACTCTATACTCTTTTCTCAGAATAAGGGCTCATGCACAGGAACGTGTGCCGGCCATTCCGTAATTGCGGTCCCCAATGCACAGGCAACATCATCCGTGTAGCTGTCACAGACGTGACGCAAAAAAGATCCTTCGACAAAAAAATCAGCCTTCAAAGTTCTCTGTAAACATAAATTTAAAGCAGTTTTGAGGGATATAAAACACAAGAAAAAACGATATAAATGTGGTGTCATAATCCCATTGACCCAGAGAATGAAGGGTACAGGTCAGTGTTACGGCATAGGGAATGTTGAAGAGGCAAAACGCATAAAACTGGGGCAGTATTACATTTTTTTCTGCTTCTCTCTACTGAATTTACCCCGGGTTCATTCTTTTATACCTCAATATTTTTATATCCAATGGTTGGTTCTCATTGAAGACCTAATGTAATTCTCAAGACTGAATGAGAACGCAGTGCATTCTCAATGAAAGCCAATGGCCCTCATTCTAGATCCAGCAAAGCAGCTGATCTCACCTTTAGCTCTTAAACATAGACCACTGTGAAAAGTGTTGAGGATCACGAAATGTCACAAATTTAACCTAATGTCACAGAAAATGTCACAGTTGCCATAATTTGTGACTTTTTTAGACCACAAAACGGATCTAAAATTTTTTATAAATGTTCTTATTCTAGACCCAGCAGCTTGTTCCAGTTCTAGAACAAATCTCTAACTTTCATTTCCCACCTGATGGTTGGTTTTCTGTCATGATTGGGCTGATTCCAATTTGGACTATATATTGTTTAGCTCTCATTTATACAGTAGTTTCTCATTGTGGACCTTTCGGTGTCTTCTGGGGAATTTTTTTATGCTCTGCACTCCAGAAATCTGGATTCAAAAAGTTGCAAAATTGGGCTTTGCGAGTTTTTTTTTTCTTTGCACTAAAAATGATGTGAGATTTCACATTTTTACCAAAATCATTCCAGTTTTAAAACATGTGGAGATGATTGACTTTCTCACAGTCTTACTTACATTAAAGGGGCGGTGTAGAAATTAGCAAGGACATAGCTTTAATGTAAGCAATAGTGATGAGCGGGAGGTGCCTTATTCGATTTCGCAATATTTTGTGAATATTCGATTGAATATTTGTCATATATTCATCTAAATTGAATATTCATCATTATTCTATTTAGTGCGACTAATATGCAATTTAATTATTCGTGTATTGCGAATTGAACTTTGAACGGGGTATAAAGGCAACTTTACTATTGGTTAGCTAGAATTAACAAATATAGAGAATATAGCGCCATATTCGTTATCCTTGCTAATTCTAGTAAGCCAACAGGAAAGTTGACTGTACCCAGCTCTAAGTTGGATGCGCAATGCGAGAATATTACTTTGACCTATTTTTTTTTTCAATAAATAGAATACTGACTAATTATTCTATTTATTGCCAAAAATAGGCAAAGTAATGGGTCTGCCTGGGATGTCATTTTTTAGGTTAGTTCAGTTGTCAAACAACTCGGATAACCAATGAAAGGATGGGATGGTGAGAGAGGAGATGATGCGCTCCAGCGCTCCTATCAATGGTGCCTGATCCAGTGACCTCTGGCAAAGTGTGTATGCGATAGGTCAGCGCTGCATAGGGGCGGGTCTCATACAGCCTAAATACAGGTTAGAATGGGCGTGCGGCACACTAATACCCTATTTCCCTGATGAAGCCGCACATGCGGCGAAACATGTCGGGAGGGTTAGTGCCTGCTGGCTTTTAGACAGGGACCGAATCGGAAGCATACAATTGTATGAATGAATGTGTGGTTGGTAAGCGCTAAACAGCGTGTATCTGCGCGGCTGAGAAAGTTATTGTGATACGGCTCATAGTAAAGAGGGGTGAGCAGTGGGCGCCCCCTTTACGATAAAATAGGGAAACCATTCCCTGGTAATTTTGTAGGAATCTATTTCCTCTCTCATGAGCCATAGTGTGACAAAGCATGTGGGCACAAACATAGGAATCAGTCAAGTGGTTCCAGCGCCATAATATAAGTGCAGTAGGAGCAAATAGAAATCTGCTCTATTATACAATCACATTGTTGCAACACTGACTTACAATCAGAATCTGACTGCCAAGAAGCTTCAAAGAGTGAGCAATTGGCTACACATTCCAGTGTTGTAACAAAGTTGTAGGTTGCCATCAAGCACGAGCAACGGATGCGCTGGATTCCTGATAGGAATGTAGAAAAACATATGCATTAACCTATGGCCGATGCACACATTATAACACAGCAAAGTGACCTGCAGCCATAAGCAGTACCTCCAAGTAAGAGGATAACACACATTCAGCATTGACTGGAATATCTGATTCCTTCCCTGATAATTCTAATGGGACGGGGTGTATAAATAAATATATCAGCTTTTATAAAAATATAATAAAGGTTACGTTTTAATATCTATGTTGTAACCCCTAAAAGGATTTAGTAGGTCTATGTGACCTTCTTGTAAATAAATGGTGATCTATTAATTGATTCTCACCATTCTATTTCTGAATCCAATTGATGTAACTTCTTCCTTATAATGTATCCACCTTCCATCCAAGACCTGGTTGAGGGCTCTAATGTCTAAATAATGTTCTAGACCGAGTAAATGGCTCTAATCATGACCCAATGGCTGCTTCTCGATCATTCTACTTCTGGATACAATGGATGATACTTTTCCTATTGAGCGTATCCAACTTCCATTTGAGACTTGGTTGACACACCTCTACTTCTTGAAAGCCAACACTCTCTCCACAAAATGACTCTCATCATGTTATTATTTACCTGGTTAGACCTGGTTGTCACAAATTTCAATTTACCGCAGTCTTCGATCTTAATCTCATTCAGTAATTAACGTTCATTCTTATTATCTAATTAGGCAGTCATCATTAGCCAAACAAAACAACACTCGGAGCAAAAATCCAACTTTCCAATTAACCCGTCTATGCAAAACATCAACTTAAGGTCTTGTTTTCCTGCCGACGGTACTAAGTGTGTTTTTTTTTTTTGTAAGTACTTAGTTGCTGTGGAAACAGTAATTATTATAATTTTATAATGGTAACATTAATTTTTTCCATGCAGCTGGTACCGAGCACCAAATCCAGATGACACTGACCTTAATGGCCTGAAAGGCACAATAATGTCAAAGAGTAGAAATTGGCGGCATTGTAGTAAACCTGCATTGTTGGGACCGTGCCGCACCCCCATGTTATTACTGAAATCTGTTTATTTCAATAATTAATAGGACAATTCCTGCAACTGGTGACTCATCCCAGTCCTTTCCAGACATGGACATTAAGGGTTTTTTAAATTAATTTAATGTCTATGACCCTCAGACCCAACTTAAACGGGTTATGCCATGACTGATGTGAAAAATGAAAATGAGACATCATATAGGACATGACAATCTCTTTCTAACAAAGCTTGAACCAGCCCTGTACCTCACATGGATCCAGAGATCTCCACATTCACTGCTCCATTTGGTCTGCCAGATTTGTTTCAGGCTGGCAGCTCAGGGGTCATGTCCTTTCTGCTGCAGCTCTCTTTCTATTAGTGATTCAGCATTCTCCCTCTCACAGTTCAGAGAGTGTGTCCTTTTCACTGCAGCTCTCTTTCTATCACAGCTCAGGGGGCATGTCCTTTCTGCTGCAGCTCTCTTTCTATCACCGATTCAGCATTCTCCCTCTCACAGTCCAGAGAGTGTGTCCTTTTCGCTGCAGCTCTCGTTCTATCACAGCTCAGGGTGTGTCTTCTCTGCTGCAGCTCTCTCCCTGTAACTGTCGCAGCTTCTAAAAGAAGATATGGCTGTTAATAAATGAACATTTAAACTGAGCGCGTGCGACCAACTCAGTGAGGTGGACAAGAAATAAAGAAAAGAACAAGCAGCAGGTGGCGCTATACAGACACATTTTATTGAATAACTCAGTGGCTATTCCAAATTTTTAATTACATGCAATTACAAAAGTGTTCAGATCCACGTGCTCGTTGGAAAAATGTAAAAATTTTTTCATGGCACAAGCCCTTTAATTGCACATAATGTCGAAGACTGGTTGTAATATACTTAACATTACAAAATTGCGTGGATTTGCTCATTGGGACTTGGTAACATAAAGTTCCTCTTCACCATCTTCCACTAATGTCATGCCCTTTACCAAGTCTCCAACCTGGTCTAGGGACAAGGCATGACTTCTGCATTGGAAGGGAGTACAACAGAGATGCCTAACCTGCGTCCCTTCAGCTGTTGTCAAAACTACAACTCCCAGCATGCCCTGATAGCTGTAGACTGTCTGGGCATAATGGAAGTTGCAGTTTTGCAACAGCTGGAGGGATGCAGGTATTATTCTCTATGGCGCATGCACAAACTCCTGAATCCACCTCATCTGTGCATGCGCCAGGAAGAGGAATAGTTCTGGTCCCATCCACAACGGAAGTAATGTCCTGTCCATAGCCCAGGCCGGGGAAGGACGTTATGCTGGCGGAAGCAGGAGGAGCACCATGTGACCAGGTCCCAAGACACCGATCCGCTCAACTTCAGACCGGTACCTGTATTGCAAACTTTCTCCTACAGGAGTGTGATTTGTAAGTAAGGCAGCTCTGTGCGACCCAGCGGGTCCTGGGAAACCCCTTTAATTTATTAGCGGTCTCTATGAGCAATTTACAACAGTCCCTACTGTTTTTATCTATGTACTGAAATAGTTTGTCAGTAACGTGCAGACAAAGCAAATGTTAACTTGACACATTTAATACACAGTTGCAGCAAACTTTAAATTGACACATAAGGCAACAAAAGCCATTGAAATAGTCAAATAAAAGTTTGGTGCCGCTGGATGCGTTAAATGTAACATTAGCACCTGCCGCCTCTGGATGCCCCCGCGTCTTACCACATTGGTTCTCCTCTAAAATCTCCCTCCTTACGACTTGGAATTAGTCGGGAGGTGTCTTATAAGGCTTCTTACGGAATGGCTACGATGTAGCAAGTGAAGTATTGTCTTAAAGGTGCAGTAACTCTCCGATAATCTATTGTTTGGAAATCCGCGCAGGACAGCGGTGAGCGTTCCCATTACCATTGCAGCTTTAAATCACTTTTTTGGATCATGCAACCTCGGCTTTCAGGCTGAAGAGGAAAACAACGAAGTTGATGAAGGTCAAGAGCTCGCAGGCCTCATTTAATTTACTAAGTAATAACTTCTCCTGACTAATTACAGAGACGCCGGCGCACGTTTAATAGCATCGGATCATAAATATTCATGGCCGACGCAGAATTATTTTTTACCATATATTATAATAATTTATATTTAGAACCCGCTGACAGGTCGCCGGCGCGGCACAAAGGACAATTTAGATGTGCGTTGACCTTAGGATTAGACTTCAGCGGCTCCGAGTGCATAAAGGTGAAGACGGATAGGACTCTTACCCGGAGATCAATGCTCCCGCGCTCACAGGAGCATAAATAACCCAAATGGTGTAAATTCTGTAATTGGATTGATCAAAAAATATTTAGGAGACTAATGAAATCCCCTGGAACTGGGACTTTGCCATGGAGAACGTTCCCAGCTCCGTTCCATCTAAAGTGTAGGGTTTGACAGATCTTCAGTCAATGGAGACATTGATCATATGTGAGCGCCGTAGCTTTAAATTAACACCGTCAGGTCAGAAATACATTGTTAGCAATTAGTGGGAAGGGATCCAGTGGGAGTGCGGCCATCAGACCACTGTGCATTATAGATAGAGGTAACTAATGGTATACATAGACCAAAGGGTGGTACGACGATACCCCTCCATGACACAAGAGCCAACCATCTGCCGTCTATTGCCCACCGAAGGGTAAATTTAATATCACAAGTGTATGGAGGAGCTTCTCTTACATAGAGGCTCTCTCCAGTGATTCAATGGTATCCCCTTTAAAGGCTGTGTACACTTTTTGGAGGCATTTCGTTTTTTTTATTATTGAATTTTACTCATTTTGGGCTAAAAATAATTTTTTTAATTGGTCTTTATTAGAAATATTGAGTGGTTCTGTCACAAAGGGTTAAGTGTTAGCTGTGTGAATCGTACTTTTTACTTTCACATTGTGCTGGTCATCAAATAATCCTTACTAGATGCTACTAGAGCATCTCAGCCCTGTACAGAAAACAGGGCTCCATATTTTTTTAATAAAACTTAAAATAAGTACAATGCAATAATATTTTTTTAAAAATTGCCCCCAAGGGCACACATAACTTTTAAATATAATTTATGAAAACACTGCCCATAGACACATCATACTCCAGACATGGATGTCGGATCCCTTACTTGTTTAATGTCTGCACAGAGGTTTCTGGGATGACTCCATAGTCATCTAGTGTAGCAAAACCTAAATGAGCCCGCCTTCATTACTGGAGCTTGGGTAAGCTGTTAAGATTGCGGTGAGGAGCGTGCTGTCTGTTCCTAATAAAAACAAGTAGAATAGTGAGTGCAGCTCTGGAGTATAATACAAGATGTAACTCAGGATCAGTACAGGATTAGCAATATAATGTATGAACAAAGTGACTCCACCAGCAAAACAGTGAATGCAGCTCTGGAGTATAATACGGGATGTAACTCAGGATCAGTACAGGATAAGTAATGTAATATATGTACACAGTGACTCCACCAGCAGAATAGTGAGTGCAGCTCTGGAGTATAATATGGGATGTAACTCAGGATCAGTACAAATAAGTAATGTAATGTATGTACACAGTTACCTGAACCAGTAGAATAGCGAATGCAGCTCTGGAGTATAATACAGGATGTAACTCAGGATCAGTACAGGATAAGTAATGTATGTACACAGTGACTGCACCAGCAGAATAGTGAGTACAGCTCTGGATTATAATACAGAATGTAACTCAGGATCAGTACAGGATAAGTAATGTAATGTATGTACACAGTGACTGCACCAGCAGAATAGTGAGTTCAGCTCTGGAGTAAAATACAGGACAAAACTCAGGATCAGTACTGAATAAGCAATGTAATGTATGTACACAGTAACTCAACCAGCAGAATAGTGAGTGCAGCTCTCGAGTATAATACAGGATGTAACTCAGGATCAGTACAGGATAAGTAATGTTGTGTATGTACACGGTGACTGCACCAGCAGATTAGTGAGTGCAGCTCTGGGGTATAATACAGCAGGTAAATCAGGATCAATACAGAATAAGTAATTCAATGTATGTTCACAGTGACTGCACCAGCAGAATAGTGAGTACAGCTCTGGAGTATAATACAAGATGTAACTCAGGATCAGTAATGTAATGTATGTACACAGTGACTGCACCAGCAGAATAGTGAATGCAGCTCTGTAGTATAATATAGGTTTTAACTGTGGATCAGTACAGGATAAGTAATGTATGTACACAGTGACTCCACCAGCAGAATAGTGAATGCAGCTCTGTAGTATAATACAGGATGTAACCCAGGATCAGTACAGGATATGGAATGTATGTACACAGTGACTCCACCAGCAGAATAGTGAATGCAGCTCTGGAGTATAATACAGGATGTAACTCAGGATCAGTACAGGATCAGTACAACAGGATAAGTAATGTATATGCACAGTGACTGCACCAGCAGAATAGTGAGTGCAGCTCTGGACTATAATACAGGATGTAACTGAGGATCAGTGCAGGATAAGTAATGTATGTACACAGTGACTCCACAAGCAGAATAGTGAGTGCAGCTCTGGAGTATTATACAGGATGTAACTCAGGAGCAGTACAGCAGTGTTTCCCAACTAGTGTGCCTCCAGCTGTTTCAAAACTACAACTCCCAGCATGCCTGAACAGCCAAAGGCTGTCCGGGTATGCTGGGAGTTGTAGTTTTGCAACATCTGGAGGCACACTGGTTGGGAAACACTGCAGTACAGGATAAGTAATGTAATGTATGTACACAGTGACTGCAACAGCAGAACAGTAAGTCCAGCTCTTGAGTATATTACAGCATGTAACTCAAGATCAGAACAGGATAAGTAATGTAATGTATGTACACAGTGACTCCACAAGCAGAATTGTGAGTGCAGCTCTGGAGTACAATACAGGATATAACTCAGGATCAGTACAGGATAAGTAATGTATGTACACAGTGACTGCACCAGCAGAATAATGAGTGCAGCTCTGGAGTATAATACAGGACGTAACTCAGGATCAGTACAGGATAAGTAATGTAATGTATGTACACAGTGACTCCTCCACCAGAATAGTGAGTGCAGCTCTGGAGTATAATACAGGATGTAACTCAGGATCAGTACAGGATAAGTAATGTATGTACACAGTGACTGCACCAGCAGAATAGTGAGTGCAGCTCTGGAGTATAATACCGAATGTAACTGAGGATCAGTACAGGATAAGTAATGTAATGTATATACACAGTGACTGCACCAGCAGAATAATGAGTGCAGCTCTGGAGTATAATACAGGACGTAACTCAGGATCAGTACAGGATAAGTAATGTAATGTATGTACACAGTGACTCCACAAGCAGAACAGTGAGTGCAGCTCTGGAGTATAATACAGGATGTAACTCAGGATCAGTACAGGATAAGTAATGTATGTACACAGTAACTGCACCAGAAGAACAGTGAATGCAGCTCTGGTGTATAATAGAGGATGAAACTAAAGATCAGTACAGGATAAGTAATGTATGTACACAGTAACTGCACCAGAAGAACAGTGAATGCAGCTCTGGTGTATATTAGAGGATGAAACTAAAGATCAGTAGTGTCATTCATGTGACATTTTTTTTTTGGGGGGGTTGGTTTTTTTTTGTTTTTGTTTTTCAAATAGTTTTATTGAAGGCTCATAAGAGTACACATTTATTTTATACTTACTGTACAGTACTAACAACAAAAGACTATACAGGAAGATTTACTGTACATACTGTAGTAGATGCAACATCTGTACATGGCTGGATACAGGGTTAGGATGTCTACACGCATAAAGCTCGGAGCACCATTATCGTTTAAAATTCCTAGAGACCTCCAATTCTTTCCACTTAGCCCTGAATTTGGGGAATGTGCGATCTTCCCATGCAGCAATTTCTTCAAATCTGTAAATAGTGTCAATTTTCTCCATCCATTGATCGAGTGGGGGGCGCTCAGGTTGTAACCAGTAGCAGGGCACTAGAAGACGGCTGCAACTAGAAGTTTTTTTAAAGAGGAAAGGGACATTAAAGGCCACACCTGGTGAATAGAAGCCCAGAAGAGCTCGTTGGGGGGGAAGGTGGTACAGTATGGATGTTCTGCAAATAGCATTACTTTTCTGAACAATTTCACCCCACCAGGTCTGAATGTGTGGACAGGACCACCACACATAAATAAACGTACCCATCCGATCTCGTATTGTTATATCTATATATGATCTCCGGGGTTTTGTACCACTTTGTGAGAACTTTGTACCCATTTTCTTGTATTCTCACACGTCTCATTGAGGTGTGTGGCTCCGTGAGAAGCCGAGATTGCTTGGCTGGCGAAAAGGAAATCCCCAGATCTCTGCCTCAGAGACCAATGAAAGCCGGTTTTGGCATCTAAAAAGGGGCGCTAAGTCTTTTAGAAAGTTGTGAGATTGGTTTGGAAGGGGGGGGAGAAGGTGACAGCAAATCAACCCCTCGAAGCATCGAAGTGGTATAAGCAGAGCTTGTTGGGGAATGTGCTTGGATAGATAAGAACGAAGGAAGGAGGCAATAGTGTCTGTATATTATTTCTATCTCACCCCCTTCCTTAAAAAATGTGAGAATGGGGACTTTTGACTTGCGTAGCAAAGTGGGGAGTCTCTGTCTCAATTTATTTGGGGCCACATCAATCAAATCTCTCACCTGTGTAAGTCTAGAACGTAGTGGGATCCCCCAGAGTGATGTTTGAAACCAGTTCCAAGTATTAAGGGTGGCTATAACTGTTGGGTTTAGGCCTCTTACATTAAGGGAATGGTTACTTTCTCTGACCAGTAGTGTTCTAAAGGATGTTTGGAAGTTTAAAGCTTCCATTTCTACCCAAGACCTAAGCGATGGCTGCAAAACCAGTCTAAAGTTCTCGCCATGAGAATAGCTCTATTGTATAGTAAGGGGTCAGGCAAACCAATGCCCCCAAGGGCCCCAGGTCTCTGAAGGGTCCTCGTGGCTAGAAGTGGTCTCTTCTTTCCCCATACAAAGATGCGTATATGTTTCAAGAGTCAGGTAGAAAACCTTTGGGATAGGTATGGGCAGGTAATTAAGTCTTGACCATATTCTTACGCCCGAACCAAGACAGTGTAAGAAGACGTAACGAGGACAGTTGCTCTTGAAGAGATTGTAATAGGGGGCTGTAGTTAAGTCTAAAAAGGTTTTCGACCAATTTTAATCCCCAGGAAAGTCAAAAATGGTTCTTTATTGAGGGTTATGGACCTACACATAAGGCTACTTTCACACTAGCGCTAAAGTTTTCCGGCATTGAGTTCCGTCCTAGGGGCTCAATACCGAAAAAAACTGCTTCAGTTATACCCTAATGCATTCTGAATGGGGAGAAATCCGTTCAGGATGTCTTCAGTTCAGTCACTGAACGGCGTTTAGGCCGGAGATAATACCGCAAAATTCTGGAACACATGCTGGAATGCTGAATCGGACATTCATTTGCATTGCAATGCATTAGTGCAGGATCCTGGCATTAGAAAAACCGCAATGACGGATCCAGCATTCCGGTCTGCACATGCGCAGACCTCTATAAATGTGAAAAAAATAAATACCGGATCCGTTTTGCCAGATAACACAAGAAAAACCGATCCGGTATTGCAATGCATTTTTCGGACTGATTAGGCATTTTTCAGACCTGATCAATCAGAAAAATGCCTGATCAGTCAGAAAAAATGACATGCGCTTGCATACAGTTTGCCTGATCAGGTAGGCAGTTCAGGCAACGCAACTGCCTGCTGGAATCAAACAACACAAGGGTCCATTCACACGTCCGCAATTCTGTTCCAAATTTGCGGACCCATTCATTTCTATGGGGACACACTATGTCCCGCCCGCATCCGCAATTGCTTTCCCGAAAAAAATAGAACGTGTCCTATTCTTGTCTGCAATTGTGGACAAGAAATGGCATTTTCTATGAGAGTGCCGGCGATGTGCGGTCCGCAAAATGCGGAATGCACATTGCCGGTATCCGTGTTTTGCGTATCCGCGGAATGGACCCTAAGACCTGAGATTTTTTCATGTTAATCTTAAAATTTGAGAGGGGGCTAAACCTTCCTAATAATGCTGCAGTCTTGTGTTCTTGATTACCCAGTAGTGGCTCCATGACCATTACAAAGATCAGAGGGGAGAGCGGGCACCCCTGCCTAGTGCCATTCCTGATCGTAAAAGATGGGGAGACCGTGTCGTCGTTCACCATCACTGCAGCCGAAGCATTAGTGTACATAGAAACTATGGCACTAATAAAGGACAGGTGTCTGGGAGGTCGAATTTAGCCAGGGTAGGGTGCATAAAGACCCAAATGACCCTATCAAAGTCCCTTTCTGCATCGGTGCTAAGAAGCACCAAGGGGTGGCAATGTCATATTGTTTTTGAAAAAAGCTACTTTTTTCCTAGCCTTCCCTTTAATTCTCTTTCTATCCAGTTCTTGCACATAAGTTATTCTTTCAGAAGTTCAGAATGCCACCGCCTGTAGTAGTAGTACCAGCGGGGCGCAGCACTCTTCCCTCGTGGCAGATTGACATTTAGGCTCTCGCTCTGCTCCGGGTATGAGAGCTGTCTGTCTTGTCTGTTCTTGGCTTTACCCCCATATCACTAACCATCTGACGAGACTGCAGAGAAGACGGCCGTTCTCCGGGGCCCACTTGTTCTGACAGGTATAGCGGCAGGACACAATGATGAAAAAGACAAGGAGCAGGAACAGTGCGAAGGGAAGGAAATCTGATTTGAAGCCACCACCGGTGTGAAAGCTGAAGGTCCTCTGAAATATAAATCCTCGAGAAGGATCCTTTATGTAAAGGATTTGATATCTTCTTTGCATCTCCCCCTACAATAAGGTACATGATTACCCAGAGCTTCACTAATGTCTGGCAGTATAGACTGGCATGTTCTGCAGGTTAAAGGTGAACTCCGACTCTAGGCTGATTGAAAGGAGGACACCGGCTGCAGCAATTTATATTTTAGCTACAAAGCTGGACTAACAAGGCTCGCCTGCCCAATGACAGCCGCAGGGAGAAAATGCTAGGGCTCCTTTTATGCCAAGCAGGAGAAGCTGAAGCTCTGCTAGGACATTTCTCCACTTCTCCACTTTGTGTGATGGTGGCGTTGGATTTAATTGGGCCGAGAAGGGAAAATGATATAGCATGAGCGGCAAAAGACCAAGATGTGTGCAAGGAAAATGTACTGTAAGCATGTAGATATAGCAGAGCTCACCACTTTGGGTTTTCAAAGTTTGAATTTTCTTCATAAATGAATAGTCCAAGCAAATAGAAGAAACTTTGTAATATATCTTATCTGAGAAAAATGTTTTCTTCTCCTCCTATCAGGCTCCTCTCCTGCTCTCCCTTCTTTTTCACTAACCTTCCATTTGCAGCTCAGATCAATCTACAGCCTGCCTGCTCACTGAAGGATCAGATTACATAGAAGGGGGAGGAACAGGAAAGGGCTTCTGCAGACAGAGAGACTGACACAGAGACTGCTGCTGGTTTGTTAGTGATTTACTATCTAACTGCACTGCTGGATTCAAATCTGATCAGCTCTGCTATGCACTCCATTACTGCTGCTTCTGACGGGGTGCAACATAGAGTTAGGGAGCAGGATCCCCTCTTTCACTATGTGTAGTCTATGGGCAGACATCATTCCAGCTAGTCTGGAAATTACGCATTAAAATTACGGGAAAACTGTTAAAAATGCCAGATACAAGCCAGAAATAGTGTTTGCCCCCCATGTGCACCCACCATGCAGTGTATCCTGAAAGGAGAGTAACACTTTAAGACAGGCATCCTCAAACTGCGGCCCTCCAGCTGTTGCAAAACTACAACTCCCAGCATGCCCGAACAGCCTACAGGTATCAGCCTACAGTAGGGCATTGTGGGAGTTGTAGTTTTACAACAGCTGGAGGGCCGCAGTTTGAGGATGCCTGCTTTAAGATAATGCAATAGGTCAACATGATGGTGTAGCCACTGACAAGCTCAGCTCTGCTATGTCTGATAACGTTTCGAAAGATAAATGTGACAGATAATAGGGAAAGCATTTATTATGAGGGCTTTCTGGATTTGTGGAATTTTAATCGGTCGTTCCCAAATTATATTACTATGACCTATCCATAGTTTAAATGATAAGGGGCTCATCCCTGGGTGTCCAAATACTGCACCCCCAGTCGGACCCCCAGAGATCAGACACTGTCCGGAGGAGAAGCAAAAGTTCTGATTCTGGGAGATTCTTTATTTCCTTTTAGTGTATTTTCAATTAAAGTTCTCACATTTTTCCGATCTCTGCTTGTTGCTAATGGATGAGGAGATTGTCTATTTGGAGGCTGAATGTTTCTCACAGTTGAGGATATGTTACAATGTATCAGTCTTGGAAATCTTCAGTGAAACCTAGTAGCAGCAGCAGAGATGTTTTTCCTACCCTGGACAATAGGCAGCAGTAAGGCTCTGTTCACACAGTAACTGAGGCATACTCCTGGTGTGTACAGGTTAGTGATGAGCGGCAGGGGCAATATTTGAATTCGCGATATTTTGCGAATATTCGGGAAAATATTCGCCATATATTCGCAAATTTGGCATTATTTTCTTGATTGCAAAAATTTGCATTAAAAAAATTGCTTGCAATTCGCATAAAAATTCGCATAGACTGGTATTTAAAAAAACCGAATATTCGTGATTGCGAATATATTTTGAGATATTTAAAATATTCACGAATTCTCGAAGTGCCGATATTCGCGATTAAAATTCGCAATTCGAATATTCGTGATCAACACTAGTGCAGATATGTATGCCAATACACTTGCTTATGTCTGACTGATATTGACTTCCATTAGAATAAAAAAATAAATAAAAAAGGTTCAATATGCAAAAATAATAAAAAAATGTTTACTGCACTGAAAAAAATGAGGACATAAATCTTACAAAAATGTGCCAATGGGAGGGATCAGTGTAAGGAGATTTTTACATCTTCCATGCAATGAGCTCCCCCTAGTGGTGGCCAAGAGAAGCAGTGATTTAGAGCTGTATGGGGCAGATAGCACGACCACCACGGATTGCAGGGTGGTCGTAACCCCTGAAAACGAAGAATGTATAATACGATGGAAAAATAAATCCAGCAGCAAAGGAAGCAATATGGAAAATCACAATACATTAGTAAGCGCCCTGTATTAGCTCTGTCTACATGATAAATGCCACTAGCTCAAGTGAGAGGACCCCTTTAACATAAAGGTGGAAACATATCTCCCTGCATAATGACAAATTCGGCTCAGCAACATCTTGGTACCGGATATCACGGACGTTGCTCGAAATACTCTTCTAGAAGATTTTGCGAATTTCAACAGTTTTGCAGAACTTAAAAATAACACAAAAAATGCTGCTTCAAAGGCAAAACAACTGACAAGCGTTAACACGTCAGCGGGCCGCGATTCTCCTGATTAATATTCAAAAGCGCAAGAGATAAAGTCTTTGGTTACTGAACCAATTAGATAACGAAGATAATTAGATTGTTAAATTCCTTTCAAAAGGCTGTCCTTGCTGTTTGCCTGAAATCTGTGATTACGCTTTAATTATACCAGCCGCTGATTATTCTTCTTTTTTTCCTTCTTTTGAGACAGTTGACATTTCCGCAGCTCTTCTCCCCACCAAGAATACCCAGAATGCTCCTCCGCGGGAATAATGTCTCCCCTGAGCAAGACAGCGAAAGAAACGGGAGAGATGATCTGGCGGCCACTAGGGGTCATACATTTTGTCTGCCAGTAGCTGCCACTAGGAGCTCCGTCCATATGGATTTATACAGATCTCTTTGAAAGATAGATAGATAGATAGATAGATAGATAGATAGATAGATAGATAGATAGATAGATAGAACATAGAGAGAGACATACATGAAATAGATAGATAGATAGATAGATAGATAGATAGATAGATAGATATATGATAGATAGATAGATAGATAGATAGATAGATAGATAGATAGATACATAGATAGATAGGAGATAGATACTAGATAGATAGGAGATAGATAGATAGATAGATAGATAGGAGATAGATAGATAGAGATAGATAGATAGATAGATAGATAGATAGATAGATAGATAGATAGATAGATAAATGAGACACAGAGAGAGATAAATATGAAATAGATAGATATTAGATAATAGATAGATTGATTGATTGATAGAAGAGACATAGATATTAGATAGATAGATAGATAGATAGATATGAGATAGATAGATAGATAGATAGATATGAGATAGATAGATAGATAGATAGATAGATAGATAGATAGATAGATAGATAAATGAGACACAGAGAGAGATAAATATGGAATAGATAGATTATATCCACCGGTACCATAGACAGAGTCTTATACGTGCCCTATTAGCTTTTGATCCCCTCCCTGTATCCGTGTGGCTTCCCTTGTTTCGGGGTCTCAACGAGCACGACCAGACTTGACCTGTTCCGGAAAATGTAAATACGCCGCGGCCGGCGGCGATTCCAGACAGATTGCCGTGAAATTGTATCAAAATAAACCAAACAACCGAGCAGATTTATGTCCTTGATTCCTCATTTCCTCCCATGCCGAGAGCATAAATAGGAGACATTGGAGGACGGCGTGTCATCGGCTTGTTCAGCACGGATAATTCCGCTGAAGCTTGGAGCGGCGAGCGCGTGGGCAGCCCAAGACATTAGAGAGATGATTCTCTCCTCGTCCCCTTAATGTCGTCTCGTAGGTAAAGTGACCGTCTCTATATTTCAAATTACTTGAATCTGTCCCGTTTTATCCGGACGCCGCTAAAGCTTTCTGTCTGCTTCCTGACAACAGCAAATTATCCATTGTAAGCAATGAACTCGGGGTCACCGCTCGTCTGTGGACGCCATCGCCGGTGCTCTCCACTGCCCGTTTGATTTTATCACATAACGTTTGAGACGCTTCATGATACAAAGGATTAATACAGACAGAATTTGGCAGTTTTTTTTCGGGGTTCGTCAAATGCATTGGTTAAAATTAAACGGCATCACAGTCTTTCACTTGGTAGAGCAGCACTTTGTGCTCCAGAGCTGCATTTCTAACTGTAAGGACATTGGAAACCATAATAGGCAATGGAAAGTTGACCTTGGTCTTCCAGTTTTTAAGAAAGTTCTTCAATATAAGATCACTGGAGGCCCGACTCCCAGGACCCCCGCCGATCAGCTGTATGAAGAGACGGCAGCGCTTATACGAGCGCTGCGTTCTCTGCTCCGTTTACCTGCTGGTCGCAGCAATTGCAGTGATGAGAAGGTGTAATTACAAGTATGGCGTCCTCATTCACTGCCATGGAACAGCTCTGTAGAATTCACTTCGCGTGAATGGGGACACCGCTCTTCATACAGCCGGAGGCCCCTCCGCTCTCAATATTTAGCATCCTGAGCTAATGATAGGAAGTGTCTGCAGATGGGAACAAAAAGTTTCTGATCTAGAGATGGTTAGTAGTGTCGAGCGCGAATATTCGAATAGCGAATTTTTATCGCGAATATCGCAACTTCGATAATTCGCGAATATTGCAAATATTTGTTTTTTTTTTTTGTTTTTTTAAAGTTGTTAATCCTTGTTGCTCTCTGGTTGTCTTCCCACTTCCCAAAAGCTGTTCTTTCCTGTCCGGAGGATTCCTGGCTCCCTGCCCGCTCCAGTCAATGCCCGTTGCCGCTTCTGCCGACTTCCCGTGTGCATGGAGCGTCCCAATCCCAATGGGAACGCCTCCATGCTAAAATGTACTGTCGGATGTGAGAATCACGATCTCACAAATTTGACTAAGTTGTAATCGCAATGCGATTAATATAACCTGAATTATTCGCATTGCGATATTCGTTATATTCTAGCAATACAACCATTAGGAACTTAGCTCTAAGATCAATTCGCAATGCGAACAGATACTCACATTGCAAAATCAACTTATAGCTGGGTTCCTAATGGTTGTATTGCTAGAATATCTCGGCTAGAGGCTGTATCTCATCTCGTATCCAGCCTAGAGGCCGTATCTCATCTTGTATCCAGGCTAGAGGCTGTATCTCATCTTGTCTCAAGGCTAGAGGCTGTATCTCATCTTGCATCCTGGCTAAATGTTGTATCTCATCTTGTATCCAGGCTAGAGGCCGTATCTCCTCTTGTATCCAGGCTAGAGGCTGTTTCTCATCTTGTCTCAAGGCTATAGGCCGTATCTCATCTTGTATCAAGACTAGAGGTCGTATCTCACCTTGTATCCAGGCTAGAGGCCGTATCTCATCTTGTATCCAGGCTGGAGGCCGTATCTCATCTTGTATCCAGCCTAGAGGCTGTATCTCATCTTGTCTCAAGGCTAGAGGCTGTATCTCATCTTGCATCCTGGCTAAATGTTGTATCTCATCTTGTATCCAGGCTAGAGGCCATATCTCATCTTGTATCCAGGCTAGAGGCTGTTTCTCATCTTGTCTCAAGGCTAGAGGCCGTATCTCATCTTGTATCAAGACTAGAGGTCGTATCTCACCTTGTATCCAGGCTAGAGGCCGTATCTCATCTTGTATCCAGGCTGGAGGCCGTATCTCATCTTGTATCCAGGCTAGAAGCCGGATCTCATCTTGTCTCAAGGCTATAGGCCATATCTCATCTTGTATCAAGACTAGATGTCGTATCTCATCTTGTATCCAGGCTAGAGGCCGTATCTCACCTTGTATCCAGGCTGGAGGCTCTATCTCATCTTGTATCCAGGCTAGAGGTGCCCAACGGGGTCCTAGTGCCTCCTTTCCATTGTACAGTTTTCCCCAAAAAGGTCTTAATTCCTGCCATTATTATAATCACTTACATTTCTCATCATTACAGTTTTTTGATGTTGTCAATAAGTGTATTTATAGATTTTACATAAATTGCTTTGTGCTCCCCCTAGTGGTCACTGCGGGAAGCCAGAAATTAAACCTTTTAAATCCAGTATGTTTTCCATGATAACAAGCTATATAGTTTACTGCTGTGTTGGCCCCACTTCTGGCATCTCTCTGATCCTCCTAGCAGTCTCTTCATACCATATTTGCCTTTGCATGTCACTTATGACTGTCACATCCTGATTTGTACACATCCACGCTTTGCTTTAATTGCTGGATTCTATAATTGTACACTGTGGCTGCCGGGCGCAATTTGATTTTTGCAGCCCACACAAACAGCAAGGATTCTCATCGCCTTCCATGCCCATTCTCCTCTGACTCGTTCACTGTTTGTGTATAACTGGCATCCAATAAGGGGAATAATGGGCGATGGCGGCGTGCGCCGAGGAGAGCCGGTTGTGTGATTATTTTATAATCAGGCAGCTTAACTTCTGCTCTCTGCTAATCTTCCGACCGCAGATATTTAATGTGGTTGTTCTGCAAAAATTGCTTTACCGGGAGATATACAGCGAGACCGAACCGAAGTTCAATACATGAGCAGTTATAAGGTTAAGGCTACTTTCACACTCGCGTTTAAGCTTTCCGTTTGTGAGATCCGTTCGGGGCTCTCAGCAGCGGTCCAAAATGGATCAGTTTTCCACTAATACATTCTGGCTGGATAAGGATCCGCTCAGAATGCGTCAGTTTGCCTCCGTTCAGTCTCCATTCTGCTCTGGAGGCGCCTGCAGCGTTTTGCTGTCCTCCTGACGAAGCGGAGCCAAACGCATCCGTCCTGGCACACAATGTAAGTCCATGGGGACGGATCCGTTTTCTCAGACACAATCTGGCACAATAGAAAACGGATCCGTCCCCCATTGACTTTCAATGGTGTTCAAGACGGATCCGTCATGGCTATAGAAGACATAATACAACCGGATCCGTTCATGACGGATGCATGCCGTTGTATTATTGTAACGGAAGCGTTTTTGCAGATCCATGACGGATCCGCATAAAACGCTAGTGTGAAAGTGCCTTAGTTTACAGATGTAGCAGAGCTGAGTATGTTATCTCGGAGGTGTTGCGATGGAAATGTTTAAACAAATGTATCAAAGACAGAAATGTCCTGGATACATTGTAACAAACCCAAGAAAGTTGAGGCGTTGGAGTCGACATGTCACGTTTATGCTTTTTTAATTTTGAGAAACATCAAGGAGATTCTGAAAAGCCATGTATGAAGCCGAGCACCACATTTGATAACATATGCCCCACCCTTTCCATAGGGCACGTCCCCAACCTCAGACGTAACGCATGTAACCCCCTTCACCACTCGCCAAACTAAATACAGATGCCTAACAAATACTGACCCAAACTAGATCCCCTAAATGTAGACTCCAGACCCCACCCACTTACATACACCCCGAAACAAAATTACTGATACCTGACCCCCAAATACAGACCCCAGATCAGTCGCCTAAACAAATACAGAGCTGCACTAAATACGGACTCCAGGCCACAACCACTAAGATACACCCTCTAAATAAATATAGATACTAGACCCCATAAATTCAGACCCCAGACCAGATGCCAGACCCGAACTAGACCCCTAAATACAGACTTCAGACCCCACCCACTAATCTACACCCCTAAGCAATAATACTGATACCAGACCTCCAAAATACTAACCCTAAATAAATTCAGAATCCAAATATCAAATACGGACCCCTTAAATTCAGACCCAGACACTGAAACTCCATCCTACTAGAGTCACCCATAAGGGACATCTCTTAGTGAAACGTTACCTTTAAAAAGTCAAATTATTCGTCAACTATTATTTTGCCCAGTTGATGTTGGCGAAAACGATAATGACCTTTAAAAAATTAATCACATGATTGGTTGACTTTGACAAAATTCCATCATGAGACGATTGTCCTGTGTCACTGCCGATCAATGTGAATGTCTCCTCCGCAGCAGATGCTTGGGTCGAAGTGAGAGCGAGATCCACTGGGTCAAGGAGGAATAGATGGCAACCTTTCCAGGCTAAGCTGTGTAAATAGTCTTGTTATCCTCCCCGCTTCTTGCCTGCTCTGGCATTTGTCTATACCATTCGGAGGCTTTACGTTATGTTTGTATTCCTTCTTGAGATAATAAGGCGGGGGGCACTCATGTTGACGGCTGGTGAACCACACCAATTCATGGAGTCTTCTCCTACATTGTCCTGTTCCACATGCTGAGAAAGCTCTGGGCTCCATGGACCCAGCTACATCGCCCTTGTAACTATAATTACTTACTTAGCAGGTTGGTTACGATTTTTACTTCTCCATCATTTTTTACCTAGTTATGGCCTCTTTCACACTAGCGTTGTGAGGATCCAGCGTGCACTTCCGTCGCCGGATCCGTCACAACGCAAGACTACTGAAAGAATTTGAAGACTGATCAGTCTTCAAAATGCTTTCAGTGTTACTATGGCAGCCAGGACGCTACTAAAGTCCTGGTTGCCATAGTAAGTAGTGGGGAGCCAGAGGAGCAGATACTTACAGTCCGTGCGGCTCCTGGGGCGCTCCACAATGACGTCAGAGCGCCCCACGTGCACTGGATCACGTGATCCATGCGATCATGTGATCTATACTCATGGGGTGCTCTGACGTCATTGTGGAGCACCCTGGGACTTGGGAGCCGCCCGGACGGTAAGTAGACATCTCCCCTGCCTCCCTACTACACTTTACCATGGCAGCCGGGACGTTAGCGTCCTGGCTGCCATGGTAACCATTCACAAAAGCTAAACGTCGGATGCGGCGATGCGCTGAAACGACGTTTAGCTTAATGCTGGATATGGATTAATGCACTTTCAATGGGCATTAATTCCAGATCCGGCGTTACGGCATGTCTTCTGGATTTTTGGACGGAGACAAATCCGCAGCATGCTGCGGTTTTGTGAACGTCCAAAAAACGTTCACATACTGAACGGAAGACATCCTGATGCATCCTGAACAGATTTCTCTCCATTCAGGATGCATTAGGATTATCCTGATCACTATCTTTCCGTCCTAGAGCCCCGAGGACAGAATTCTAGGACGGAAAGCAAAAGCGCAAGATGTGAAAGGGGCCTAAAGCGAAACTCTAAAAATCGCTTCTATCACTGCATAACCTTCCTGTTGAATTCCCAACAATATGTTGATTTTTAGAAGGAACTACTCCAGCTTCTGTGCGCCACCTTGGTTGTAGAAGTTACTCACTGCAGACAGTAGCTCTGATAAATACATGTCCCATGATGCCTTGCCATGGCGTTATAAAAGAAGGTTTGGCTAGAATACATCAGTCAGAAGCTATAGTTATATGAAGAACACTAGATTGTGAGCAAAATGCTGGGGAGATACAGATTCAGGTCTAATGCACAGGAAAGGCTGGAGACTGTGCTATGTGCAGCAGCACGCAGCATTTCACAAGCAGTGTGTAAACTCCAACCAACTTCATGGAAGTGAAGGAGAGAAGGGAGACATCATCATTGGTGCCATCATCCATGCAAGGCAAATGTGAGCCATAGAGAAGAGATAGTAGCAGATGCCAAAAGAGGTTAGTTAGGCCGCCTTGTGGCCAGATAACTGCACTTTTAGGTTGATCACATCCTGCTGCGTGCCACCTTTCAGTTGGTTAATGAAGATTACATAGATAGAGAAGCTATAGTATAGAGAGTATATATACAGCACTTCAGCGGGATTCTGGAGATACACAGGTTCAGGTCTAATGCATAGGAAGGGCTACAGACTGTGCTATGTACAGCAGCGCGCAGCATGTCACAAGCAGTCTATGAACACCAGCCCAACTGCAAGGAGGAGCAGAGGTGAATGGTTGAAAACAGTCAATGAATGTACGGTGATGCTCCAGTAAGGCCTCATGCACACGACCGTTGATTGTTTCCGTGTCCGTTGCTCCGTTTTTCGTGATTTTCAGCGGACCCATTGGTTTTCAATGGGTCCGTGGAAACCTCGGCAAATGCACCGTTTGTCCTCCGTGTCCGTGGTCCGTGATTCCAGTCCGACATAAAAATATAACCTGTCCTATTCTTGTCCGTGAAAAACGGTTCACGGACCCATTCAAGTCAATGGGTCCGTGAAAAATGCGGATGGCCATCCGTGTGTCATCCGTGTTCCGTGTCCGTTTTTTTGCGGATCCCTTGGCAGGCACTTGGGAAACATTGTCAGCCTGTCTTTTGGTAAAATCTTTTGGGTCATGTCCGCTAAAAAAACGGAAGACACACGGAAGCACAACGGAAGGCAAAAACGGACACGGATCACTGAACAACGGAACCCCTTTTTGCGGACAGCATAAAAAAACGGTCGTGTGCATGAGGCCTAAATCTTCGAGGTAAGCCAATGCGGCCGGTGGCCATGGAGAAAAGATGGTAGCAGACAGCAGGCTGCCCATTAGCTAGACAACCTGCATTACATAAGAAGGTTTGGCCAAAGTGCGTCTGTCAGAACCTATAGTTATATGAAGCACTCCAGAGTGTGAGCAGGATGCTGGAGAGATATAGGTTCAGGTTTATTGCAAAGGAAAGGCTGGAGACTGTGCTATGTACAGCAGTGCGCAGCATGTCACAAGCAGTCTATGAACACCAGCCCAATGCAAGGAGGAACAGAGGTGAATGGTCGGAAATAGTCAAATAATGTATTTTGGTTCTCCTGTAAGCAGCCCACCAGGTTTAAAGTAGAAATCCTCATTAAGCGCCATCATCCATGGAAAACCAATACGGCCTGTGGATGGAAGCCATGGAAGAAAGATGCCAGCAGATGCCAGAGGTGGTAAGTTAAGATGCCTTTTGGGCAGACAACCTGCATTATATAAGGACTAGTGATGAGCGGCAGGGGCAATATTCGAATTTGCGATATTTTGCGAATATTCGTCAGAATATTCATCATATATTCGCAAATATTTGTATTCAAGATTATTCAATTGATTGCGAAAAATTGGGAATGAAATATTTGCGTAATGCGAATATTCTAAAACCCGAATATATAGCACTATGGGATATAGTGCTATATATTGTTTTTTTTTGGGAATATTCATCATTTGCCATCATTCCAACTTAATGTGAACAGTCCCTATTGGCCCTAAAGCAACTTAAGCAGGGCTTCAGATGGAAAATGGAAAATAACGAATATTCTAAAAAATGAAAATATAGCACTATATGCTATAGTGCTATATATTCGGGTGTTAAGATATTCGCCGTACGCGAATATCACATTGCCGATTTTTTGCATAAGAGAAAAAAAAATGAATGAAGAATATTCTAATTCACTACAGACTACAATATTGCAGCCTTCTCACAAGCAAGAAGCAGGTAGGTATACTAGGTAATGGGTTCAGATAAAAAAAAAACTAATATTTATTTTTACGAATATATATCACTATATTCAAAATATATTCAATTTTCGAAGTGCCGATATTCGCGATAAAAATTCAAAATTCAAATATTCACGCTCTACTATACTAATAAGGACATGTTAAGATTTGAAGCAAAATGCTCGAGATACACAGTTTCAGGTCTAATGCATAGGAAGGGCTGCAGACTGTGCTGTGTACAGCAGCGTGCAGCATGTCACAAGCAGTGTGTAAGCTCCACCCACTGCAGGGAGGAGCAGAGATTAATGGTTAGAAATAGTCAGTAAGGTATGTTGATTCTCCAGATAGTCCACCAAGTCCATATAAAGGAGGCATCATCATTCAGCACCATCATCCATGGAAAGCCAATGCGGCCGGTGGCTGGGAGCCATGGAAAGGAGATGGAAGCAGTTGTGGTGAGTTAGGCTACCTTGTGGCCTGGCAACCTGCCTTGGTAGATGGATGGCCAGAGAACTGTGGTCACCAGCAACAGAGACAGTTGTCAAGGATTAAAACCATGTGAACTGTATGTACAGTAGGCCCTTGACTTATACGCTGGGAAAATGGAATGGAGGCAGTGGAGGATAGCAAAAGAGCCCAGCAGTGATCCTGGGAACACACTTCGCGTGTTCCCAGGGCGCGCATATGACGCGCGCTTCTGCCGCAAAGTGGCTGTTTTATCGAAGCACGCGTCATATGCGCGCTCCCATAATAGAATATGGGTTGGATCGCGCGTGCTGCCGCGCGATAGTCACGGCAGCCGACGCGATCGCGTAGGGCGTTTTACAGCGCGGTCGTCCGCGCTGTAAAACGCCGACATGTGAACCATGCACATAGGGATGCATGGCTTTTCACATGTTGAGCGTTTTTCAGCTCGTATGAACGCGCTGAAAAACGCTCAGGTGTGTTCCCAGGGTGAAAGTGTTAACGTCGGCATCCTCGCAATTGCCTCCCATCATGCAATGCTTCAAACAAATATTTACGGCAAACTCCACTCTCTCTCTCTCGAGTTGTAAACATTTGAGTTTCGGCAGCGTTTTTTGCAAGATGGCGATAAAAATTCCGGGGGGATTGCTAATTTAAGACGCATTGTTCTTCTTTACCATATATTGCGCTATTAAAACCATCCGTCTCCCCCATTATGATGCATTTAATTTATATTTAATTATGAATCTATTTGTTAATTACAGTACTGAAGTGGCTGGCAGCGTTTATGCGCGGGGAACGGCGTGCGGTACATAAATATGCTTCCTCCTCACCGCGCAACATATAAAATGAAAGGCAATTTATACGGGGGAAAAAAAATCTGCATTGCAAAAAATGTTAATGAAAGCCGAGGCCTCCAGGAAATCTTGCCGCTGACACGCTTTGATCAATGGCGCCGCTGACTTTTTTACTTAATTATCTGATTCTTTAATAAAGGGTGGGTGGATCGGTGGGGTGCGGGTGGGGAGGGGGGAGCTAGGAGTCATCCTGGTCCAGTCCGTATAGTTTATCAGAAGATATAATGTACTGACTTGACGGCTTCGCCTGTCGACATAATGAGATCAAATGGAAATTCCCAGTAATAAATCCGATAGAGTCCATGATTAATTCATGGCTCTCCTGACATTCAGATTGATACCGAGGACCGTTTCATCTCCGGAGGCTGAGTGGTGGGACTCTTGTTAGAGACGGCGATGGGCTAAGATATTTTTTTTTCCCTTAAAGAAGCAGGTATAAGTACCTGGCGGTGGTAATCGATACAAGTAGAGACATAGGTTGAGTCCTACTGATAAATCTCTAAGGATAAGTTCATACGCGAAATTTGTACATTACTAGCACCAGGGACGTCACCTCTTCGGTAATTACAGACGGCGGTGTTGCTCGTTTTTATGATTGGGCACCCCCGATCCCATACATGCCATGCCACAAGAAGTAGAAGTTTTCCTTAGCCTACATGCACACGGCAGGGTTTTCTTTGCAGCCTCCGTTCCGTTTTTTTTGCGGATCCGATGGTTTCCCATTCATTTCTATGGATCCGTTAAAAATGCGGATGCCTCTTCCATTGCCTGTCCGCTGTCCGCATTTTACGTCCGCATAAAAAATATGGCATGTCCTATTCTTGTCCACAAAAAACGGTTTGCGGACCCATAGAAGTCAATGGGTCCGCAAAAAATGCAGATGACCAACAGAAGCCATCCGTTTGTCAACCGCATCTGTTTTTTTTTTGCGGATGGTTGCTTGGAAACCAGGGCACTTGTACAGGTACAGTATTTTAAGAAACTGGTTTAAGCCTTCCGTTTTTTTTGCGGATCCACCAGAAAAACGGAAGACACACGGAGACACAACCTACAAAATTTGCAGACACACGGAACAGATGTGGATGTGAAAAAAAAAGGAAGACGGGTCCGCGATTTGCGGACAGTAAAAAACAACGTGTGCATGTAGCCTTATAGTAATGGATACGGCTACTTTGTTGGTTAGGCATTATCTGGCGGTATTATTTATGCACCTTATGGCAATGATATGTCTCCCAAACTGTCAACCACTTTGCTGGTTAAAACAGGATCAGACGACCCAATCTGTTAGACCTTTATGGGATTCTCCACTAATTTTTAGAAATTATATTTTTTTTTATTTTTTTTTATTTTCTAAATACGCTTCAAATACCCTTCACCAGTTCAAAACCCAAGAAATTTCCATTTTTGCATTTTTGTTTTTTCCTCCCTCACTTTTTTATTTTTACGCCCACATAGCCGTACGCGGATGCGTTTTTTGCAGAAGTTGCACTTCCTAATGGCACCATTTAATATTGCTTACGGCGTATTAGGAAGCTGGAAATAAAAGTCCGAAAGGAGTGGAATTTATAAAAAAAAAAGCACAATTCCACCACAGTTTTATGGCTTTAGTTTTTACGGCGTTCACCATGCAGTAAAAGTGACCCGACTTACCTTCATTCTTCTTGTCAGTACAGTTTTCTTGTGTTTTAATTAAAAAAAAAAAAAATAGAAAAAACTTTGAAAAAAAATGTTTTTTATTTGCATCGTCATATTCTCACCCACATAACTTTTTTAAAGTTAGGCCTATCTATGAGGTTTTATGGACAATAATTGAACTGTTCTATAGAGAGAAGGATGTTATATTCCGCAAAATGCGGATTACACACGGCCTGTATTCGTGTTATGCCGGTCCGCAATTTTCGTAGGGCAAAAAAAGCTATAGTCGCATAGATGAGCTCCTAATCTGTGGGAGAGCCTGGTATCGAGGGTGGGTTGCCTTGTGGTTATATTACATAACCTGTACTTATCCTGAGTTACATCCTGTATTATACTCCGGAGCTGCACTCACTATTCTGCTGGTGCAGTCACTGTGTACATACATTACATATCTTGTACTGATCCTGAGCTGCACTCACTACTCCAGAGCTGCACTCACTATTCTGCTGGAGCAGTCACTGTTTACATATATTACATTACTTCTCCTGTACTGATCCTGAGTTACATCCTGTATTATACTCCAGAGCTGCACTCACTATTCTGCTGGTGCAGTCAGTGTACATACATTACTTATCCTGTACTGATCCTGAGTTACATCCTGTATTATACTCCAGAGCTGCACTCCCTATTCTGCTGGTGGAGTCACTGTATACATACATTACATTACTTATCCTGTACTGATCCTGAGTTACATCCTGTATTATACTCCAGAGCTGCACTCACTATTCTGCTGGTGCAGTCACTGTGTACATACATTACATTACTTCTCCTGTACTGATCCTGAGTTACATCCTGTATTATACTCCAGAGCTGCACTCACTATTCTGCTGGTGCAGTCACTGTATACATACATTACTTATCCTGTACTGATCCTGAGTTACATCCTGTATTATACTCCAGAGCTGCACTCACTATTCTGCTGGTGCAGTCACTGTATACATACATTACTTATCCTGTACTGATCCTGAGTTACATCCTGTATTATACTCCAGAGCTGCACTCCCTACAGCTTTATTATAGTCATTTCTATTCTACAAGGTGTCTTCTGGACATATAGAAGTTTTGCTGCAGGGATATTTGAAGATTTGCTTGCTGTTACTGTAGTTTCCAATAGCAATTGGCAAAATTGTGCAGCTCAGGACTGTAATACACTCAGGCAGAGTTCACTTATGCTAGGATTGGTGTAGTTAAATGTACTTTTCTGTTCATCCCCCCACTCAATGAAACAGTAATGAATTTTCCGGAAGTTCTCACATATTCCTTCTAGTTAACCCTACACCTGCCGTGTGGCGCTCACTAGAACCCTGACAGTGAAGACAATGGTAATTTCACACTTGAGAAGATGTTAACGGGAAAGAAAACCTCAAATGAAGAAGGAGACAGAGCGCGCAGAATTTTCCTGTGGCATAGTCCGGCGGGGACGAGATAATAGAATTTCTAAACCCATTGATTTTATAGCGTTAAGGACATGATGGTGACGGCCGCATCTCCCTGCGATCAGTATCTTTACCTGTATAAGTAGCAATGTCCTCTCTCCTGTAAGGAATGGATGTAAAATGCGGCAGCGCCGTCTATTATACAGAAATTGAGGAGATTTCACACTCATCCTCAAAATAAGCCACAACAGTCACACCGGGCATCCCTGCCTGATCCGAAATAACCCGAGAGGATAGAAAGATATGGCATACCAAAGGAACAGTCTACTACTACAACACCCATCATACCTGGGAGATTAGGAATGCAGTCCTCAGCATTGAAACTGCAACACCAAGAAGGAAAAATGTGGAATTTGAGAAATCGCAGCATCGATAGACGTGTTAGTTATATGGAAATTATAAAAACAAAAACAAATGGAAACAAAATATTCAAAACATTGTCATTCACTCAGTATCGAATATGAACGCCACGAGTGGAACTCCGCTCACTTATCCGCCTCGCCATGCTATCAGTGAGGTTATTATTGATTCTCTAGGGAATGTTCTGCCACGATGAATGCACTTGGGCACACAAATCATCAAGATCCGCTTGATTAGCGGAGCTGCAGTGACTATCTGTCTGATTCGGAGCCCCATACACAGTAGAGTTCGCTAAACTGTTGTGTTAGACAAGCGTCTGCCCGCCACCTGGGTCATTATGGCAGTGAGCTGCTCCATTGTAGGGTGTCGGTCCGCCATAGTGCACCCTTGCAGCCGACGTTCACCTCTCAAATCATGTTTTGCAGTTTCCACATCGATTATTCACAATGGCACCATTTTCCACTCACCACACACTTTAACCACAGCAGCACGAGAACAGCTCACACTGCGCAGTTTCAGAAAAACCGTTACCCGGGACCAGAAAGCCAATAATCATCCCTTTATGCAATTCCGATAAATCACTCCTTTTACCCATGAGAGAAAAAAGGGATATATGTGCAGACAGCCTATCACACCTCTTATATACCCACCGAGGGATATGTGTGCAGACAGCCTATCACACCTCTTATATACCAACCAAGGGATATGTGTGCAGACAGCCTATCACACCTCTTATATACCAACCAAGGGATATGTGTGCAGACAGCCTATCACACCCCTTATATATCCACCAAGGGATATGTGTGCAGACAGCCTATCACACACCTTATATACCCACCGAGGGATATGTGTACAGACAGCCTATCACACACCTTATATACCCACCGAAGGATATGTGTGCAGACAGCCTATCACACCTTATATATCCACTGAGGGATATGTGTGCAGACAGCCTATCACACCTCTTATATACCAACCAAGGGATATGTGAGCAGACAGCCTATCACACCCCTTATATATCCACCAAGGGATATGTGTGCAGACAGCCTATCACACACCTTATATACCCACCGAAGGATATGTGTACAGACAGCCTATCACACCTTATATACCCACCGAGGGCTATGTGTGCAGACAGCCTATCACACCTTATATACCCACCGAGGGATATGTGTGCAGACAGCCTATCACACACCTTATATACCCACCGAAGGATATGTGTGCAGACAGCCTATCACACCTTATATATCCACTGAGGGATATGTGTGCAGACAGCCTATCACACCTTATATACCCACCGAGGGATATGTGTGCAGACAGCCTATCACACACCTTATATACCCACCGAGGGATATGTGTGCAGACAGCCTATCACACCTTATATACCCACCGAGGTATATGTGTGCAGACAGCCTATCACACCTTATATACCCACCGAGGGATATGTGTGCTTACAGCCTATCACACCCCTTATATACCCACTGAGGGATATGTGTGCAGACAGCCTATCACACCTTATATACCCACCGAGGGATATGTGTGCAGACAGCCTATCACACCTTATATACCCACCAAGAAATATGTGTGCAGACAGCCTATCACACCCCTTATATACCCACTGAGGGATATGTGTGCAGACAGCCTATCACACCTTTATATCCGCCAAGACAGCTCAGTACACGTGCTTTCATGAACTGCCGACCTAGAAATTAGGAAGTTGTCATATTAATGGGACTCAACTGGGCATCTTTCTGTCACTTATTACTGTTTACTGTATTACTGATCGTAAAAGAAGTCTGTCAGCAGTTTTGACCATGCAAAACTGCTTATAGCACTAGTTGGAGAGAGCAGTGCAATTTTACCTTTTCTGGATATTTTCCCTTTATGAGAAATGTAAATATGAACTTTTAGTCTTTTAGGTTCTGCTGCTTTAAGTGCACAGGAGGCATATTTCTGCTGTGAAGTGCTTTCGCATTGAGCTGCTTGGCAGCCCATCCCCTGTGTTCTCAGTGACAGCTGTAGCATCCAACCAGAAGATCATGACAGCCATCACTCAGAGCAGAAGAATGTAGCTGTCAGCAGCTCAAAGTAAAGAGCAGAGTGCACAGTGCTTCACATTGAAGCTCCGCCTATTGGACACTTGCAGGAACAGAACCTAGCAGAATACACTTTCATATTCACACTAACCCTTACAATGAAAGCTCCACAGAAGGTGTATTACTCCTGTTTTCCTCAACCCTTATCGAGTGCTGTCAGCATTGTAGCATGGTCAAAACTGCTGACGGCCTCCCCTGAACGTGGATATGGCTGCCATCTACCCTTTTAGCCCCTCTTGTTATATATAGCAGACATATCAGAGCTAGAGAGGGTTCAGAGGAGGGCAACTAAAGTAATAACTGGAATGGGGCAACTACAGTACCCTGAAAGGTTATCAAAATTAGGGTTATTCACTCTAGAAAAAAGATGACTGAGGGGAGATCTAATAACTATGTATAAATATATCAGGGGTCAGTACAAAGATCTCTCCCATCATCTATTTATCCCCAGGACTGTGACTGTGACGAGGGGACATCCTCTGCGTCTGGAGGAAAGAAGGTTTGTAAACAAACATAGAAAAGGATTCTTTACGGTAAGAGCAGTGAGACTATGGAACTCTCTGCCTGAGGAGGTGGTGATGGTGAGTACAATAAAGGAATTCAAGAGGGGCCTGGAGGTATTTCTGGAGTGTAATAATATTACAGGCTATAGGTACTAGAGAGGGGTAGTTGATCCAGGGAGTTATTCTGATGCCTGATTGGAGTCGGGAAGGAATTTTTTCCCCTTAAGTGGGGAAAATTGGCTTCTGCCTCACAGGGGTTTTTTGCCTTCCTCTGGATCAACTTGCAGGAAACAGGTCGAACTGGATGGACAAATGTCTTTTTTCGGCCTTATATACTATGTTACTATGTTACTATGTATTACTCCTGTTTTCCTCAACCCTTATCGAGTGCTGTCAGCATTGTAGCATGGTCAAAACTGCTGACGGCCTCCCCTGAACGTGGATATGGCTGCCATCTACCCTTTTTGCCCCTCTTGTTATATATATTTATATGCACGTTTAGCTGTCTGTCTGCATTCCCATCAGTTCTAACAGTGCTTTCAATCTCGTATCCTGCTCGCTTGTAGCTTAGTGAATGTTGCATGAAGGTGCAGGATCCTCAGCCCATACATCTATCGACTTCTTTTAAAAGTTCTATATTCCAGATGACTTTCTGAATACCTAGTTGATAGCCATGCTGTGTGCATGCTCATCCTGCTATGAGGAGAAGAAGACATCTCCCTATTGAAATCCAAATGATTCCTTTAAATGTCATTTTTAGTGGGGACACGGACTTTGACATCTCTGCAGCAAATTTGCACATGAAAACCGCTATGCTGAATTATACATTCTGCCTGTTATCACACCTAATCCCAACTTTAGAAAGCGCTGGCGCGGCCTCCTGCTACTGCTCGCCTCTTATCCAAACTGACAATGGTAAAGATGAGGCTGGTGTGCTTACCCCCTCCCCATATAGGTCTATCACTGCAGCCTGGAGGGGGAGCCATGAAAGCCGGAAAGGCACCATTATAACCAGGGAAGGGTCTATTTCAAGGGCTAAGCATGGTGTCTTGTGAAATTTCAATGTAACAAAATTGCAGTTATTATTTTTATTAATTTGAAATAATATTTCTATTTTTCAATTTTTGTATAAATTTAGAAACAAAGACTAAATCTAAAAGGGGTTACCCAATAGAAAAACATGACAACACGCTGGTTCTACTGGACACCGTAGAAGTGTCACCATGTGTTGCTGCTTTGTGGAGAGGATTGTAAGGCATGGTGCAAGGGAAAACATGTCCAGAGAGTCAGGGTTTGCAGTAAAACAGTGTGCTTCTTTACCAGAGGAGCTCAAGTGCAAAACAATACAGGCAGTGCACTGAGGTGGCTTTTCCAGTCTCCTCCCTGGCAGAAGAAGGTTCTGTGCTGAGGAAAGGCCTGAGCTTACTGTCTCCCTCTCCCTTAGACAGCTGATACCCTGGCTCAGGGTCTGTGGCTCTGTCATCGGGCAGGGTGTCTCCATGTCAACATCTTTTTCTGGTCATTCCCTTCTACTAAACACTGGTCCCTATCAGCAGACCCTTAGAGGCCCTGACTGCTCTATTTTTATACAGTTTCTAACTGATCTAGAACCCTCTAGTGAAGCTGGAGAACTAGAGCCTAACAGAAACAATGTTGCAATTCACAGCTGCCATTGACTTGTAATGTGGCTCAGTAGAAGTCAGTGGGAGGTAAACACCCGTCTAGACAGAGCTAAGCCGGATAGTCAAAGGTTTACTGTCTGTTTTTTTCCCTTCAAAACTTAGCTCTGCATAGTCCCTTATGGTGACTGTGGAAACTTATTAGCCTCTCAGTGCACAAGATGGAAAATCCCAAGGTTTCTCAGTATCAGTTGGCTGTACATTTATCCTTTCCACAGTGTAGTGCAATAATAGTACAAATGAATACTATATATTACAGTGAACATTTAAAATGCATTTCAACAATATAAAACAGTAAACAACAACATAAATCATAGTGCAGGTTCTCCTTTCAAGTGCAATAAAATGCCAGGGTTGTTTTTTTGTTTTTTTTTTGAGTTTCGTTTCATATTTAATACTTTATTCCCTGAACGTTTGAGGACATTTGCCCATACAGCTACTATGCAAAACCATCAACTCGCTGCTTTAGTGCACTTGCAAAGGTTAACTTACACTATGATTTACAGTATGCTGTTGCTTATACTGTTTTATATTGTTGACCTGGATTTTATATGTTTATTGTAACATATCCTGTTCATTTGCACTGTGCTTGCTCTGCACTGCGGTAAGGGTTAATGCACAGCCAGCTGAAGCTACTTTCACACTTTTGTTGTTGTTTTCCGGTATTGAGATCCGGTTTCCGTTTGGTCCTCATGCATTCTGAATGGAAGGAGATCCGTTCAGGATGCATCAGGATGTCTTCCGTTCCAGCAGCATTCCGTTTTAGTGAACAGACACAAAACCAATGCAAGCTGTGGTTTTGTGTCCAGTCATAAAAATGGGAGGGAAAAAATGGATCTGGCATTGAAAACAATGTAAGTGAATGGTGACAGATACGTTTTTTAGGAGCCTAAAAACCGGATCCGTCACCATTGACTTTCAATGTATTTAGGATCCGTTTTTTTTTCCTTTTCGATTTCACACAACTGCATCATAACAGAACGGATGCATTGTCAAAACATCCATTTAAGGCCTCTTTCACACTGGCGTTTTATCTTTCCGTCCTAGAGTTCCGTCCTCGGGGCTCTAGGACGGAAAGATACTGATCAGGATTATCTCAATGCATCCTGAATGGAGAGAAATCTGTTCAGGATGCATCAGGATATCTTCGGTTCAGTACTGAGCTTTCAGTTGTCTTGCGTTGTGACGAATTCGGCGGGCATTTCCGGCAATGGAAGTGCACACCGGATCCTCACAACGCAAGTGTGAAAGAGGCCTAATTCCAGTATTTAGGCTTTATATAAGCCTATTACAGACTGAAGCTGCAACAGTGTTTCTGCTTAGGCTGTGCTTCTCCACTTCACCCCTCCCACTAGAAGGTTCTAGTTTAGCTAGAAACTGTAGATAATAGAGCAGTCTGAGTCCTTAGCTGTGTGTAGATATGGACCAGGGTTTAGTAGAAGAGACACTGCACAAGTGAGCAGAAGAAAATGCTGAGGCAGGGACTTCGGCCAGGATACCAGACTTATGAGAAAGAGAGAGGGACCGCCATCTCAAGCCGTTCCTCAGCAAGAAACCTTCCCCTACCCGAGGGGAAACTGGCGAAGCCAGCTCAGTGCATTGTCCATATTGATTTGCACTTGAGTTTCTCCAGTAAAGAAGCACACTGGTTTACTGACTTTCTGGACCTATCACCCATTGAGGCGCACCAGCCCTTGTGGAGAGAGAGTAGCAACACGTGATGACACTTCGACCATGTCTAGGTACCCAGCGTAGCACTGGGGCCACCCAATGCATATACTGCAGAGAATACATGGGGTGATGAGTGACCGCACAGAGCCCTGACCTCACCCCCACCCTGCACCTCGGTGATAAATGGAAAAGTTCCTCAGGGGATAGACCTTCTCCCATACAAATGCCCATTTGGCTTAAAGGTCAGACATCCCCATAGACACACTGAGAAATGTTATGTGGGAGAGTCAGGGCACCTCCAAATTAGGTTGTCAGCCAAAAGCCACTGAAATTGGGTGCTTTAGCTGACATTGGTCTTAGACTTACGGCCATCGCACCTTACTGCGGCTTCCGGTAATGAAATTGTCCCATGGCACTGAAGCTGTTGCGGTGCTCAGTCTATAAGGACACATCTTATCACTGCTGTTTATGGCCCATTGCCCTGTACTTCTCGCTCTCTTCCCCTCTGCCTTCTTCGTCATTAGGAAAGATCTCGGCTTTGATTAATTATTGAGTTATGTCTGCAGCCGGCGCTTCTCATTACCGGTGCCCAGCGGCCGTGGCTCGCTTCACTGGGGCCCGTACAGCCTTGAAGAGCTGCAGCCTCTCAGTCTGTCTTGTAGCTGGATGCCAGTCAGCGCAGCGCTACATCTCCGGAGATCATGACCACTGCAGGCCTAGTGAGGAGGAGGAAGAAAGATGCTGCTCTCCATAATTCCGCGGAATCAGAATAAAAACTCTGGCGGCAAAATCAGTAACAGAATTGTAATAGTTGGATTTGTGCTTCAGACATGATGACTGCTCTGGAGTGCCGGGGCTCAGTACCTGCAACGTGTGGAGTCCCGCAAACCAGGGGACATTGCCACAAAAGGTTAATTCCTGGGGACATCAGATGTTAATTATCAGTGTGGACAAGAGCCTAAACGCCTTGAGCCCTTAGAGCAGGGGTGCACAACCTGCGGCCCAGGGGCCACATGAGGCCCTCGATAACATTTGGTGCGGTCCCCAAACATCTGGTAAAAGACATCTAGGTCTCTGTCTTACGGCTTCTTACATGTATCTTTCATGTATTCTCCTATTAGATGGGAGTCCTAGAACTGTAACGAGGCATTTATAGTATATACTGTATGTTCAATATGCCAAAAATACAGTATATCAGTTGGTAATACCCCTTTAAGTTTTATTTTCGGTCCTTGGAATTGGTTCAGGCTGACAATGTGGCCCCCAACCAGAAAAGGTTGTGCACCTCTGCCTTAAAGCATAGGGGACTCCCTGTGGTATGAACACCTTCAGTTGCTGCAAATTCAGGAGATGTAACATGTTATCATTATTTGGTCTATTTTGTGCACACAGTGATGTCACAGCACAAGTAATGTAATGTATGCACACAGTGACTCCACCAGCAGAATAGGAAGTGCAGCTCTGGAGTATAATACAGGATGTAACTCAGGATCAGTGCAGGATAAGTAATGTATGTACACAGTGACTCCACCAGCAGAATAGTGAATACAGCTCTGGAGTATAATACAGGATGTAACTCAGGATCAGTACAGGATAAGTAATGTATGTACACAGTGACTCCACCAGCAGAATAGTGAATACAGCTCTGGAGTATAATACAGGATGTAACTCAGGATCAGTGCAGGATAAGTAATGTATGTACATAGTGACTCCACCAGCAGAATAGGGAGTGCAGCTCTGGAGTATAATACAGGATGTAACTCAGGATCAGTACAGGATAAGTAATGTATGTACACAGTGACTCCACCAGCAGAATAGTGAGTGCAGCTCTGGAGTATAATACAGGATGTAACTCAGGATCAGTACAGGATAAGTAATGTAATGTATGCACACAGTGACTCCACCAGCAGAATAGTGAGTGCAGCTCTGGGGTATAATACAGGACGTAACTCAGGATCAGTACAGGATAAGTAATGTATGTACACAGTGTCTCCACCAGCAGAATAGGGAGTGCAGCTCTGGAGTATAATACAGGACGTAACTCAGGATGAGTACAGGATAAGTAATGTATGTACACAGTGACACCACCAGCAGAATAGTGAGTGCAGCTCTGGGGTATAATACAGGATGTAACTCAGGATCAGTACAGGGTAAGTAATGTAATGTATGCACACAGTGACTGCACCAGCAGAATAGTGAGTGCAGCTCTGGGGTATAATAAAGGATATAACTCAGGATCAGCACAGGGTAAGTAATGTAATGTATGCACACAGTGACTCCGCCAGCAGAATAGTGAGTGCAGCTCTGGAGTATAATACAGGATGTAACTCAGGATCAGTACAGGATAAGTAATGTATGTACACAGTGACTCCACCAGCAGAATAGTGAGTGCAGCTCTGGAGTATAATAAAGGATATAACTCAGGATCAGCACAGGATAAGTAATGTATGTGCACAGTGACTCCACCAGCAGAATAGTGAGTGCAGCTCTGGAGTATAATAAAGGATATAACTCAGGATCAGCACAGGATAAGTAATGTATGTGCACAGTGACTCCACCAGCAGAATAGTGAGTGCAGCTCTGGAGTATAACACAGAATGTAACTCAGGATCAGTACAGGATAAGTAATGTGATGTACACAGTGACTGCACCAGCAGAATAGTGAGTGCAGCTCTGGAGTATAACACAGGATGTAACTCAGGATCAGTACAGGATAAGTAATGTATGTACACAGTGACTCCACCAGCAGAATAGTGAGTGCAGCTCTGGAGTATAATACATGATATAACTCAGGATCAGTACAGGATAAGTAATGTATGTACACAGTGACTGCTACCAGCAGAATAGTGAGTGCAGCTCTGGAGTATAATACATGATATAACTCAGGATCAGTACAGGATAAGTAGTGTATGAAAACAGTGACTGCATTAGCAGAATAGTGAGTGCAGCTCTGGAGTACAAATGTTGACATTTTTTCCCTTCATAGCTGGGCTTCTGTACCGTACATATATGAATGTGAGAATATAATAGAGATCAGACCAAGGACCATATAGAGTAGTGTTTACTTTCAGCTTCTTTTTACCTAATATTAAAGGAAATAGGACCAATGATGAAAACCTAAAATGTAGAAAACATGGATGACAGCTTAGTGTGGTCCATTGAATCAACCATGCTCACCCAGAATCTGATTCTTTCTCCTGGTGACGCTATGTGACACGGACATGATCGGCGGTGGTCACTGTGCTTCTCCATAGTCCTGCGGGGAAGCTTTAATGTAATAACTTGTGCAGTCCGACACTTTTCATGGTGGCCATATTGGTTGTGGTGTCATCATAGAAGCAACATTGGAATTAACTGAAAACTTTTATTTTTTTTATTAAAGGGGAAGAGCTCTGTTAATACTCTGCCACAGAGTTTGGAGGGCAGTGTCCCTTTAAGGCCCCTCTATAATAGACCTATCTCTGCTCTGCTCCCCCTCTGTTGTCTGGCATTATACCGATTAGGAATCCTTGCAGCTGCCTTTAGTTATGCAGAAAAACCCTCGTAATCCGAAATGAATATTAATTGAAGCGCATTTTTTTCCTACCACCCAAGCGATTAATCTCTCCCCTGCAAAACCTGCTGCTCATCTGCAAAACAGGCCCAGGAGGAGGAACGAGCGATGCCAAGCCATCTGAGCTGACAAGCGTTGTGTGACAAGCCCCGCAGACTGTGCGGCCTGGTACGTGGAGATGAAGCCACAGAACGCTTCACGCGTTTCCTCCGACCTTCTCCGGCAGTCTACCAGTCACAATCCCTGAGGAGAAGAAGCTGGCTGAAACCTGCATCCCCCAGAGCTGCACTTCCGCAGTCAACCCCTGTATAAACTGGGCTCTTAATGAGGTTTATGATGTCATTCTCCGAGTTTGGTTCCTAACAATGTGTAAGGTTCATATTCTGTGCAGGGAGGGGTACGGTGCTGGACGGGTCAGTGTAGCAGAGCTGAGTTTTCCATCATGTGTTTTCTCACTCCCTAAAGAAAGAGCAAAGCGGTCCTGAGGATGGTCCATGTCTCCATGCCATGCTATTATAGGTCTCAGATAGCTGCCTGGGGGGTCCTTATAGAAGGTTTTCTACATTCGACGGCCTACGTATCGGTGCAGTTATTGATGACAAGCGGATGTGAAAAACCAAATGCGACCCCATTCTAAACTTTACAAGATTCTCCCTGCTGTGTGCAGTATAAGGTCCCTGCGGGGTTACTGTTTACACTATTCCTGTTCCGTGACATCACTGTGTGCATTATACCTACATGTGACATCACTGTGTGCATTATACCTGCATGTGACATCACTCTGTGCATTATACCTATATGTGACATCGCTCTGTGCATTATACCTGCATATGACATCGCTCTGTGCATTATACCTGCGTGTGACATCACTACAAGTATACAGTACTGAGCTGAGGTGTCATAGTGAACCTGGTGATTTTCATTGTATCCCTTATTTCTGTTCAATGATATCATGATCTCAGGTATCCCTGTACTGCATCTTTGTATGCATTCGTACTGCAGTAGGACATCACTGTGTTTATTATCTCTGTACTGTGACATCACTGTGTTTATTATCTCTGTACTGTGACATCACTGTGTTTATTATCTCTGTACTGTGACATCACCATGTTTATTATCTCTGTACTGTGACATCACCATATTTATTATCTCTGTACTGTGACATCACTGTGTTTATTATCCCTGTACTGTGACATCACTGTGTGTATTATCTCTGTACTGTGACATCACTGTGTTTATTATCTCTGTACTGTGACATCACTGTGTTTATTATTCCTGTACTGTGACATCACTGTGTTTATTATCTCTGTACTGTGACATCACTGTATTTATTATCTCTGTACTGCGACATCACCATATTTATTATCTCTGTACTGTGACATCACTGTGTTTATTATCCCTGTACTGTGACATCAAGTGTTTATTATCCCTGTACTGTGACATCACTGTGTTTATTATCTCTGTACTGTGACATCACTGTGCTTATTATCCCTGTACTGTGACATCACTGTGTTTATTATACCTGTACTGTGACATCACTGTGTTTATTATCCCTGTACTGTGACATCACTGTGTTTATTATATCTGTACTGTGACATCACTGTGTATATTATCTCTGTACTGTGACATCACCATATTTATTATCTCTGTACTGTGACATCACTGTGTATATTATTTCTGTACTGTGACATCACCATATTTATTATCTCTGTACTGTGACATCACTGTGTATATTATCTCTGTACTGTGACATCACTGTGTATATTATATCTGTACTGTGACATCACTGTGTTTATTACCCCTGTACTGTGACATCACTGTGTATATTATCTCTGTACTGTGACATCACTGTGTTTATTATATCTGTACTGTGACATCACTGTGTTTATTATCCCTGTACTGTGATGTGACATCACCATATTTATTATCCCTGTACTGTGACATCACTGTGTTTATTATCTCTGTACTGTGACATCACTGTGTTTATTATCACTGTACTGTGACATCACTGTGATTATTATCTCTGTACTGTGACATCACTGTGTTTATTATCTCTGTACTGTGACATCACTGTGTTTATTATATCTGTACTGTGACATCACTGTGTTTATTATCCCTGTACTGTGACATCACTGTGTTTATTATCTCTGTACTGTGACATCACTGTGTTTATTATCCCTGTACTGTGACATCACTGTGTTTATTATCTCTGTACTGTGACATCACTGTGTATATTATCTCTGTACTGTGACATCACTGTGTTTATTATCTCTGTACTGTGACATTAATGTTTTTATTATCCCTGGACTGTGACATCACTGTGTTTATTATCTCTGTACTGTGACATTAATGTTTTTATTATCCCTGGACTGTGACATCACTGTGTTTATTATCTCTGTACTGTGACATCACTGTGCTTATTATCTCTGTAATGTGACATCACTGTGTATATTATTTCAGTAATGTGACATCACCATATTTATTATCTCTGTACTGTCACATCACTGTGTATATTATCTCTGTACTGTGACATCACTGTGTTTATTATCTCTGTACTGTGACATTAATGTTTTTATTATCCCTGGACTGTGACATCACTGTGTTTATTATCTCTGTACTGTGACATTAATGTTTTTATTATCTCTGTACTGTGACATCACTGTGTGTATTATCCCTGTACTGTGACGTCACTGTGTTTATTATCTCTGTACTGTGACATCACTGTGTTTATTATCCCTGTACTGTGACATCACTGTGTTTATTATCCCTGTACTGTGACATCACTGTGTTTATTATCCCTGTACTGTGACATCACTGTGTTTATTATCCCTGTACTGTGACATCACTGTGTTTATTATCCCTGTACTGTGACATCACTGTGTTTATTATCTCTGTACTGTGACATCACTGTGTTTATTATCCTGTACTGTGACATCACTGTGTTTATTATCTCTGTACTGTGACATCACTGTGTTTATTATCCCTGTACTGTGACATCAATGTGTTTATTATCTCTGTACTGTGACATCACTGTGTTTATTATCTCTGTACTGTGACATCACTGTGTTTATTATCTCTGTACTGTGACATCACTGTTTATTATCCCTGTACAGTGACATCACTGTATTTATTATCCCTGTACTGTGACATCACTGTGTGTTATTATCCCTGTACTGTGACATCACTGTGTATATTATCCCTGTACTGTGACATCACTGTGTTTATTAACCCTGTACTGTGACATCACTGTGTTTATTATCTCTGTACAGTGACATCACTGTGTTTATTATCCCTGTACTGTGACATCACTGTGTTTATTATCTCTGTACTGTGACATCACGTGTTTATTATCTCTGTACTGTGACATCACTGTGTTTATTATCCCTGTACTGTGACATCACTGTGTGTATTATCTCTGTTCTGTGACATCACTGTGTTTATTATCCCTGTACTGTGACATCACTGTGTTTATTATCTCTGTACTGTGACATCACTGTGTTTATTATCTCTGTACTGTGACATCACTGTGTTTATTATCCCTGTACTGTGACATCACTGTGTTTATTATCCCTGTACTGTGACATCACTGTGTTTATTATCTCTGTACTGTGACATCACTGTGTTTATTATCTCTGTACTGTGACATCACTGTGTTTATTATCTCTGTACTGTGACATCACTGTGTTTATTATCCCTGTACTGTGACATCACTGTGTATATTATCTCTGTACTGTGACATCACTGTGTGTATTATCTCTGTACTGTGACATCACTGTGTTTATTATCCCTGTACTGTGACATCACTGTGTTTATTATCCCTGTACTGTGACATCACTGTGTGTATTATCCCTGTACTGTGACGTCACTGTGTTTATTATCTCTGTACTGTGACATCACTGTGTTTATTATCCCTGTACTGTGACATCACTGTGTTTATTATCCCTGTACTGTGACATCACTGTGTGTATTATCCCTGTACTGTGACATCACTGTGTTTATTATCCCTGTACTGTGACATCACTGTGTTTATTATCTCTGTACTGTGACATTAATGTTTTTATTATCCCTGGACTGTGACATCACTGTGTTTATTATCCCTGTACTGTGACATCACTGTGTTTATTATCCCTGTACTGTGACATCACTGTGTTTATTATCCCTGTACTGTGACATCACTGTGTTTATTATCCCTGTACTGTGACATCACTGTGTTTATTATCCCTGCACTGTGACATCACTGTGTTTATTATCTCTGTACTGTGACATCACTGTGTTTATTATCCCTGTACTGTGACATCACTGTGTTTATTATCCCTGTACTGTGACATCACTGTGTTTATTATCTCTGTACTGTGACATCACTGTGTTTATTATCCCTGTACTGTGACATCACTGTGTTTATTATCTCTGTACTGTGACATCACTGTGTTTATTAACCCTGTACTGTGACATCAATGTGTTTATTATCTCTGTACTGTGACATCACTGTGTTTATTATCTCTGTACTGTGACATCACTGTGTTTATTATCTCTGTACTGTGACATCACTGTTTATTATCCCTTTACAGTGACATCACTGTATTTATTATCCCTGTACTGTGACATCACTGTGTTTATGATCCCTGTGCTGTGACATCACTGTGTATATTATCTCTGTACTGTGACATCACTGTGTTTATTAACCCTGTACTGTGACATCACTGTGTATATTATCTCTGTACAGTGACATCACTGTGTTTATGATCCCTGTGCTGTGACATCACTGTGTTTATTATCCCTGTACTGTGACATCACTGTGTTATTATCCCTGTACTGTGACATTACTGTGTTTATTATCCCTGTACTGTGACATCACTGTGTGTATTATCCCTGTACTGTGACATCACTGTGTGTATTATCCCTGTACTCTAACATCACTGTGTTTATTATCCCTGTACTGTGACATCACTGTGTGTATTATCCCTGTCCTGTGACATCAATGTGTTTATTATCCCTGTACTGTGACATCACTGTGTTTATTATCCCTGTACTGTGACATCACTGTGTTTATTATTTCTCTACTGTGACATCACTGTGTTTATTATCTCTGTACTGTGACATCACTGTGTTTATTATCTCTGTACTGAGACATCACTGTGTTTATTATCCCTGTACTGTGACATCACTGTGTGTATTATCTCTGTACTGTGACATCACTGTGTGTATTATCTCTGTACTGTGACATCACTGTTTATATTATCCCTGTACTGTGACATCACTGTGTTTATTATCCCTGTACTGTGACATCACTGTGTTTATTATCCCTGTACTGTGACATCACTGTGTTTATTATCCCTGTACTGTGACATCACTGTGTTTATTATCCCTGTACTGTGACATCACTGTGTTTATTATCTCTGTACTGTGACATCACTGTGTTTATTATCCCTGTACTGTGACATCACTGTGTGTATTATCCCTGTACTGTGACATCACTGTGTGTATTATATCTGTACTGTGACATCACTGTGTTTATTATATCTGTACTGTGACATCACTGTGTGTATTATCCCTGCACTGTGACATCACTGTGTTTATTATCCCTGTACTGTGACATCACTGTGTTTATTATCCCTGTACTGTGACATCACTGTGTTTATTATCCCTGTACTGTGACATCACTGTGTGTATTATCTCTGTTCTGTGACATCACTGTGTTTATTATCCCTGTACTGTGACATCACTGTGTTTATTATTTCTCTACTGTGACATCACTGTGTTTATTATCTCTGTACTGTGACATCACTGTGTTTATTATCTCTGTACTGAGACATCACTGTGTTTATTATCCCTGTACTGTGACATCACTGTGTGTATTATCTCTGTACTGTGACATCACTGTGTGTATTATCTCTGTACTGTGACATCACTGTGTTTATTATCCCTGTACTGTGACATCACTGTGTTTATTATCCCTGTACTGTGACATCACTGTGTGTATTATCCCTGTACTGTGACATCACTGTGTTTATTATCCAAGCACATTGACATCACCGTTTCTTTTGTATCTGTTCAGTGACATCACTTATTTTATTATTTCTGTCAATTAGGGAGACCAAAATACTGAGTTTTTCGCTGTGGTCCTGATGATGCGGGGCCCAATGATTAGCTGACACTCCCTTGGTTGGAGTTCCAGACATTGACCTGTGAAGTAAACACAATTCTCTTTCATGTCCTGGTAATTTGCTCCAATGTATCAGTGCAGGTAGATTGTATCAGTCTGAATGCCAGGCTGCAGCTCTCAGGAGGATTGTCTAGAACGGATACAATTGTAACCAACCCTCATCAGGAAAAGTTATTAGATCTGTGCAGGATCTCAGTCTCCGAATCTTCTCAGCCAATGACAGCAAACAGAGATTTTGAAATCAGTGTGGAATTGATACACAAAGTATATTAGGAAGTTGGAGAACTTTTCACTGTTACAAAGATGATATCAGTAATATGAGAGAACACCTTCTACATATGGAGCAGAACATTTCAGCCCGATCCCACCTGACACATCCATCTGCTTTACCAGGCCGTCACAGCGCTGCGGCGTATTGAAGGCGTCAGGTCAGCGATACAGATGTGAAGTCATTCTCCTTCAGTCTGAACACAGCCTGACGCCGTGGACACTGAGGGGGTTAAATGAAGCTCTCAGAGCACTTAGGAGCCTTCTCGCCACAATAGTCCATGCGTGGAAGATTGGATTTCGACCCTGTTGTGAATACTCAATTTTTGCCTTTGTGATGCCTGGATGATGCCTCGGGGGCGACAGTGAGGCCCCCCCCCCCCCACACACACACACACCATAACATAAAAATCAAATAAAGAATGAGACGACGGCCAAAGCCAAGCACAAAATTGGATTAAGGGGCTCGCTTAAAAAGGAACATTGTCGGCTTTCATTTGAAAGTCAATCTTAGTGAAAGATTCCATTGGTATTCGCAACGAGCAAAGCAATTTCCCTCCGTACATTAGAGCCGGCTCTTTGGTTTATCAGCGGCGGCATCGCGGCACTGCAGAGAGAATTCATTTCTCCACCGCGCAGCTGAGGCGATAAGGCCGCCATAGATATATAGAGACCGACCACCACCGCCGCCGCTGAAGTGAACACAGGCTGGTGCACCTGCATACATGGATGGCCATTCCCAGTCCTACCACCATCGAAGGCGCTCTACACTCTGGATGACGTACGCAGGCCATGATTATGGAATGCTAAGCTCCGCCCCATTACACCCCTAAACCCACCCCAATCTCGCTACTAAGCTCCATCCCTGCCAACCTTCTCAGCCCCGTCTACCTGCTGTACTCCCCACTCAGCTTAGCACCCGGGCACTTCTACTACTGCCCCCATCATCACCACATATGAACTGGCTGCACAGGACGCATGTCCACCCCTTTAGCCAGAAGGGGGCCCCCTGAGCCCTTACTTGGTTTGCCGTTGATGGTAGGTCCGGCTACCAAGAGCGTCTGCATTCAGCTCGAATCCATTGAGGAATTCAGTAACAGGTGCTGAATTTCCCAGCAGTGCCTCCAGAGGTGAAATGAAGAATTGCACAGTTCCCATTGGAATGAGGACCTGAGTGTCCATATAATGCATGCTCATTGCAGCCCCCCTCCACAGTAGGTGATAAAGTAGGCTTCCGAGCTGACCCTCCTCTTCTATTAAACGCAGGATTATCTGAACCCTGGTAGCCCTCTCTTGCCTTATGATGTAAATGTATGGCACCAGTAACAACATCTGCGCCATAATCGCTGCCAGTCATTGACAGCCACCAGTTTGTACACCTAGAGGCTCCGCTCTCTCTGCAGTGACCACGCCCTCTGCAGTTTGATTGACAGAACCAGGTGTGATTAAGTTTTCACTGCCTGGCCCTGTCAAGTGCAAAAGGTGTGGCAGTTACAGAGAGAGCAGAGCCTCTAGGAGCAATGGCAACGCCATGAAAACATCATGTTTCTCAGCAATGCGTGCACATATGAACATGTGACCAACACAGACGCCTTCAGCTGCGGAGCACACATGTAACAAGTCAGCCAGGGTCATAGGGACAAAACTGCTGACAGATGCCCTTTAAGGGACAGTCCTGGGTGTGACCCGGTCACACAGGGCTGCTCTCTATAAATTCCCACTAGGACATACCTGAGGTCCTTAAATTATGGAGAGAGCGGGGTCCACAGCAGCACATAGTATTTCAGGAAAGAAGCGTGAGTATGGCTACTTTCACACTAGCGTTTTGGCTTTCCGTTTGTGAAATCCGTTCAGGGCTCTCAGAAGCGGTCCAAAACGGATCAGTTTTGCCCTAATGCATCAGTTTTGCAGATCCATGACGGATCCGCCAAAAAAAAACACTAGTGTGAAAGTAACCTATCTTGTGTATTCCTTGTCCTAGTAGGCTTCGACTAACTGAAAAATGATCCTGAGCCTCTACATATCTTAGGGCCAATTAGTGAAAATAAATCTATCAGCAGCAAATAAATTCCACTGTCCCAATGTATCAGTCGGGCATCGTCCAGAGCGGATACAATTGTATCCACCTCTCCATTGTGACACTTTTTATGCTGTTGCTATTCACAGCTTCAAAAAAGAAATCCTAAAACAATATGGAACCTCTCCTCGCGCAAAATCACCGACATTAAAAAGCCATTTATTCCCGCATGGCGTGTCCCTAAAACAGATTGCTGGAGATGGCGCCTTCAGTGCATATCGTACACCTCTCTGTATGCAAAGCGATGCAGCCGCGCTATTCCTAAAAGGAAGACAATGGCAGAAAGCAATAGAAAAAAATATCCCAATTTAACTCTTTTACTCCCAGTCTGGTCTGACGGCCTCCTGTACAGATAGGGGTTTAGCTTTAGGCGTGCAGAGATGGTGCTCAAAACTCTTCTGCAATACACCAGCATCATAGATGACAGCTAGGGGCCCTCTTGTAGAATTGGCATCAGGGATACGGAATGTGGGTTTTTCTGGTTGTTTAACTCCCCTTTAAATGAATCCAAGGCTTCAAGGTTTTAGTCATCACTTGATGTCACTATTAAAGTCACTCTATTCAAAATAAATTTACTCTAGTACGTAGCTTGCATTCCTGCCCCATGGATCACTGAGACAGCAAGTTTACACTTGGATGTGAATGTCTTTAAAAATATATCTTTATTTATTTAGAATAATTTTTATTAATTTTCAAGAAGTATTTCAATTTACAAAACGTATCTTTACAGGGGCTCACAGAGCTCCAAATCTCGCACTGGAAGCAAATGATAAAAATGTGACTTCCTGAGGCCTCCACTAGGGGGAGCTTGTGAGTCTACTGCATACTGTATATACATTGAATGCAATAATAAAGCAGTAGACAAAGAGCTTTCCGTAGTGGTGGCTGCAGGAAGGAAGAATGTTCTGCATCAGAACCACAGGGCTCCGAAACACAATTTTGGAGGTAAAATCACATGTTGTAATACATTTAAATGAGCGGATCTGTATCCTTTACTCTATTGTGTACATCTTGGATAGTTGTAAGGACTGCAGAGGTAATAGTCAGAACCAGGCGGTAGGTGAAGGCCTTGATACAAATGTAGCAAAAACCTTAAAGGGGTTTCAAGGACTTTAGAAGTGATGGTCTATGGGAGCAGCCCTGCAGTAACCATCTGTGTCCACTACATGGTGGACAGCGCCAAGGCTACCGCAGACTAGCTGATTGGTGGGGGTGCTGGGTGTTGGACCACCTGCTGGTCAGACTGTAATGGCCTGGACAACCCCTTTAAGTTATGCCTCTGTGTATTATGGCATAGCTATGGGCAATGAAGGGGTATAACCTTTAATCCGTACAACACCACCGGCTCTGGTATGACATCTACCACGGGCTCCGTTCTGCCTTTACATCCTCGCATCAAGACACTCTAATGAATAATCAACAGCTGAGGTTGATAAAGTGCTCACGCCGCGTTAATCATTTAATTACATGTATATTCAAAAAGAAAGGAGAAAAAAACATACAACTGTAGACAAAGTATCACTGGCCCCAAGGCAACGAGGGGGCCCGGGCCTGCCAAGCTCCTCGCGAGACAGATGAAGGGGCATCTACAGGCACAGATAAGCCCTGCAGGCCTATATTGCTCTATCTAGTGCGCCACATGCTTGAAATACAACAGACAAAAGAAAAAAAAGTGAAATAATGGAAATTTTATCTTTCTATGAACCGCCGATAAACCTCAGAGGGCTCTAAATAACCCGAGGGCGTCTTTGTAATTAACAGACGCGTTTCTTGGCAGACCTACCCTGAACTTTGCGACGTATGGGAAGCCAGGCACATTCTTCGGGAGCTTTTATTTCCCTAAATTATGGCGGCTGTATTAACACGTTCATACACGGACGCTGGTAGATGGGGAGACGGAGGCTCAAAGGGTTAAAAAAAGAAACGTGGGGGTCAAAACTCCCAATGCTGTATGCTTCAGACTTGGCAGAATTCATCTAGGGCGCATGTGAATGTATAGAGATCCTATGGGTCTCAACTCAATTTTCAAGCAGGGAGCTCCCCCTAGTGGCCGATGTGGGAAAGCAGAATTTGTAACATTTAGCAGCTGCGTTAAAGAGCATTCATAATCGGGAAGATTTTGTCGGGATCGATCGTCCCGATGCCATACGCTCCTGGTCCTTCAATACCACCAATGAAAAAGAAGAAATGATTTGAAATGTAACGTAATGTAAATGGTCGGAGAATATTCTCACTACTGCAGATCATTTCCGTGACATGTTCAGTAAATTCCGCGTGTGAGGATCATTCTGCGCACCCAAGATTCTGAGCACTGTGTGAGAATAGCCTGAGGATTCTGGGACCTTCTTAGTTGTTGCCCGTGGTCCGTGTGTGAAATATCACAACACATGCTGCAAGTAATAGGGTTGAGTATGATTAGCGGTCATTCTCATTATTCTAGGGAAATCTGATGGTAACGTACATGATGTGAGAATGATCTGGTGACTTTTATACAATCCGATTATCCTAATAATCTTTTTCATCCTTTGCATTGTAGATGCTGCAAATAAGGACCTTGGGGGTAATTTGTCATGACCCTTTAAGCTAGTTTTTGGCTTTAAAAAGTTGCATGCAATGTTTTTGCGCTGTCTGGAGGTGGGTGGCCCATCAGCCCCGCCAAATTCATTAACACTTATGACTGTTTTGAGGCCCACATTAGGACCTATTCCAATCTAGGCACATGGACCGCCTGTACCTTGTCATAAACTAGGCGCATCCTCCCTCCAGCACCGCAGGGAATATCACAGACACCCAGAAAATGCTGTTTTGTTGAACAACCACCCATGCCTGCATCTTGGGAATGACCAGATATTTGTGCTTAGCAGTCAGCAGAATAGTGAGTGCAGCTCTGGAGTATAATACAGGATGTAACTCAGGATCAGTACAGGATAAGTAATGTAATGTATGTACACAGTGACTGCACCAGCAGAATAGTGAGTGCAGCTCTGGAGTATAATACAGAATATAACTCAGGATCAGTACAGGATCAGTAATGTAATGTATGTACACAGTAACTCCTACAGCAGAATAGTGAGTGCAGCTCTGGAGTATAATACAGGATGTAACTCAGGATCAGTACAGGATAAGTAATGTAATGTATGTACACAGTGACTTCACCAGCAGAATAGTGAGTGCAGCTCTGGAGTATAATACAGGATGTAACTCAGGATCAGTACAGGATAAGTAATGTATGTACAAAGTGACTGCACCAGCAGAATAGTGAGTGCAGCTCTGGAGTATAATACAGGATGTAACTCAGGATCAGTACAGGATAAGTAATGTATGTACACAGTGACTGCACCAGCAGAATAGTGAGTGCAGCTCTGGAGTATAACACAGGATGTAACTCAGGATCAGTACAGGATAAGTAATGTATGTACACAGTGACTGCACCAGCAGAATAGTGAGTGCAGCTCTGGAGTATAATACAGGATGTAACTCAGGATCAGTACAGGATAATTAATGTATGTACACAGTGACTGCACCAGCAGAATAGTGAGTGCAGCTCTGGAGTATAATACAGGATGTAACTCAGGATCAGTACAGGATAATTAATGTATGTACACAGTGACTGCAACAGCAGAATAGTGAGTGCAGCTCTAGGGTATTATACAGGATATAACTCCGGATCAGTACAGGATAAGTAATGTATGTACACAGTGACTCCACCAGCAGAATAGTGAGTGCAGCTCTGGAGTATAATACAGGATGTAACTCAGGATCAGTACAGGATAAGTAATGTATGTACACAGAGACTGCACCAGCAGAATAGTGAGTGCAGCTCTGGAGTATAATACAGGATGTAGCTCAGGATCAGTACAGGATAAGTAATGTATGTACAGTGACTGCACCAGCAGAATAGTGAGTGAAGCTCTGGAGTATAATGCAGGATGTAACTCAGGATCAGTACAGGATAAGTAATGTATGTACACAGTGACTGCACCAGCAGAATAGTGAGTGCAGCTCTGGAGTATAATACAGTATACAGTATAACTCTTGCTCATAATTATTCTACTTTTGCTCCTGTTTTTGTCGGCTATGTTTTCTCTTTAATAAATCAGCTCCGCTCCATCACTATGAGGGATAGCACAGAGGTTCTTCTGTCAGTGATGTCATTGTGGTTCTCAGTCGTCCGTCAGTGCACAGTCTGATCTGGTCGAGAACAATAGCGCAGCAAGGCTGAATCGATTCCCCTTTAATGCCTCCATACAGAACCCTCCATCTGCCCCCACGGACATTTCTTACCATTTCCATCTCTCTCCCGGCTCTATAATATGATCCTTAACCAAAGTTATTCCGTCAGGCACCTCCGCAGCCCTTTCCGAGTCTCCAATCAAATTTATAGTCTGGAAGCGTCTTTTCAATATATTCTCCCTTAATTTCATATCACATTATTGTTTTCACTGAGGTATTTAACAGAATAAGGTGCCATTTAAATTTTGATGTGAAGCTTTTGGTATAGAGAGCCCCGAGCAATCAGATTCTCATATTCTCATTAAAGCAAAGTGGTTGCTGAGTGCCCCAGTGCTAGAAAACAATACAGACAGAGATGTAGCAGAGCTGAGTTTGTCATTTAACTCTTGGCTGTGTACTATGTGCGCTGGCTTTATGCTTGCTAAGATAATGCGCTAGGTTTACCTGCAGTCCTAAGGATAGGTGTGTAAATTCTGTCTCTTCCCCTTATAGAAGACCCTCCCCTTATAGAAGACCCTCCTTTATAGAAGACCCTCCCCTTTATAGAGGCCCCTCCTTCCGTTTTATCATCGTTTTCACGCCGGTGGGTTAGATGTTAGTTGTTTCTAGTCATGTATTTATTGCTGTTAGGGAAATCATCGAAGTCCATCTGCTGAGTTCTGCATATGCACAGCTAATCTAGAGTTGTGCTGCAGTGTAAAGCAAAGGGGCTGGATTTTGATAAGACTTCAATGAAGAAATTAGCAAGTAAGCATTACCTAAAGACATCAACCTCACCCCGTGAAGTCTTTTTACTGTGCAATTTCTGTTAGTAGCCTAAATAAACTGATAATAATTTGTCTTAGGGCTCATGCACACAAACGTATTTTCTTTCCGTGTCCGTTCAGTTTTATTTTATTTTTATTTTATTTTTTTGGGGGCCCATATGCAGAACCATTCATTTCAATGGGTCCGCAATGTTTCCGTATGTCCGCATCTCCATTCTACAAAAAAATTAGACCCTGTCCTTTTATTGTCCGCATTACGGACAAGGATAGGTCTCTTCCATAGTGGCCAGCTGTTCCCTTCCGCAAAATACGGAATGCGCACGGATGTCATCCGTATTTTTGTGCATGAGTCCTTATAGTCATGTCCAGGGATGGGCAAACTGAGGCCCTCCAGCTGTTGTGAAACTACAACTCCCACCATGCCATGCTGTAGGCTGTAAGCAGTCTTTGCATGCTGGGAGTTGTAGTTTTGCAACAGCTGGAGAGCCGCAGTTTGCCCATCCTCTACCATATACTGTGTGTATTTATATGATACTGAAAGCCCCTCAAAGTGTTTTACTTTTTGGGGGGTTTTGCTCTAACCCTATAGTTAAATAGGCTTGGTTAAGACAATAAAAGTATGGCGGCTTTCTTCCAAAACAGCGCCCCACCTGTCCACAGGTCGCGTGTGGTATTGCAGCTTGGTCAGGTTCACTTCAATGAAAGCCAAGCTGCAATGTCAGACACAATAGACAGTCAATTACTTCTATTACTGGACAACCCCTTTAAATGACATATTGCATGATCGTCTAATAATCCAGAGTATTCCGTAAACTGCTACAAAGTATACGACTGCTCTTAGCTTGTCCAAGATTAGAAAAAGATGTCTGCTTTCTTCTAAAAACAGCACTGCCCCTTCCACAGGTCGTGCGTGGTATTGCAGCACAGCCCTATTGACTCCAATGGAGCCGAGCTTCAATACCCCACAGATCCCCGCTGCTGTTTTTTAAGAAAGCAGCCATGTTTTTCTAATCTTGGACAACCCCTTTAATTAGATTAGGTCTGTCCCCCGCCCAACAATTCCCTCTGTATGCAGATATGTCTACTGAGCAACACGGAATGTGATTGGTCCACAAGCTCCACCCATTGGACTCTTTGGGATAGACACCTCCCCAGGACTCCTCATCTCCTGAACACAAAGAATATTGTCTCATAAATGTCGACGCTTGCCCTTTAATTGAATTAATTTGTAACAGTAGCTAGTAGTGTAAACAAAAAATATACAAACAAGCTACAATGTAACAGAGCGTGCGGACTGAGGGACCCCGGTAACATCGGCTGCCTGTTAAATAACTGCTTCAAATTGAGCGAAATCATATTTTATTGAGGCTGCCCCGGCTATTTATTCCTCCTCGCGGCTGCACCTTAATTACCTGCTTATATATCTCAGCATGAAATTCTCCAATCTTAATTGAATTGTAATCTATTGCCGGAGAATACATAATAAATGTTTCCATGAAGTTTAGTAGAAGGGAGGCCAGACCCAGGATATATTGCGGATAGAGAGACCCCCCCCCCCCCTCTGCCGGGTCTTGTTTTCTCTCCACCACCCCTAAAACTTGTCTGCCCCGGATTTCGCGGCCCCTCGACCTACTTTCCTGCCTGCGGGGAAATCAAACATCTACAAGTATGAGATTGCCTATTTAAAAGCAAACATGGCCCTTCAATTAAAAGGTCGGTCCATGAGAGGACGATGGATTTCTCCTTCTGTCCCCCGGGGGCCCGGCGACAAGGAATATAGAAAGATCCTTCTATATTGAGGGTAATTCTAATTAACTGACGCCGACGAATCCATGTTCCACTTAATCACAAACAAACACACAGACGGATACAATGTCCTCTGCTCGCCTTTTTATTGTTAACTCAGACGGTGCCAGGCCCCACCATCATCCAGTAACCTGTTGCCCAAGGGCCACAGTATAAATCTGCAGTCGGGCCCCCGCATACATGTGTGCCATTTAGAGTGCTATAATACTTCTTATGCAACACAGTGATCTTTGTTCCCCCCTAGACCGCCAGGACCGGCTCCAAGCTGCAAAGAATGCTGACAACTTTCCACTTCGCCATATGGCGTGCGGCCATACAGTGCGCAAATAACTACTGTATGTAGGGCCCACATACTGTATAAGTATACTAGAGTATGCTGTCCTTATAACAGTACCGTATGATGGTCAGTTTACTCTTCCTAAGGCCTCATGCACACGACCGTTGTTTGATTCCGTGTCCGTTGTGCCGTTTTTCGTGATTTTCTGCGGACCCATTGGTTTTCAATGGGTCCGTAGAAAACTCGTCAAATGCACCGTTTGTCCTCTGCAACCGTAGTCCGTGATTCCAGTCCGTCAAAAAAATATAACCTGTTCTATTATTGTCCGCGATAAAAGGTTCGCGGACCCATTCAAGTCAATGGGACCGTGAAAAAATGCGGATGGCCATCCGTGTGTCATCCGCGTTCCGCATCCGTATTTTTTTGCGGATCCCTTGGCAGGCACTTGGCAAAAATTGTCAGTCTGTCTTTTGGTAAAATCTTTTGGGTCATGTACGCTAAAAAAAAACGGAAGACACACGGAAATACAACGGAAGCAAAAACGGACACGGATCACGGAACAACAGAACCCCGTTTTGCGGACCGCAAAAAAAAACTGTCGTGTGCATGCAGCCTTACAGTTAGGCCTCATGCACATGAATGCATTTTGATTTATGTATACGGTCCGTATACAAAACCATTCATTCAAAGAATGTACTCCGTATGCATTCCGTTTCCGTTTTTCCGTCCCGCAACATTTTGAGTCAGATCCTGTTATTGTCCGCAAATCACGTTCAGTGGCTCCATTCAAGTTAACGGGTCCGTATAAAAAACGGAATGCATACGGAACACATGTCCATATGGCTACATGCACATGAACGTATTATGTTTCTTTGTCCGTTCCGTTTTTTTTGCGGATAGGATGCAGACCCATTTATTTTAATGGATCCGCAGAAAATGCTGAATGCACACTGTGTACTATCCGCATCCGTATGTCCGTTCTGTAGCCCCGCAAAAAAATAGAGCATGTCCTATTCTTGTCCGTTTTGCAAACAAGGATAGGCATTATTAAAATGTATCCACAAAAAAAAAACGGATCCGCGGACCGCAAAACACATACGTTCGTTTGCATGTAGTCTATGTCATCCGTTTTTTGCGGATCCATGCTGTAGAAATGCTATGCCCAGACCATTTTGCACAAGTGTTTGGTGTTTGCAATGATTACAAAGTTCCTGTTTTTGCGGAAAAATGGAACGGAAACGGAAACACAATGGATCCAAAAAACGGAACAACGGATCCGTGAAAAACGGGCCACAAAACCATACGGTCGTGTGAACAAGCCCTTAACTGAATAAAAACGCAACAGTGTCACCAAAAACATACACTGCAAATATAATGTATGGTAGAGCGACTAAGTAGAAGTGCATACAATGCCCAAATAAATGCTCAAACAGGAACACCATACAGTGCTCAAGTAAAGCCGTCATACAGTGCTCCTAACTAATACCACCATAACATGCCCAAAGAATGCCACCGTAGAGAGCCTAAATAATACTAACATAAAGTGCTGGAATAATACCAACATCCAGTGCTCAGATAAAACCACTACAACAGGGTTTCTCAACTCTGATCCTCGGGACCCACCTACCGGTCAGGATTTGAGAATATCCCAAGAATAAATACCTGTGGTAAGTCCTGATGCATGGACACTAGTTATATCACCTGCTCAATACTAAGGAAATCCTGAAAAGATGGCTGGTAGGTGGGTCCCGAGGACCGGAGTTGAGAAACCCTGCAATACAGAGTGCTCAAATAATGCTGTACAATGTACTACCTTACATTCCTCAAATTCTACCACCGTACAGATCTCAAATAATGGCAACATAGAGTGCTCCAATATTACCAAGTTACCAACATACCAACCACATATTACCAACATACACAACTCAAATGTAGCTACTACGCAACGCCCAAATAATACTAACCATAAAGTGCTCATATAATACCAACATGTAGTGCTTAAAATTTCTACCTTATAGTGCTTTAGTAATTCTACTATATACTGTAGTTCTCAAATAATGCTAATATACAGTGTTCAAATGATACTACCATGCAGTGCTTGAAAAATACTACCATGCTGTGCTCCAATGTTTATACGATAAAGTGCTCACTTATTACTAACATCCAGAACTCAAATATTGCTACTATGCAATGCTCAAATAATACTAAGCAAAAAGTGCTCAAATAATACCAACATGCAGTGTTCTGATAAAATGAATATAGGTTGCTCAAATAATACCAACATGCAGTGCTTAAAATGTCTACCTTACCGTGCCTAAAGGGGTATTCCCATTGTAATGATCACTGTTAAATCTGTTAATGATTTAACAGTGATCATTTTTCTAAATATAATTAATTAACTAATTCCCACCCCTTAGAAGATAATTAACATATACTTACCTGATTGTTGTCTTCCGTCCCCCTGGTTACGGCCACCGCTCTTCTCCGGAATCGCGGTGGCGCGCTTGCGCAGACGACTTATTTTCTCCTGGCCGGGCCGTGCGCATAGTCCCGAAAGCGCACGCCGGCGCCGCGCATGCGCTATGAGGACTTCTTCCTGGCCAGTATAGTATACTTGCCAGGAAGAAGCCACCAGGGCGCATGCGCGTTAGCGTGCGCGTTCAGTCCAGCTCGCGGCCCGGCAGGGAGAAGACTTCAATCAAGAAGGATCCCGCCCTCTGCCGAAACCAGGAAGTGGACGGCGTGCAGGGAGCAGGTAAGTATGAAACACGCAAATGGGAATAACCCTTTAAATAATACTACTATACAGTTCTCAATAATGCTAACATACAGTGCTCAAATAATGCTAACATACTGTGCTCAAATAATGCTAACATACTGTGCTCAAATAATGCTAACATGCAGTGCTCAAATAATGCTAACATACAGTGCTCAAATGGTACCACCATACAGTGCTCCAATATCACTACCATGCAGTGCTAAAATAATTGTACCGTAAAGTGGTCAAATATTACCAACATATAGAACTAAAATATTCCTACTATGCAATGCTTAAATAATATTAACATAACGTTCTCCAATAATACCAACATACAGTGCTCAAAAATGTTTACCTTAGAGTGCTTAAATAATATGACCATACTGTGCTCCAATAATACCAACATACAGTCCACACATACTCTCAAGCAGTGTTCAAATACTACAAACATACAGTGCTCACTAAACATTGCTTAAATAATACCGCCATACATAGTTTACACAATTGTACTATAAAGTGCTCATAAATGCCATAATAAAATACTCAAATAATACTAACATCGAGTGCTTAATAGTATTAGCATACGGTGCTTAACTAAAAGTACACAGAGTGTTCAGTCAAAACCACCAGACAGTGCACTTATAATACCAACATACAGTCCTTAAAAATGTCTACCATACAGACTTATACTAATGACCTATCTACTGGGTAGGTCATCAGTATCTGATTGGTGGGGGGCCGACACCTGGGACCCCCGCCGATAAGCTTTTTGAGAAGGAACCGGCGCCCCTTCGTGTTCAAGCTGGCATCTCATGGGGTGTGTCTGTTCTGCTACAGCTTAGAGGGTGTGTCCTTTTCCACCTCAGCCCTCTCCCTATCACAGCTCAGGAGGCAGTTGAGGGATGAAACTGAGCGCGTGCGGCCATCTCGGCGAGCAGGACAAAGGAAGAAAAACCAAACAGCAGGTGGCGCTGTACAGATGCATTTTATTGAATAGCTCAGTAGATACACTGAATTTTTAATGACATGCAATTGCAAAAGTATTCACATCCAGGGGCTGGTTTCAAAACTGTAGAATATTTTTCGCCGGACAACCCCTTTAAATAATGTTATCTCTGTTTTTTATACCAAAATTGTCTAAATTCTCTTTTTATCACCCCAAAATAATATCCAAAGAAAGCACAAGAAGTGCAATATATGCGTAATCTGGAAAGGCGAGATGAAAGAATTTTCAAAATTTGTATCGTCCTGAGGGCTAAAAATCGCTCTGTCTTTAATGGGTTAATTAGCGCTGATGCCGCGCGGCACGGCGCCACCTTTGGCCGCAGCCCGTATGGTGCCCGGCCTGGCGCTGCAGTCTTTCTGAAAATTAATTTGAGCTTCATAAAACCCTAATATTGTTCTCATCTGAAGAAATAAATCTCTATAAAGTCTGCGGCGGGGGGAGGGGCGGGCGCGATGCTGTCGGTTCATTACCCCCTGAGCGCAGTATCCGTGCTCGTGAAGAGCCTCTCTGATGCCGAGGAGAGGCCTCCGTAACCGACTCGCAGCGTCAATACCTCGGGCTCTCGGGGCCTCCATTGAATTTTTATCGATCAGCTGCACAAATATTATTCCGAGCCCTTGAATCACATTTCTTGGCGAGTGATACAAATTGTATAAATTGTTGAAGATTCACTGACTCGGAGTTGAGATATCGAGCGGTCGGGGGCCGCGAGAGCTCCGGCAGGTCCCTTCTCAGACTCTTCATCAATCCTTAAATTCCCAAATATACCCAAGGAAAGTGCTGCCGGTGGCGGCTTGGTGACGCCCTGCCTGGTACCTTTAGGTGACGCCCTGCCTGGTACCTTTAGGTGACGCCAACCCTCCCCCATGTGGTGTTATGTCATACAGCCTACGACTAACCATACCCAACAAACTGTGGTTAATTATAAGCACCCGACCATTTGTCAACCAAGTACCACTTCCATATAATATCAATAAATAGTGCCGCCACCCCCATACACTGCAAAAATACCGTAGCATACCTCCCAATGTCACAAATACCACCGCTAATAGCATCATACAGTTACTGCTTCTATAAAATCATCTAATTAAAATACCGCATAATGTCCAAGTAAATGCCGCCATATAGTGCTATACATGGCCAAATAGCAGCTCACTGAGTACTCCGTAATGACAGTGATGTACAATTAATACCTGTTGTGGTCACAACCCCTCCCCCCTCTAAGGAGTCTACAATTAGTGTTGAGAGAATCGAAGTAAAACAAATTGACTTCAATCCGAAATTTTAGGGAAAATTCGATTAGTCACGGAGCCGAATTTCCTTGCACTTCGTTGTAATAAATCAATTTTTCCTGAAATGGCGGTAAAATATGTTGCCAGTACTGTATTATTGCCGCAGTTTTTTCGCATGAGAAAAAAACCGCTCGTGATCAGCAATGTTTGAAAGGTAGCCGTCCGTTTTGGGCTTTCGAAGGACCTTATTAGCATCTAGCAGGCTGGTCGTGGATCTGACAACTTTCTTAAAGGGGTCTTCCAGGCTTGCTGACCTATCCTCAGGATACTGTAGGTCGTCAATATCCGATTGGCGTGGGTCCGACACTTGTTTGAAGAGAAGGCGTGCGCCGTGCGGTCTCCTGTCTCTCTTCCTGCTTGTTGTAGACATAGCAGTGGCGGGCAGGAAGAGAGCCAGGAGACGGCACGGCGCATGCCTTCATACCGCTGATTGGCGGGGGTGTCAGATGTCGGACCCCCCCCCCCCCCCCGATCTGATATAGCAAATTTCAAGCAAAATTTTTATGCCACAAACTGGTGTAAAAATGTTCGTAAATGACCCCCAGTGGTATCAAAGCATTAGCGGTTGGGCTTGGTAGGCGTCAAAAACGCGCAAAATACAAGCGTTGCGCGTTCCCATTGAAGTCTATGGGCCAAGATGCGCGACAAACGCCCCCAAAAAAGCTCAAGTAAAACGCGAAAATGTGAACCAGTCCCATAGGGAAGCATTGGTTTGCATTGGTTATGCGTTTTACAGCGCGTTCGAACGCGCTGTAAAATGCGCAAGTGTGAACTGAGGGTCAGTCCGGCGGCCTCTCGCCATGCGCTGCGCCGGAACTCCGCCCCCCATTAAAGTTAATGGGGACGGAGCGGCAGTCCGGCGACACACTTGAACTAGCGGCAGGACGGATCCGACAGTCTGTTGGATCTGTCCTGCCGCTAGTGTGAAACTAGCCTAAAACCAGCGTTTTAGACTCCAGTCTTAATAAGCCCCTGCGCTTGCGGTGCATCCGCCGAAGTTATGTAGAAGCGCTAACCTCTACATAACTTTGGCGCATCCACCACCGCTGTAAATGTTAGACAGCTTCCTTGCTGGCTTAAATATAGGCCTTTTTCGGCCGCCCCTTCCCACATCACACCCCCTTTTTTAGACCTGAAGTCGCAGATTGCGGCGCAAATAGCCTTTCTGCTGCAATTTGTGCCAGATATATGCCAGAATACTGGCGCATATCTGATAGTAAATGACCCCCAAAGTATATTAGTAAGCTGTAGATCTCTTCTGATTCAGGAGGGAAGCTGTGGGGGGTGCAGAAGTAGCAGCAGCACGGGGGCCCTGGTGCCTGAGGTGGCCCCTCTGCTCCAGAAGAAGACCTCAGAGGAGATGGTGGTAGGAGGGCGGGTATAGAGTTTGGTTCCTCTGCCTCTGCTTTATTTGCCTCAGACCGGAGATCCCCTTTAAGTGACACCCTGAGGGCCACTATTCAGGAGTGCTGCTGGAGCGGCGCAGGGAAGTCAATTATTTACAAATCGCCTCGGCAAGTCTCTCCAGTTCACGCTCCCGCCTGTATCACGGGGGATTGATTGATTTTCGAGCTCCTGAAGAGTTTGATTTTTTTTTTGTCATTTATTTGTTCTGCTGAAGGAAAAAAAAAAGACTAAAAGGCCATTTAATAAAAATGTCCACAGCCGGACTGCGGCTTCCACGGAAGCCAATCATGGCATGTCCTGAGCAATGTTCTGATCGGAGGAGGATAAGTTCAGATCAGCTGCAGTCAGAGCCGCCATAGATCACAGCCCGATGACCATTAATGATGACTTATACCCCGGATAGGTATAAGTGGGGGTCCTAATCCGGCTCCCCCGCTGATCAGCTGCACTTACCGGAGCTCGGGTAAGCAGTGCAGGCTCCCAGCAGCTTTCCAAGCACAGCGCCGTCCATTTGATAGTGGCAGTGCTTGGTATTGCAGCTCAGCCCCATTGACTTGGGCCGTGTGACCGATGTACAGTGACGGCCCAGGAAGCGGCTGCGGCGCTCAATGCCTCTTCTAACAGCTGATTGGTTACGGGTCCCGGGTGTCGCACCCCTGCAGACCTGAAGATATCATAAATATATTTTCCTGGATAATCCCATTAAATGTCATGCTTTATTCATGTAGGACCTAAAGCTGTATTCATCCTCAGACATCTGATTTAGGAATAGAATGTCAAACGTGCAGTAGGGACTGACACAAAGAATGATTACAGAAACTGCCCACTCTCTGCATTCCCGATGTGCACAGAGGCAATCAGACAATTTTTAATTGGAAAGGAAAATGTCCTCCATCCATCCCTGATGGTCCAAAGGTTATGGGATCTGGTTTTAAAGGAAAAAAACTTTAATAAAAATTTAATTGATGTTATCTAAATTGATCAAAAGAAGCGATACGAAGCTCTAAATCCCCGCTTACCACAGAGTAACGTGACAGAATTATTTTTTGCCTGCAGTCACCACTAGAGGGAGCTCACCGCATGGGGATTTATACAGCCCCTATTGAACTCTATAAGACACTCATATGCAGAGTGCTCCCCCTAGTGGCAGCAATAGGAAATGCATGATTAAACTCCTAGAAACCCCTCCTAAGTGCGCCCCCAGTATGCTTCTACCTATCAATTATACTGCAGATAGAAGAGATTTGTGCAGTTCACAAATAATACATTGCAACAAAGCACCAGCTGTGTGAGCAAAAACAAAAAAAAGGCCAGGATGGCAGGAGTAAAAGGAAGGTGATGCCAAGGCAGAGAATAATTCAGCGCGGATCCAGCGGACAACATGAAAGTGTCATGGGATATCCTGCAAATGTATTCATTTATTTATAACTGTTGCAATGCATTATGGGAGGACATTTAAGCTCAGGGGAGCTGCTTGGGCATGTGAATACAGTGATCAAAAATATTTTGGGGCAGATTTGCAAATGCAGCTCTGGATGTGACCAGAGTAGAGGACTTAAAGGGACACAGTTCTAAAAAAGTAACATTGTAAATTTTTCTCTTTGGCGGATTCTCTTTCCCTAGGGCCCCCTATAGGCAGTGATTACAGTGAGAGCCCATTGATTGTACTGTGTAATGCTTCATTCCACCTGTGGGGGAGCTGTAGGGAGATTGCACCCTGGTTCCTGCCCAGATTACCGATGAGCTTACTATTGATGGCGCTCTCTGAAAAAAATGGACAATCCCTTTAAGGCCTCATGCACACGACCGTTGTTTGATTCTGTGTCCGTTGCTCCGTTTTTCGTGATTTTCTGCGGACCCATTGGTTTTCAATGGGTCCGTGAAACCTCAGCAAATGCACCGTTTGTATTCCGCGTCCGTGGTCCGTGATTCCAGTCCGTCGAAAAAATATAACCTGTCCTATTCTTGTCTGTGAAAAACAGTTCACGGACCCATTCAACGGAACAGTGAAAAAATGCGGATGGCCATCCGTGTGTCATCCGTGTTCCGTGTCCGTTTTTTTTTGCGGATCCCTTGGCAGGCACTTGGGAAAAATTGTCAGCCTGTCTTTTGGTAAAATCTTTTGGGTCATATCCGCTAAAAAAAACGGAAGACACACGGAAACACAACGGAAGGCAAAAACGGACACGGATCACTGAACAACGGAACCCCTTTTTGCGGACAGCATAAAAAAACGGTCGTGTGCATGAGGCCTAAGGCCTCATGCACACGAACGTATTTTCTTTCCGTGTCCGTTCCGTTTTTTTTGCGGACCATATGCAGAACCATTCATTTCAATGGGTCCGCAAAAAAAACGGATGGTACTCAGTGTGCATTCCGTTTCCGTGTGTCCGTTTTTACGTTCCGCAAGAAAAAAGAGCATGTCCTATTTTTTGTAGTTTGCTGACATTATTACAATGGATCCGCAAAAATAACGTCATCCGTCTTTTTTGCGGATCCACAATTTGCGGACCACAAAACACATACGGTCGTGTGCATGAGGCCTAAGTCCGATTTACCAAATTCTAATGGACAGGCGTCCGCGTGATAAACTATGGTGATAGATAGCGGCTTCCCATCGGCGTCACCCGTCACTCTGGCTCCTTTGAACATAAGGGGAGAATTTTCTCGGAAAACATGTTTTATTTTTCACAGTTTTCTTTTGACACAGTGTATCAGTCGGTGTGGCGGGGGATGGGATGCGCTATATGTTATCCGTTTCCATTTACAGGCTGACTAATGCTCTTCAGGCCCCATAGCACATAAAGGATTATAGGAGAGGGCCGGAATGATATTCGGAAAAAAAAAAGAAAGAAAGAAAGCGCCCCCTCTCCTAATGTGACAATTTCTCAGGTTGTCACTGAGATTTGTATAATGTATCCAATATGCGGCTCAATGGCGCGTCGCTTTTAAATCTGATTTTCCAGCCAGCCGTTTTCTTTTTCTAATGCATTTCAAGTGATGTGAGGACTCGGATGTGACTTGATCCATTTCTGCGGGTGAACTGCTACTGCCCGATACCAGCTCATTGGAGATCGGAGATTGAATGCCGGAGTCGTAAATGCAGAATTTTTTTTTCCTGTTAAAAGATAAATACTGCAATATCTGATGCGGCTTAGGGGAGACATAAAGGGAATATTTTTGTAAAATTATGAAAACAGAGCATCCTGGCCGTCAGTGCGCCTTCTGGTTAAAGGGACAGGATGGATTTTATATGTTTTTAGAAAAAATAAATCAATTTCAGTTTTATTTTTATTTTGACTTATTTTGTTATTTTTTTTTCTCAATATTGAGGTTTATATCTATAGATGAGTCTCAAAACCTCCTCATAGCCCAGAGTGCGGAAATCCCCCCACCCCATCAGTGTCCTACATTGTATTGAGCCCCACATCCCCTTAATCATTGACTTCAGTTGTTTCTTTCAGTGCCATTTCCACAGGTGTATAACTTCCAGCTCCTTTATACACACTATATACACACTATACATACACACTATATACACACTATACATACACACTATATACACACTATACATACACACTATATGCACACTATACATACACACTATATACACACTATACATACACACTATATACACACTATACATACACTATATACACACTATACATCGCACTATATACACACTATACATACACACTATATACACACTATACATACACACTATATACACACTATACATACACACTATATACACACTATACATACACACTATATACACACTATACATACACACTATATACACACTATACATACACACTATATACACACTATACATACACACTATATACACACTATATACACACTATACATACACACTATATACACACTATACATACACACTATATACACACTATATACACACTATACATACACACTATATACACACTATATACACACTATACATACACACTATATACACACTATACATACACACTATATACACACTATACATACACACTATATACACACTATACACACACTATACATACGCACTATATACACACTATACATACACACTATATACACACTATACATACACACTATATACACACTATACACACACTATACATACGCACTATATACACACTATACATACACACTATATACACACTATACATACACACTATATACACACTATACATACGCACTATATACACACTATATACACACACTGCACATACTTTACCACAGGTGTATAACTTCCTGGTCCTTTATACACACTATATACACACACTGCACATACTTTACCACAGGTGTATAACTTCCTGGTCCTTTATACACACTATATACACTACACTATACATACGCACTATATACACACACTGCACATACTTTACACACACTATATATACATTACCACAGGTGTATAACATCCAGCTACCAGCCATGCATTCGCCTAACCTTTACACACAATATATATACACTATACATTTAACTATAAACACACTATATATGCACTACAACAGTGTATAACATACAGCTTCGACCATGCAGTCACCTTTACACACACTATATACATTTCGCTATATAAACCCTATATATGCATTACTACATGTCTATAAAATCCAGCCCCGCTCATGCAGTCTGCAATTACCACAGGTGTATAAAATCCAGCTCCCGACCATGCAGTCTGCAATTGCCACAGGTGTGTTAAATCCAGCCCCGGGCCATGCAGTCTGCAATTACCACAGGTTTGTAAAATCCATCTCCCGGCCATGCAGTCTGCAATTGCCACAAGTGTATAAAATCCAGCTCCCGGCCATGTAGTCTGCAATTACCACAGGTGTATAAAATCCAGCCCCCGACCATGCAGTCTGCAATTACCACAGGTGTGTAAAATCCAGCCCACGACCATGCAGTCTGCAATTACCACAGGTGTGTAAAATCCAGCCCCTGGCCATGCAGTCTGCAATTGCCACAGGTGTGTAAAATCCAGCCCCGACCATGCAGTCTTCAATTACCACAGGTGTGTAAAATCCAGCCCCCGGCCTTGCAGTCACCTTTAGGGAGCATTCACACGACCGTGTTCGTTTTGCGGTCCGCAAATCACAGATCCGTGTGTTCCATATGTCTTCAGTTATCTTTCCGTTTCCGTTCCATAAGTCCGTATAATACGGACATGGTGCTTCCGTGTGTCCTCCATTTTTCATAGTCTGAAAAAAAAACGGAAGGGTTAAAATTGACAAATTCAATAGGGTTTCCTAGAATGTTTTCAGTCCAGGGGTCTGCAAAAAACAGATGACATACGGAAGCATTTCCGTGTGCTATCCGATTTTTACGGACCCATTGAATTTCTATGGGCCACGGACCGCAATTTGCGGCCAAGTATAGGACATGTTCTAAAATAACAGGAACGGACAGCACACGGATGACACTAAAAGGCATTCCGCAATCTTTGTGGACCCATAGAAATTAATGGGTTTGTGCATTATCTGCAAAAATTGCGGAACGTAAGCGGAAGTAAAATACGGTCGTGTGAATGCTCCCTTATAGTCACCTTTATGGTGACAGAATGGCTCATTGTAAAGAGCTCCCTAAATTCCAGCGTGATCCTGTAATATGATGTCACCGCTGTCACTTCCTGCAATGTCTACCCTCCTAGATCTTCCACCATCACCTGTGAGTGGTTTTATAATAATGTGGAAGGAACCACAGGAACTCAGCCAGGAAGTGGTGATCACGTAGAGTTACAGAGAGGGGTCGCCAACTGCCGAGGAGCATAAAAGTCACCAACGCTCTGCTGACTCCATAACTGCAGAGTCCAGACATCCACAGTCCAAAAGCTGTGCTGTGCCAGGAGCTCCATGGCATGGGTCTCAATGGCCGCTGCATACAAGCCTTCCAAGCACAATGCTTAGCATTGGGTGAAGAGGTGTATAGCACACAACCATGGACTATGGCGCAGTGGAGACATCTTCTGTGCAGTGACCAATCACTCTTCTCTATCGGGCATCTGATGGACGAGTCTGGAGAATGCCAGGAGAGCGTTACCTGTCTGACCGCATTGTGCCAGCTGGGAAGTCTAGTGGAGGAGGGTCAATGCTATGGAGGGTTTTCAGGGCTTGGTCTTAGCTCCTTAGTTCCATTGAAATCTTAATGTTTCAGCAGACAAGAGATTGTGGACAATCGTTTGCTTCCATCTTTCTGGGGACACTTTGGGAAAGGCCCTTTTTTATTCTTCCATGACTGTATCCCAGCTCCATAAAGCCATGGTTGGGGGAAGAACTCGACTGTCCGCACAGAGCCTCGACCTCAACACTAGAACGGAGGCTGCGAGCCAGGTCCTCCAACATCAGGGTCTGACCTCACAAATGTTCTTCTAGATGAAGGGGAAAACAACTCCCACAGGGACCCTCCCAAATCTTGTAGAAAGCCTTCCTAGAGGAGCAAAGGGGGACACTTCCATATTAATACTATGTGAGGTCAGAAAAGCTCTTGGTGGTGGAATGTAGAGGGGTCCGATACTTTTCTCTATATATTGTACATTAGGGAAAAGGTGTTTCCTAATGCAGACATAATGTATCTAATGCAGTGTGAATACTGGTAAAGTCTCTTCTGCGCTGTGATGAAATTATATTCAGGTTCTTGGTAAAAGTTGTATCTTAGGACTGCTTTCTCCTTCAGTGATGTCCATCGGGTGAGATTATTTTGTCTTCTCCACCATCTATCTGAGACGGGTCGCATTACCGTGGTATTCTTTTCCCAGCATACAAATCTCTTACTTGTTGCACAGATTTCCCATCAGTCACGCGTTGCCGCAGTCTGTATTATGCACAGCCTGTAATGATCGGCACATTACAAAGACCATTCAGTCCCCCGGTAATTGCATTGTCCGCTCATGGGACCAGGCTGTCCTGTGCTGCTCTCCGGCGGGCTCTCGAGTTCACCAAGTATTACCTTGGGATCTCATTCTCCTGTAACAAATCCATTATTATATAATTATTGAATCGCCATGGAAACAGAGCTATCACTTGGCATACTTGCTCTGAAAATGCCAGATACAAAGCACCGGCTTTCTAAAGAGCTGTTCTTGTCAGAGGAGGCTTGCAGCTCAATAGAGAAGCAGATAGAGAACAGCAGAGCAAGGCCTGGGCCGCCGCTAGCCGTGCAAGCAGCGAGGACAATCAGGGGAGATATATATATATATATATATACATGTATATAGCTGATGACGGGGTTTGTTACATTTTACCATAATTGTGAGCCATTGACATAGCAACAGTTGGACACTATACTCCAACCCCAACTTTCATTGATTTAGCACTTTTTAGGGTTTCCCGCTGCAGTCTGTTCACATAGGGTCTCTGCATTGGAGTATAGTGGTTGTTTGGGGGAGGATCATCATCTACCAATGCACTGATCACAACATTTGATTCTTCATTCACAGAAACATCCCCAAAACTACCCACTTTTATGCCTTTTTGCTTAAACTCCTCCCATTTTGGGGTCTGCCAATGCGGGGGGGGGGGGGCGGTTCTGAGGGTCCACTTCCTCCAGCAGAAATGAATAATGGCTCTCTGCAAACTGACCAGATGTCTCAATTCCCCCTGCAGTGATGGTTCGTATATTTCATCTAGGGTAATAAAATGTCTAATAATTATATCAAGGTGGTCTAGAGTAATGAAGTGGTTTATAGTAAAATCCCTGGTGGGCTAGTGCAGTGAAGGAGTCTATGATTAAATATCTGGTGGTCTATGGAAACAAAATGGCAAAACATAGCATCCCCAGTAGAAGCAATTAATAGTATCATTCCTGAGGGGTAAGGACAGCAAAGGAGTGAATGATACAGCTTCTGATGGTCTAGAGCAGTGAATGAGCTAATCATAACATCCCTGGTGGTCTAGGGCAGTGAAGTATTTACTGATAACATCCCTGGTGGTTTAGGGCAGTGAAGGAGCTAATAATAACATCCCTGGTGGTCTAGGGCAGTGAAGGAGCTAATCATAACATCCCTGGTGGTCTAGGGCAGTGAAGGAGCTAATGATAACATCCCTGGTGGTCTAGGGCAGTGAAGGAGCTAATGATAACATCCCTGGTGGTCTAGGGCAGTGAAGGAGCTAATGATAACATCCCTGGTGGTCTAGAGAAGTGAAGGAGTTAACGATAACATCCCTGGTGGTCTAGGGAAGTGAAGGAGCTAATGATAACATCCCTGGTGGTCTAGGGCAGTGAAGGAGCTAATGATAACATCCCTGGTGGTCTAGGGCAGTGAAGGAGCTAATGATGGCACTGTTGGTGGTCTAGGGCAGTGTAGAGATGTTAAATACTGAAGGCTTTAGGATTTGTTTGTGTCGGACCTTCCTGCAAACGTAATCATCAGCTCCGACACATGATTACTGACACCTGCTCACAGCCTCGAATCAGGACCAGAGGAGAAAGTACAAAGTTTTAGATTTTGCATTGGAGCCCAGGAGCTCTTCCCAGATTTATAGGCTTGGTTAAGGAGCCAGAGTCATAGGGAGAGTCTTCATTTTCTCTTCTGGAGGCCATTTTTACTAGTTGTTTACAATAATTCCATCCTTCCTTTAAGGGGCAGCCCTACGGAGAGCCCGGTACATCCCCGGACCTCCAGAAAAGTCATAAAGAGACTATATTATTTTGTGAAATAAGTTACTGTTTGTGCTGCATCTTACCAGATCCCCCCCCCCCCCCATTGCCGGATGGTTTGATTAATGTGATGGGGAGATGCAGTGGTAGCCATGCAGAGATCCGGAGCAATGCGGGTGCCGGGGAGCAGGTAAGTATAATCCATCCATACAAGGAGCCCAGGATTTGAAGGGGGGGGGGGGGGGGGGGTTATCCAATGATTAATGTAAAAAATAGAAATCATCCATCATCTAGTACAGGACAATCTCTGAGCTAGAAGCAGCCCTGTACCTCACATGGGTCCAGAGATCTCCATATTCACTGTTCCAATTGCTCTGCTAGATTTATATCAAACTGGTAGCTCAAGGGGAGTCTTGTGCTGCAGCTCAGGGGACATGTCCTTTCTGCTACAGCTCTCTCCCTATCACAGCTCAGGAGGCAGTTTAAGGATGAAACTGAGCATGTGCGGCCATGTAAGTGAGTCAGAGAAAGAAATAAGAAGAAAGAACAAACAGCAGGTGGCGCTATACAGATAGAATGTATTGAATAAATCGGAGGATAGACGACATTTTTAATTATATCCAATTAGAAAGGTATTTAGATCCAGGTGCTGGATTGAAAGCTGTAGAATAATTTTGAGGGACACCCCTTTAATTAGACCTTTGACTACAGAATAAAATTTGGAGCTTGTGGTGTTTTGTGGCATGGAGTCATATTTTGTAACAAAACAGACAATTTTGAGACACATAATGCTTTATTTGTAAACAAGGTGTCATGTCAGGCTACAGATCAGGGCCTTGTACAGTACAGGATAGCTATGTTGGGTTGGTTGGTGAGACCATGGAAACAGCCGTTAGTGCAGGAAACCAAAAAGGGGGTCATTTGTATCTTTTTTTTTCTCAGCATACAGTAATACTTTGTAACAAAACTGATTTTTTATTTTTTTTTGTGCCAAAGAAAGAGGGAGGTCATTCTGGGTTAGTCTTGTCCTCAGAAATCCAAAGGTATGCAAACTATTTTTCCTTCCGAAAGGAAAAGGAGGCTAAGCCTCTCCGATGCCATTGTATATAAGATATGCTGATTTGCATACATTTTTCCCAGAAATCCAAGGATCTCCATAATGAGAAAAAGTACCCCCAGACCTCCAACACAGGCCTCTCAGCTAGCTAAGGCAGTAGGAAAAAAAAATGATTTGTATGTTGCTTATCCAGGGGAGTGTTATGCATTGGCAATTCTCTCTAATTTGTGTAGAATTTTTTTATTTTATTTAGCAAAATGAATTTCAAGAGAAGGCTTCGTTCACATCACCGGTCAGCCTTTCCGTTCTCCTGCTCGGTTTAGGAGCAGGAGAACGGAAAGGACGGATTCGGCACATAACGGAGCCGAACGGAGCCCTAAAGACCCCATAGACTAGAATGGGGTAAATTAAGTTTCTGCTCAGAAGATGATTTTTAAGCGGAGACAAAAGTAGATCATGCAGGACTTTTTTCTCCGCTCCAAAATCATCTTCTGAGCGGAAACCTTACGGACCCCATTATAGTCTATGGGGTCTTTAGGCTCCGTTTGGCTCAGTTATGTGCCGAATCCGTCCTTTACGATTTTATTAAGCAAGGAACCTAAGGAGGGCTAATTTGTATCTCTGTAGCTTCAATACACACCACTAGATACAGAATATCATTTTGTGACACAAAAAGGAACTTTCTTACATTTTTATGACACACAACGCTATTTGGTGCTACATAACCTCACTTTTGTCGCACAGGATGTACTTTTTGTGAAACTTGGGGCTATTTTCACCCAATTTACATCCCTTGTGCTTTGCTCTCTGCCTCTTGTGATAACTTTCTGGAATTACAAAGCTTGTTGTAAGCCGGGGCTGAGATCCTCGCTCAGAAGCAGCAGAATTATTGAGCAATCTGTCTTTGCCGCCATTAAGCAGATCAGCGCTTAGGAAAACACGAAGAAGAGTCCTACAGGGAAGGAATTACAAAAGCCTATCGTCTTTATCTGCCTCCTCACATGGCTCGCACACATTTCATAATTAAGCCATTTATAATTACATTTCACCTCCAAGTTTCGGTTCTTGCTCAGTTTGTGAGTAAACAGCTCGCGGGCTCCTGATAGAAGCAGACCCTCCTGGTGGAGCTGCTCGCCATTATTTTCCTTCTATTTTGGCCTCATGCACACGACCGTTTTTTTATGCTGTCCGCAAAAAGGGGTTCCGTTGTTCAGTGATCCGTGTCCGTTTTTACCTTCCGTTGTGTTTCCGTGTGTCTTCCATTTTTTTTAGCGGACACGACCCAAAAGATTTTACCAAAAGACAGGCTGACAATTTTTGCCAAGTGCCTGCCAAGGGATCCGCAAAAAAAACGGACGCGGAACATCCCATTGACTTGAATGGGTCCGTGAACCGTTTTTCACGGACAAGAATAGGACAGGTTATATTTTTTTGACGGACTGGAATCACGGACCACGGACGCAGATGACAAACGGTGCATTTGCCGAGTTTTCCACGGACACATTGAAAATCAATGGGTCCGCAGAAAATCACGAAAAAAGGAGCAACGGACACGGAATCAAACAACGGTCGTGTGCATGAGGCCTTTGGGTTCATTGTGATTATTACCTCGTTTAGCACCACACCCATGCTGGGTTTTCTGTCCCGGTGACTCTGCTTCAATAAGGAGGCAAGCTTAGAATGACCGCGGTTCACACCTGAGCGTTACTGAGACGCGCGTTTTACAGCGCGTTTTTGCAAATAGGAAACGCGCGTCATACGCGCATTCGTGACTCTGAAAAAGGCATATCTACACTTTAACGCGTGTTAAACCCATTGAAGTCTATGGGTGTAAACGCGCGACAAAACACCCCAAAGAAGCTCAAGAACTTCTTTGAGCGTAGGGCGTTTTACAGCGCGTTCAAACGCGCTGTAAAACGCTCAGGTGAGAACCATGCCCATAGGGAAACATGAGTTTTCTCCTGTTGAGCGTTTTACAGCGCGTTCGAAAGCGCTGTAAAACGCGCAAGTGTGAACTGAGGGTTAGGGATGAGCGAATCCACTTCAGATGAAACATTCAAAGTCGATTCGCATAAAGCTTCGTTCTGGCGAGACTTCGGGTAATAACTTTAGAAATTAATTTCTACTGTTAAAAACTTTTTACTAAACTCGGTTTCGGTTCGAAGTGGTACGTTGGAACGTAACCCAAGTTCGGTAAAAGGTTTTTAACAGTAGAAATTTATTTCTAAAGTTATTACCTGTAGTCTCGCAAGACTTTGCGGACTAATAACCTCGGCTCATCGGAGCCAATACATTCTAATGCTCGCTCCGTACAGTATTCTAACAAAGTTTTATGCAAATTGACTTTGGATGCTTCATCTGAACTCGATTCGCTCATCCCTACTTAGAATGCCTGATATTAGCCTCCATAGGCCTGTTAAAACTGAGAATGTTTAGTGATGTCACAGTACAGGAATAATGCTCACGGTGATAGTACAGCAATAATTCACTTAGCATGACACAGTGATGTCACAACAGGAATAATCTATAATGTATATCATACCATATGAACGATGCACACAGTGACGTCACAGTATACAAATAATGCAGTAAGTGATGTCACAGTAGCAATAATGCACACAGTGATTCATTTTGAGCGAATCGATTTGTCCAAAGTGGACTTCGATCTGAATTTCAGGGAAAATTTGATTCACTACGAAGCCAAATTTCCTTGATTTTCCCTGAAATGAGCTAAAAGAAAATCATACTCACCTCTTCAGTTTTATTGCAAAGAGCCCGCTGCCGCCATCTTGCTTTAAGATCACGCGGAAAATCTCCTGAACGCTAAAATATGATGTCACCACACCGGCCGACGTGATGATGTCATCATCCGCTGCGTGAGGTTTTGCGCTGGATCTTCAATCGCGATGGTGGCGGCAGGCTTTTTGCCCTTAAATGGATGAGGTGAGTATGACGGACGCGGCTTCTGAGGGGTACACTGACGGGGGGGGGGGGGGGGGGCGGCGCTCTGTGTCATTGCACCAACTACTTACAAAGAAATGCACTTCATGGCGACGTAATTCGTCACAAAGTAAATTTTTGGGTGAGGCAGCCGGATCGAATTTTCAAGAACTTTGCTCATCTCTAGGAATAGTGCACACAGTGTTTCCACAGAACAGGAATGTACACAGTGATGTCACAACAGGAATAATGCATAGTGTGATATCACAGCACGTTAATCTTGCGCACAGCCATTAAAAATGGGATTACGCTAGAGCAATAGGACCTTTTCGGTTATAAAAAATAAATAAATCACTCACCTCATCCTTGATCGCGTAGAGGCAGTCCGCTCCTCTCTTGAGTGGAAAAAAAACCTGCCGAAGGACCTGCACTGAGCATGATGATGTCACTGCACACTCCCAGCGTGATCACATGGGGACGTCATCGCGCTCAGCGCAGAGAGGTGCGGACGGCCTCTGCGCAAGCAAGTGAATGAGGAAAAATGATTGGTTACCACGAAGCGCGAGGAAATTAGGCTTTGTGGTGACAACACTAGTCATAACACCGCAATAATGCAGAGATGCTGATATTGTCATTGTACAACCATTGTACATGGGAGTGGGCATGTTTATCAGTCACTGATTTGTTTTCCTTTGATTCTTTCCTTTATGTCTCAAGTGGTTTGAGATTTTATCTGTGATGAGAACAATTAAAGATTTTTAGAGCAACATATTCTCTTTGTTCTGTGAACATTTCTCAAAATCATAGTATCTGATAATCAGTCATATTGCAATAAACTGCAGAAAGCACCCGAGGGTGAGGGTTACAAGATGTGTTTAAAGGATTTGACGTTACCTCCTGTTCATGTCTCATCAAGTCATTGAAATGTTCATTCAGCACAGAGTATTTCAGGAATTTTCAAAATACAGTGGCATGCAAAAGTTTGTGCACCCCTGATGACAATTACTGTTATTGTGAACAATTAAGCAAGTTGAAGATGAAATGATCTCCAAAAGGCATAAAGTTAAAGATGGCACATTCCCTTTGTATTTTAAGCAAAAATATATTTATTTCATCTTATAAATTTTCAAAATAAGAAAAAAGGAAAAGGGCCTGAAGGCAACAACTTTGGGCCCCTTGCATGGTTAGTACCTAGTAGCACCTTCTTTGCTAAGTATCACAGCTTGCAAATGCTTTTTGTAGCAGCCAAGAGTCTTTCACTTCTTGTTTGAGGGATTTTCATCCATTCTCCTGCTTCTTTGAGGTCTATCCACAGATTTTCAATGATGTTCCGATGAGAGGACTGTGAGGACCATGGTAAAACCTTCAGCAGATCAGGGGACTGTGAGGGCCATGGTAAAACCTTCAGCAGATCAGAGGACTGTGAGGACCATGGTAAAACCTACAGCAGATCAGGGGACTGTGAGGACCATGGTAAAACCTTCAGCAGATCAGGGGAGTGTGAGGGCCATGGTAAAACCTTCAGCAGATCAGGGGACTGTGAGGGCCATGGTAAAACCTACAGCAGATCAGGGGACTGTGAGGGCCATGGTAAAACCTTCAGCAGATCAGGGGACTGTGAGGGCCATGGTAAAACCTACAGCAGATCAGGGGACTGTGAGGGCATGGTAAAACCTACAGCAGATCAGGGGACTGTGAGGACCATGGTAAAACCTTCAGCAGATCAGGGGACTGTGAGGGCCATGGTAAAACCTTCAGCAGATCAGAGGACTGTGAGGGTCATGGTAAAACCTTCAGCAGATCAGGGGACTGTGAGGGCCATGGTAAAACCTTCAGCAGATCAGGGGACTGTGAGGACCATGGGAAAACCTTCAGCAGATCAGGGGACTGTGAGGGCCATGGGAAAACCTTCAGCAGATCAGGGGACTGTGATGGCCATAGTCAAACCTTCAGAAGATCAGGGGACTGTGAGGGCCATGGGAAAACCTTCAGCAGATCAGGGGACTGTGAGAGCCATAGTAAAACCTTCAGCTTGCACCTTTTGAGGTTGTCTATTGTAGATTTTGAGGTGTGTTTAGGATCACTATCCATTTGTAGAAGCCATCATCTTTTCACCTTAAATGTTTTACAGTTGGTGTTATGTTTGCATCGAGAATTTCCTGGAATTTAATTGAATCCATTCTTCCCTCAACCCGTGATATGATCCCTGTGCCATTAGCTGCAACACAACCCCAAAGCATGATTGATCCACAACCTCCCCCATCCCCATGCCTAATGGTTGGAGAGATGTTCTTTTCATGAAATTCTGTCAATGTTTTCCCCAAACATACCTTTGCTCATTGTGGCCAGAGTTCTATTTTAACCTGATTGGTCCAAATAACTTGTTTCCAAAATGTACCAGGCTTGTTTAGATGTTGTTTTGCAAACTTAAGACACTGAATTTTGTGGTGAGGACGCAGGAGAGGTTTTCTTCTGATGACTCTTCCATGAAGGCCATATTTGTGCAGGTGTCATTGAGTAGTAGAACAATGTATCACGTCTCCAGAGTCTTCCAAATCTTCCTGACGGTCTTTTGCAGTCAAGCGGGAATTTTTGATTTGCCTTTCTAGCAATCCTACAAGCCGCTGTCTCTGAAATTTTTCTTGGTCTTCTAGACCTTCTCTTGACCTCCACTGTTCCTATTAACTGCCATTACTTAATAACATTTCAAATTGAGGAGACTGCAACCTGAAAACGCAATGCTATCTTCTTATAGCCCTTTCCTGCTTTGTGGGCCTCAACCATTTTAATTTTCTGAGTGTTAGGCAGCTGCTTGTAAGAACCCATGACTGCTGTTTTTTTTTTTAGAGGAGACAAGCCTTAATCCTAACAGGCTATTTAAGGTCGTAGACCTCGGTCAAAGTTATTTGAGTGCTCAAATCTCCTTGAGTTATTTTGCAAGGTGCTCCTTTCCTTTTTTTCACCCTAACATTGTACAAAACCAAAATAATCCACTGATAATGTATTGTAGAAAAGTGTGTTTCATCTTTACCTTTATGCCTTTTGGGGATCATTTTATCTTCAGCTTGCCTACCTGTTCACAGTAACAGTATTTTTGACCAGTGGTGCCCAAACTTTTTCATGCCACTGTAGGATGCATTCATAACATTGCTGATTGACATTGGAATGGTCAATAATTGCCATACACACCCCTAAAAGCTTACGCTACTTTCACTTCTGCATTTCGAAATTCGACAATCTGTTTTGGCATAGGAACCGCGTGGCAGAGTTCACCATATCTGGCATGGGTGGATAATGCCACAAACTCCAATTGACTATAACAAGATCAGACGGGGATCCAGCCGCTTTCCAGCATAAATGCAGGCTTTTGGCTGGAAAAAAGTCCAGAATGCACAAATTTTTGCCTGGCCAAAAAGTGGGCAGATAACATACAGTCAATGGGGATTTAGCTGTTTTGCAATTTTATCAAGTTGTGTCACATATCACAGCAATGTCACATTTATAGCTGTAACTGTGAGTGTCCCCTAACCCTAACACTTTCTTTATTATGTTGGTTGTCAGATTACTGACATCCGTCAGTTGTATCATGATCTTGGTCGAGGCTCAATAATTCCCAGAAAGTGACAAAAGGGATCCAGGGAAACCAGGGATTTTGGGAGCATATCAATTCATAAGAGACTTCTGTTATTTTGTTATAATCCCCTATCATCTCTATTGCAGCAACAATTCTGAGTTTTGCATTGTGTTTGGTTCCCCCTAGTGACAGGCACTGGATTTTCTCTTGCAGTTTTGTATCAGATAGCAACCATTTTGCACGGTCAGCAGCTCTGAATATTAAAGTGAACCCTGCACTAGACCAGAGCCGTTGTGTGAGCTGTGTATTTAATATTACACGATTCCAGGCAGGTGTCAGGGGAGATGCTCCAAGATGCTGACAGCCAAGCTCCGCACGTCTGACTTTGATCTTATCGGAGGGGAACTGACAGGGAAGCGGCGTCCTCCTGAGAACTGTATGGAAAGTAGCAGTCTGACAGCTGTGATGTCAACCCTCTGAAATGCAAAACTGGGCCGGGGTCTGCAGTAACTCAAAGGTCAAGAGGCATTGTGACGGGAGGACTGATTACACCCAGCTGCTTATTTGCCGGCCCGCTAGTCGAATCCGTGTATTAATTAATCCCAGACATGTTTGCTTACCCCATGTCAAATGTATCTGCAGGGCCGTATTTACAACAAGGCACATCAGGGCATGTGCCTAGGGTGTCAAAAAGGAGGGGGACAATGAGTTATTTTGATTTTTTTTCACCTGCCTCTTTGTGCTGTTCCTTAAGTTTCCTTATCACTAATTGTTTATGTAGATACAAGCAGGGGCATCCACCGATCTCATAGGGCCCCACAGCAAAACTTACTATAGCCCCCCCCCCCCACTCATTTTCCCTATATGCCTCCATCAATCACTCCAAAGCAATAAGGAATGAAGCTGGAATGCTCCGGTTGTCTGACAAATTTACATTTTTCTTTTAAGTGGAAAAATTTTTTAACAAAAAAAAATATATAATGAAAAAACATTGCCCTCACCCACAATCCGACTTTTATTGTAAAAGTGGAACAGGTGCTTCACAACTATGGCGTTCATTCTGAGCAGCATGTTTCTCACTATTTATACCAATAAATATGCTTCTCTTCTATTACAACACTGTTTGCCTGCGGCCACCACTAGGGGGAGCTCAGTGCATGGAAATTTATTTGCTTATTATTGATCACCTAGTGGCTGCTACATGAAAAAAAACAAAACATTGTTTTCTTGCCCAGAGAAGAGGAAGGAATTCACCGTCCTGACGGACCCCATAGCAGTCATATGGTCTGCTTACATTAAAGCTACACCACTGGCTACAAGTCAGAAGTTTAATCCTCACACTGCTCACCGACCGCTATTGTAACAGTAATATTTTCAGGAAGGCAATGTAAGGGTTAAATCCCCTGACTTGTAGCTGCAATAAACAAAAGTAAGCGATGAGGAGACATCAGAGCAGTCAGATGAGGAGAAAGGTGAAGCCAGTATATGGCTTGTACGTAGATTGCCAACAAAGGCCTCATGCACACGACCATATGTGTTTTGCGGTCCGCAAACCGCGCATCCGCAAAACATGGAAGCTGCTCCGGCCCATTGTAGAAATGCCTATTCTTGTTCCCAAAACGGACAAGAATAGGACATGCTCTATTTTTTTTGCAGGGCCACGGAACGGAGCAACGGATGCAGACAGCACACGGAGTGCTGTCCACATCTTTTGAAGCCCCATTGAAGTGAATAGGTCCGCGCCCGAACCACAAAATATGCGGCTCGGACGCCGACCAAAACAACGGCCGTGTGCATGGGGCTAAACAAAGAGGATTTCTCTGCACAGCAGACACTATAGTAGTAAAAAATGCAGTGGTCGCAGTCTGAAAGTGGCCATACAGCTAGCAAGACTTCTCGCTCAGATAAGTGATTTCTGCTCCAATCTGTGAACATGGACGCATTTTTATAGGGACCCCTCACAGGTGATGTCCGCGTCCTGTCTGTTTCTCACTTGAATGAACGAATCTTGAGCTGGATGGTGCACGCTGGGATGTTTCCAATCATAGAATGTATCATCCATTGCTTGACATGCCTTCGGACTTGTGCACCAGGCTTATATTTCACCGGCATCTGTTATTCAGATGAGATGCTTTTAACCACACAGTCAAAATTGCATTAAAAAAGGCGCTCAAAACCGCACTCAGTTTTCCCGAGCTCGCTACGGTTTTGCCATGTATTTTTTCCATGTCATAAATGTAACATAAATGTATTTCAATTGTATGACCGCATCACAAAACCAAAACAAGGAAACTATGTGCGTTCTCAACAACATTTTTTACCCCATGGTCAAATTCCTTTCATGGAGTTACTGTATACACTAAAGTCCATAGGCGGCTATAGCCAAATTTATAGGGGGCGTGAGCATTAAACATGCCTAGAGCAGCATAAACCCTAAATACAGCCCTGAGTGTCTAAAGAACTGATCCATTAGAAAACTGGAGAATCCTATCGAGTCCAGCATCTCAAGGCCTCAGGCTCAAACCATTTGTATTGGCCGGGACTCCGAGAGGAAGCTTTCTGCACCTGAAACCTTCCTTACTTCTGAGTAGGAACCAGTGAGCTCAGGGCTGACCCTGTTATGTTGGACTCTGTATTAGACCGTGCAATAATTTTTGGGGCAATTTTAATACAAATCGTCCAATGCCCAAATGGGTTTGGGTAGCTGCCTAGCATCAGGCACCTGTGTTGTTGCTGCCTCTACCTAATGACCTACATCCCCATGGACCATGGCCGCCAGGGACTTTTTCCTTTATCTTTTTTTACAGCCAATAGGGACATTGTTTTACTACAGTTCCTTTGTTACCTTGTCTGATCTTATTTTCTGCCTAAATACGGCTTATGCAAATGTATCCCAAAATGGACGTATCTGGGGGCATGCCAATGGAGAGTCAAATGTTGGCATGCGCGCTCTGTAGAGGCTGAGGTCTATCTAACTTAACCCCTTAAGGACACGGCCCTATTTCACCTTAAGGACCAGGCCATTTTTTCAAAATCTGACCATTGTCACTTTATGTGGTGATAACTTTAAAACGCTTTTTCTTATCCAGTCCATTCTGAGATTGTTTTTTCGTCACATATTGTACTTCATGACAGTGGTAAAATGAAGTCGAAAAATTTCATTTTTATTTATAAAAAAATACCAAATTTACCAAAAATTTTGAAAAATTTGCAATTTTCCAAGTTTCAATTACTCTACTTCTATAATACATAGTAATACTGCCAAAAAAAGTTATTGATTTACATTCCCCATATGTCTACTTCATGTATCGATCATTTTGGGAATGCTATTTCATTTTTGGGGACATTACAAGGCTTAGAAGTTTAGAAGCAAATCTTGAAATTTTTCAGAAATTTTCAAAAACCCACTTTTAGGGACCAGTTCAGGTCTGAAGTCACTTTGTGAGGCTTACATAATAGAAACCACCCAAAAATTACCCCATTCTAGAAACTACACCCCTCAAGGTATTCAAAACTGATTTTACAAACGTCATTAACCCTTTAGGTTTTCCACAAGAGTTAATGGCAAATAAAGATAAAATTTCAGAATTTCGATTTTTTGAAAAATTTTCCGTTTGAATCCATTTTTCCAGTAACAAAGCAAGGGTTAACAGCCAAACAAAACTCAATTTTTATTGCCCCGATTCTGTAGTTTTCAGAAACACCCTATATGTGGTCGTAAACTGCTGTATGGCCAAACTGCAGGGCGTAGAAGGAAAGGAGCGCCATATGGTTTTTGGAAGGCAGATTTTGCTGGACTGGATTTTTGACACCATGTCCCATTTGAAGCCCCCGATGCACCCCTAGAGTAGAAACTCCATAAAAGTGACTCCATCTAAGAAACTACGCCCCTCAAGGTATTCAAAACCAGTTTTACAAACTTTTTTAACCCTTTAGGTCTTCCACAAGAGTTATTGGCAAATGGAGATGAAATTTCCGAATTTCTATTTTTTGTTACCTTGTCTCAAAAAAAGTGTAATATAGAGCAACCAAAAATCATGTTTACCCTAGAATAGTACCAACAAAACTGCCACCTTATCCTGTAGTTTCCAAAATGGGGTCACTTTTTTGGAGTTTCTACTGTAGGGGTGCATCAGGGGGGCTTCAAATGGGACATAGTGTCAAGAAAACAGTCCAGCAAAATCTGCCTTCCAAAAACCATATGGCGTTCCCTTCCTTCTGTGCCCTGCCGTTTGGCCATACAGTAGTTTACGACCACATATGGGGTGTTTTTGCAAACAAGAGAATCAGGGCAATAAATATTGAGTTTTGCTTGGCTGTTAACCCTTGCTTTGTTACTGCAAAAATGGATTAAAATGGAAAATTTGCAAAAAATAGCTGTTTTGGGACTGTTTTTATTTTTGTTATTTACATAGTTGAACTGACAGGTTAGATTGTGTGCTATTTCTATAGAGCAGGTTGTTACGGACGCGACAATACCAAATATGACTACTTTTTGGGGTTTTTTGTTTCAGTTTTACATAATAAAGCCTTTTGAAAATAATTTTTTTAGTGTCTCCACATTCTGAAAGCCATAGTTTTATTTTATTTTTTGGGCGACTGTGTTATGTAGGGGCTCATTTTTTGCGGGATGAGATGGCGGTTTGATTGGCACCATCTTGGGGTGCATATGACATTTTGGTCGCTTGCTATGACACTTTTTGTGATGTAAGGTGACAAAAATGGCTCTTGACACCGTATTTTTTTTTTTTTTTGCTGTGTTCAGCTGAGGGGTTAGGTCATGTGTTATTTATATAGATCAGGTTGTGACGGACGCGGCGATACATAATATGTATACTTTTTATTTATTTATATAAGTTTTACACAATAATATAATTTTTTAAAACAAAAAATCATGTTTTAGTGTCTCCATAGTTTGAGAGCCATATATATATTTTTTTTGGGCGATTGTCCTATGTAGGGGCTCATTTTTTGCGGGATGAGATGGCGGTTTGATTGGCACCATCTTGGGGTGCATATGACTTTTGATCGCTTACTATTACACTTTTTGTGATGTAAGGTGACAAAAATGGCTTGTTTGACAACGTTTTTATTTTTTATGTTTACGGCGTTCATCTGAGGGGTTAGGTCATGTTATATTTTTATAGAGCAGGTCCTTACAGACGCGGCGATACATAATATGTATACCTTTTTTTATTTATTTTGGTTTTACACAATAATATCCTTTTGAATGAAAAAAACATGTTTTAGTATCTCCATAGTCTGAGAGCCATATATTTTTCAGTTTTTAGGCAATTGTCTCAGGTTGGGTATCATTTTTGCGGGAGGAGGTGACGGTTAGATTGGCACTATTTGGGGGTCATATGACTTTTTGATCGCTTGCTATTACACTTTTTGTGATGTAAGGTGGCAAAAATGGCTTTTGACAAAGTTTTTATTATTTTTTTTTACAGTGTTTACTTGAGGGGTTAGGTCATGTGATATTTTTATAGAGCAGATTCTTACGGACGTGTAGATACCAAATATGTCTACTTTTTAATTTTTCTTTACATTTAACACTAAAAAGCATTTTTGAAACAAAAAAATCATGTTTTAGTCTGAGAGGCATAGTTTTTTTATTTTTGGCCAATTGTTTTAGGTAGGGGCTCGTTTTTTGCGGGATGAGATGGCGGTTTGATTGGTACTATTTTGGGAGGCAAACGCCTTTTTGATCGCTTTGTATTACACTTTTAGTGATAATGTGCCAAAAATGGCTTATTTACACCATTTTTTGGGGTTTTTTTTATGGCGTTCACCTGAGGAGTTCAGTCATGTGATATTTTTATAGAGCAGGTTTTTACGGACGCGGCGATACCTAATATGTGTAGTATATTTTATTTTTTTAGTTTTTATTCAGTGTTATGTGTTTGTTTCATTTTTACTTTTTTTTTCACTTTTTTACATTTTTTTGACCCAGACCCACTTGGTTCTGAAAGATCCAGTGGATCTGGTGTTCAGTAGTAATACAGTACAGTACACTATATAGTGCACTGTACTGTATTTTGTACTTTAGAAAGTCTGAATAGACCTTTAGCAGGTCTATTCAGACTTTCAGCACCATGGAGAGCAGGACGCTTCTGAAAGCGTCCTGTCTCCATGGCACTCATCACCCCTGCCATAACTGGGCAGGGGGTGATGGATAGGGAGGAGGGAGCACCCTCCCTCTTCGATCCCATCCTGTTGGGGGCTGCAAAGGCACAGCAGCCCCCGATGGGAGAGGGAGGGAGCGCTCCTCCTGTTAACCCTTCCATACCGCGGTCCGTACGGACCGCGGTACGGAAGGGTTAAACGGCTGGCATCTGCAGCACAGATGCCAGCCGTTTCATCAGAGTGTCAGCAATGTGCTGACACTCTGATAGAACCACTAGACACCAGGGATAGATTACAGGGAGGCGGGCGGGGGATCGCAATCGCGATCCCGCCCGCCGCACCCCCAGCCCGCCTCGCGCCGCCCGCAACCACCCCCTGCACCCCCGCAGCCACAGTATGATTGGGGGCTGCAGGGGGTTAAAAATCTGTTTGGGGACATTAACTCTCTGATCCCGCGGTCATAGACCGCGGGGATCAGAGATCGCACTGAGCGCTGCAAACCGCAGGTCTGAATTGACCTGCGGTTTGCAGCGATCGCCCATATGGGGGGGTCACAGGACCCCCCTGGGCATTGTAACAAGGTACCTGCTGAATGATTTCAGCAGGTACCTTGTTCCGATCACTGCCAGCTGAGCAGCAGTGATCGGAACAACTCATGACGTACCGGTACGTCATGTGTCCTTAAGGACTCGGGAAACATGCCGTACCGGTACGTCATGTGTCCCAAAGGGGTTAAGGGCTAGGGATGAGACAATTTCTTCAAAATTCGATTCGACTGCTTTGCTGAATTGTACAAAAAAATATGCTTCGTAGCGAATTTCTTCGTCACGAAGCGCATTTTTTGTAAGTAGTAACGGCAATGTCGGGCAGCCGCGATAGCGCCGCCCCTATTATTGAACCCCTCCGATGGCGTGTTCATACATGATTGCGGCACCTGAGAGTAATAAATAAAAAGTATTAAATCATTCGTACCGCCTCGCGACGGGCCAGCCACCACCATCTTGCTTTAAGATCTGGCGTTGTCACGCCGTCTGGCGTGGTGACATCATACGTCACCACCCACGTGATTTCGGCAGAGATCTTCAATCAAGATGGCTGCAAATGGAGGAGGTATGATTTTTTATTTATTTTTTACACTTTTTCAGGTATAATCGATTCGTTGCCACGAAGCACAAGGAAATTCAGCTTGAATTTATCCTGAAATTCGGATTCCACTTTGTTGGATTCAATTTGCTCAACTCTACTAAGGGCCATGGTGCGTGGTCTGATGAGCTGGTCTGAGAATATAAGAGGCGCCTTATTTCCAGGGGGGGGGGGTGCAGGGCTTACAATCACGCCCATATAGTTTCGGGACCATGTACCGATTTTGCATCGAGCCCCAATGGCGCCCTGTGCCGTTATCATCCTTACTAGCTGCAGAATAGCCTGAAACCCAAAAGGGGCTCATTCTGGCGAACCATTGAGCGGTGGTTCAAATTTATGTTATCTCACTCATTTTAAGTCACGACCTTGTCTGATTTTTTCTTTTTTTACCCCAATTTCCGGTTAAGTGGTAAGGGATGACATGCATCGAAATCCTTCTTCTGTCCAGAGCCCTGGGTGCACATATATAATGTATAAACCACAGGAACGCTCTCACCATGGCGATTATGTCAAGGACAAGCAGCAGATGTGATATACATAATGAAGGAGGTCTGTAACTCGCACATTAAATGGCACGGGCCCCGCAGCATCAGTCATGTGTCTCGGGACTGGAGAAGCGTTGCCCCGAGAAGCGTCAACACCTTTATTGATTACTCTTGCATGGCGTGGAGGAGAGTAAGCATATTGAATCTCGAACACCTCCATCCATATTGTTTCACTGAACTTACAAGCACTGAATCACACAGGAGGCGACATGCAGACATGATGAATTCATGTTTTCAGGTTAATGCATGCAAATCCTCCTTGTGTGGAGTGACAGTGCCACCTGGCAGCATGTGGCGGTATTGCACCCTGTCGGGATCCTGTAATTCATAGAATTGTCATTTATGCTGAGGGCCAGGGTTGTAGGTGTAAGGAGAGCAGGGGTTGTAATTGCACCTAGCCCTGGTGCTTGAGGGAACCCCAAAGGCCCCCGATACCCTATTAGAAGACACCACATTTTAAATGGCAAATTGTAGGTGGGGGCCTTGTTACAGATTTAGCATAAATGCCCAGGACCCTAAACCTGTGCAATTCTCGGTGAATGCAATTAGCTTCAATTACACCATGGGTGCCCAACCTGCAGCCCAACAGCTGTTGCAAAACTACAACTCCCACCTTGCCCGGAGAGCCGACAGATATCAGCCTACAGCAGGGCATGATGGGAGTTGTAGTTTTACAACAGGTGGAGGGCCGCAGGTTGATTTACACAACGCAATTTACATGCAACGCATGTTTTTATGCTTATAAAAATCAATGTAACGCTGTATCATTACGGGATTGGAAGTCATTTTATGGATTTCTATGGATCGCAGAAGTATGCGAAAGTTTTAGCATTGCGTAATTCATTGTAATTAACACTCTAGTCACATCCAAATCTGTATGCAAATTAGTTCTCCTCCAAAATAAAGAAAACTGTCTAGTGCTACCTTGAAAATGAATGACATGGATCAGCTACAGAATAGTCACCAATAGGTGGCACTAGAGAGGCAGTTTCTATCTTCGGGGGCAGAGCTAATTTACATTTTTAATCAGCAAGGCTATAAAAAAATATGTTTTGGGGTTTTTTTGCAAAAAAAATTAGACCTGGATGTGATGTGGGGTAACAGTATGCAAAATAATATAAGTTATAGGGAGATAAATTTGGGGCATGCTTTATAGTAAGAAGCCATTTTAAGTTCCCATCTCTTGTAGTACCACTTTTCACCATTGACACATTACATAGATATCCATGCAACAGCGCCCCCACCTATGAATTGTACACACAACCATATAAATTAGCAAAAATCTACTTGTTGTCAGTGATTACTACTACTGCAACTCATCCTGTGCTACGATGAAGCTCAAAGAATAAGCTCAGGAAATGAGTGTGGATCTGAGTTATATTGTGAGTTCAGGCTGACAATGGAAAATGTTACAGTTGGCCAAATAGATTACAATCAGAGCAAACTTATATTTTTTTCATATAGCTTCGTAATAGTCAGAGCTGCATTTGCTTGATCCAGAGTTTCAGATCCCCTGTATAGCTGTAAAGTTCCATCATAGAACGCTGTCTGCCAGCAGTCACCACTAGGGGGAGATCAGGAGCTCACTGAATACTGATATATTGAATAAAACCGTATAATATAAGAACTAAAGCTCCCTGTAATTGTGGCTGCACACAGTCCAAATTTGACTTCATATGTCAATGCATTGGCATTGGAGCTCTGTACCATGAAAATAGAGCATGTGGCCTTATAACAATATCAGAAGGAAGAAATTTACCGAAAAAAAAGCAAGATACACATTTGAAAGTGCCATATTTATGCTAGTACTAGTATTAATAATAATAATCAACTATATAGCCCCTGATTAAATCAATATACAAATTTAAAGATACTAAATTTCATTTCTTTCTAATAGTAACTATTCCGATATTTTCTGAATAACATTCTAATAGTATCTTCTAGCTCGCACTTTGCAGGCAGGATAAAAGAATTAAGCCGTTAAATATAGTAAGACACGAGAGAGCTCTCTTATTATACAGACCCAGTGGGTACGGAGATAAAACCACACTTTTATTTTCTTACATTAAACACAGGAATTTAAAGTCAGTGCTCCCTGTATAAGATTAATAAGTGCTCTCTCCTCCTTCCACATCATTTACAATATTTAAAAACACTTGTCGCAGATTGCTAGTCTATAGCATATATCTCACTCACGTAAATTAACACAGCCAGTGCCCTAATGAGCCGCAGGGGCCGGTAACATGTAACAAGTGACAACAGTATATAATAGGTATATCATTACTGATGATATCAATACAGCATCTGGCCGTTCATTCCAATACAGAGCGACAAAGGTCAGTTATAAAAGATGCTCAGTATCATTCTGTGCTAGCCAACTACTATAATACTGCATCCTACGTAAAAGAATACAGCTATTATAATACTGTCACTTACGTAGAAGGGAAAAAATGCAACTAAAATAACGTTCCATTTAGAGATGAGCGAATTTCATTTTTTTAAATTCGTTCACGCTTCATTTGCTGGTAAAAGGTGAATTGCGTTATGGATTCCGTTATCACGGACCATAACGCAATTCTATCAGAGAATGCATAACGGAATGCCTTTAGAGGCATACCATTATTCAGTCCGTCATAACAGAAGTCTATGGGCTGCAAAACGGATCCGTTTCCATTTCCGTTATGCAGGGGAGTCCTCTTCTGATCCTGAGTCCTCTTCTGATCCTGAGTCCTCTCCTGCATGACGGAAACGGGACAGATACGTTTTGCAGCCCATAGACTTCTATTATGACGGACTGAATAATGGTTTGCCTCTAAAGGCATTCCGTGATGCATTCCGTCATAATATTGCATTATCGTCCATGGCAACGGAATCCATAACGCTATTCACCTTTTACCAGTAAATGAATAGCTAACGAATTTCATAACCAGAAATTTGTTCATCTCTAGTTCCTATGTCCAAGAATATAACTACTATAATACTGCTCCTATGTACAAGAATATAACTACTATAATACTGCTCCTATGTACAAGAATATAACTACTATAATACTGCCCCTATGTACAAGAATATAACTACTATAATACTGCTCCTATGTACAAGAATATAACTACTATAATACTGCTCCTATGTACAAGAATATAACTACTATAATACTGCTCCTATGTACAAGAATATAACTACTATAATACTGCCTCCTATGTACAAGAATATAACTACTATAATACTGCCTCCTATCTACAAGAATATAACTACTATAATACTGCCTCCTATCTACAAGAATATAACTACTATAATACTGCCTCCTATGTACAAGAATATAACTACTATAATACTGCTTCTATGTACAAGAATATAACTACTATAATACTGCCTCTATGTACAAGAATATGACTACTATAATACGGCTCCCTATGTACAAGAATATAACTACTATAATACTGCCTCTATGTACAAGAATATAACTACTATAATACTGCTCCTATGTTAAAGAATATAACAACTATAATACAGCTCCTATGTGCAAGAATATAACTACTATAATACTGCTCCTATGTGCAAGAATAAAACTACTATAATACTGCTCCTATGTACAAGAATATAACTACTATAATACTGCTCCTATGTACAAGAATATAACTACTATAATACTGCTTCTATGTGCAAGAATATAACTACTATAATACCGCCTCCTATGTGCAAGAATATAACTACAATAATACTGCTCCTATGTACAAGAATATAACTACTATAATACTGCTCCTATGTGCAAGAATATAACTACTATAATACCGCCTCCTATGTGCAAGAATATAACTACTATAATACTGCTCCTATGTGCAAGAATATAACTACAATAATACTGCCTCCTATGTACAAGAATATAACTACTATAATACTGCTCCTATGTACAAGAATATAACTACTATAATACTGCTCCTATGTGCAAGAATATAACTACTATAATACTGCTCCTATGTACAGGGATATAACTACTATAATACTGCTCCTATGTACAAGAATATAACTACTATAATACTGATCCTATGTACAAGAATATAACTACGATAATAGTGCTCCTATGTACAAGAAAAATACTACTATACTACTGCTCCTATGTACAAGAATATAACTACTATAATACTGCTCCTATGTACAAGAATATGACTGCTATAATACTGCTCCTATGTACAAGAATATAACTACTATAATACTGCTCCTATGTACAAGAATATAACTACTATAATACTGCTCCTATGTACAAGAATATAACTATTATAATACTGCTCCTATGTACAAGAATATAACTACTATAATACTGCTCATATGTACAAGAGTATAACTACTATAATACTGCTCCTATGTACAAGATATAACTACTATAATACTGCTCCTATGTACAAGAATATAACTACTATAATACTGCTCCTATGTACAAGAATATAACTACTAGAATACTGCTCCTATGTACAAGAATATAACTGCTATAATACTGCTCCTATGTACAAGAATATAACTACTATAATACTGCCTCCTATGTACAAGAATATAACTACTATAAAACTGCCTCCTATGTACAAGAATATAACTACTATAATACTGATCCTATGTACAAGAATATACCTACTATAATACTGCTCCTATGTACAAGAATATAACTACTATAATACTGCTCCTATGTACAAGAATATAACTACTATAATACTGCTCCTATGTACAAGAATATAACTACTATAATACTGCTCCCATGTACAAGAATATAACTATTATAATACTGCTCCTATGTACAAGAATATAACTGCTATAATACTGCTCCTATGTACAAGAATATAACTGCTATAATACTGCTCCTATGTACAGGAATATAACTGCTATAATACTGCTCCTATGTACAAGAATATAACTGCTATAATACTGCTCCTATGTACAAGAATATAACTGCTATAATACTGCTCCTATGTACAAGAATATAACTGCTATAATACTGCTCCTATGTACAAGAATATAACTGCTATAATACTGCCTCCTATTTCCATATAGAAGTGCCGCTATTTTCAGTAATAATTTACACCAGTATTTTTTTTTTACTAAATTTAGTTTTTTGGGGGCTGGCCTTCAATTCTGTCTTTTGGTCACTGTGCATTTCATAAAATACTGACTACAGCATAATAAGACATAGGAAGTGGCAAAAATGTAACGTATAGTGATGAGGACCACCCACATTACAAAATACGGGCGACTTTGATTGTTGTGGAAGCCAGCCATCTAAAGAGGCCCTCTCCCCGCTCCTGACACGCCTGTTTCATTAGCTCCATGCATTCCCCATGTAATAACCATTCTGGAGCATCTCTTCTTATGTCTCTATGTTGTGCCAGAACTTTATTATTTGCACTAGAAGTTATGAATGAATTGCTATTGGCCTTCAGTAAGGGTACAGAGGGGAGGTAACCAGTTGGGGGTGTGTATCTGCACAGACTCATTCTATCCAATCAGTGCTGCCATTTTTTGACTGTGCAGGGACACACCCCCAACTGGTTTCCTCCCCTTTGTACCTTTACTGAAGGCCAATAGCAATTCATTCATAACTTCTAGTACAAATAATAAAGGTCAAGGCCTAGGAGCAGCTCGGCCCCTTACAATACAAAGCACAGATGCTATACAATGTACGCTGCTGTGCTTGGTTAGCGGAGATAGATATGCCACGCTCACAGGAGCACCGGTGCTCATCGGCGGGGGCCCCAGGTGCCAGACCCCCCACTGATCAGATATTGATGACTTATCCAGAGGACAGATCATCAATTATAAAATAGTGAAAAATCCATTGAAACCCAGTGGAAATATGGAGACTCCTGGTTGAAGCCTTTCAGGTTGGGAATCAAACCTACACCCCCCACTTTGCTGCATTTTTAATATCCACCATGGAGCCTCATTCCAGGAATATATCCGGAGCTTTAATTGGCTTCCCATGAAATGGGCTCCACACCATGTCTGTGCGTGATAAGAGAAATTAGAAGGCGAGCTCCACTGGAGCAGAGAGTGATGGGAAGAAATACGTGCGCCGCGCGGCTCTGCTTCACCGGACGGCTCTGCATTAATAAAGGTTCATAATGGAGGCAAAATTAAAGGGCCATTCCTCCTAAAATCACCAATGTAGTCAGTACACATGTTGAATTGTTCCATTTTCAGTAGATGGGTGGCCAGACATCAGTGGCCCTGTATAGATGTATACATGGGAGCTGCTCTGTATGATATGCAGATAAAATGTATCAGCGAGGATATAGAAGCCTCAGAGCAAAAAGCAAGGTAGCACGACTTACGTGGTGCTGGGTACTGCCAACACAACCTCTCATGTCCACACCCCAAATGCCAAGAGGAAGCTAGCCTGAATTGCACATCAGTCTCCATGGGTCTAGTGGTAGCCTCAATGATTGTCTCCATAGTAGATTAACATATTGCAGGGCTGGCCAACCTGCGGCCCTCCAGCTGTTGTAAAACTACAATTCCCACCCTGCTGTAGGGTGTCTGGGCATGCTGGGAGTTGTAGTTTTGCAACAGGTTGGCCAGCCCTGACATATTGGGTCTGGAAGAATTATGGAGCAGTGATGAGCGACAGGGGCAATATTAGAACTCTTGATATTTTGTGAATATTTATCATATATTCGCGAATTTGTGATTTCCAGTCATTTTCTTGATTGCGAAAATTGGCAATCGAAAACTTTGCTATCAACACTACTGCTAAAGTCAAAGATATTGCGGCCTTCTCATTGGCCCACAAGCAAGAAGCAGGGAGGGATCATGGGTACTGATGAAAAAAATCTAGAATATTCGCGATTACAAAGATTTAGTGCTATATTCTAGATATTTGCGAATTCTCGAAGTGCCAATATTCGCGATAAAAAATCGCGATTAGAATATTCACGATCAACACTATTATGGAGGCCACTGTGTTCTTGAGAACTATCGGTGCAGTAGACATGTTTTTGTCCCCTCCTCCAGATTTGCGCCTCCACACAATCCTATCTCTGAGCTCTACAGGCAGTTCTTTCCTCTTTGTGGCTGGGTTTTTGCTCTGATGTTTTGTCAGCTGTGAGATCTTACTTACTACAGGTGACTCCAATCAGGGTGTAAAACATCTCGGAGATGACCCAGAGAAATGGGAGGCCCCAGAGCGAAACGTCACATGTCATAGCAAAGGGTCTGAATACTTACTTTCAGGCCAAATTAAATTTTTAAATTTTTAATAAATTTTCAAAAACGTCAAAAATTCATTTGGGGGATTGAGTGGAGAAGGATGGGGGAGAAGTTAAAATTTTTAAATTTTAATACAAGGAGAAACATAACAAAAAAATTGAAAATGGTGAAAGCGTCTGAAGACTTTCTGAATGCACTGTGTGTATAATATATAATATGTACAGTATATAATATACTATAAAATGTGACTATACCCGTTAATTATCCTCTAAATCAAAACAAAAGAGCTCCTGGATTGAGTCTACTGGAACTTTCCATAGAATGAATGGTGAACGGCCAAGGAGGAAAATCTGAGAAAAAGTCAACAGTTCAGATAATAACAAAAATCCCATCATTTTTAGAATTGTCTTTCTCCCATAAGTGCAGCCCCTCGAACTCCGCACTGCTCCGTGTCTCTCATACACCGCTGAGCTACAACCTACCGAGTGTATGGAAAATATGATTAACTCGCGGTCATGTGGAGGCCGGATCACCGCAGCAGCCAAAACTTTGAAGATTGATAAAATTATTTATTCTGATACAATTTAACATATCAAAATGTTACAATGTAATGAGATTTGTAGCCGGAGACAAACCTGTCGAGCCGAACGCATGCTGCCTGCTGAGCGCCGAGGACGGCTCCAGATTTCCTATTTTTGTTTTTATTTTTGAAAAAAAAAATGCTTTCTTTAAATTCTGGTTGGTACATTACAGATTTCATTAAAAAATATGTTACAGAGACAAGTAAGTGCAGGAAAGACGTAGGCGAGGGAACAAGCAAACACATACCTCATTCTGTGTGTTTCGCCCCAGAGGAATTGGAATGGGATTAATTTATAATAGAAACATGACACAATCTGACAAATGCTGTCTCCCGCGCGCTCCCCAATACACAGTGTGCGATCAATTAAGTTTGGAGAGTTCATTTGGCGAGAACATAAAAATCGGAGACTAAGAGGTTTCACAATCTGCTGCAGTAAATGAGAGATTACGGTCTCTCGGTGCCACGAGACTGAACTGCGCCGGAGATACAGCGGCTGCATCGTGGAAGGTCTCATTGGCATTTATCAGTCGTCCAGTGCTGGTTTCAATCAATAAGAACTTCAAAAAGATCCAAAAAGAGACAACTGGTCCATAAATACCTAGTACAGAAGCTGAATGGTTATTTTTGAAACCCCATGTCATGCTCTTTCCCTCTCAGGCCTTGCAATGAGCCCAGCACAGTGTGTCAATTTAAAGGGCAGTTCCACCGGTGGTTAACATTGGCTGCAGCAGCAGATAATTCAATACCGTGCTTCCTGTTTTTACCTATACACTACTCACCAAAAGTTCGGGAAGTTTGTCTTTCGGGTGAAATTTATGGAAAACATAAAAAAAATCTCGCTCCAGTGATATTATATGATGAAAGTCGGGCATTTTAGTAGAAGCAGCGATGGTGATCTCCTCATCTCAAAAAATGTATTAAGACAAAAGCCACCACCGGTGCTGGGTACACAGCCACAAAAATGTCAGTGTCTCAGGAACTTGTCCTGTTGCCTTGAGCATTAATTCCAGCTTGACTACGATGTCTCCTGCTGTTCACAAGGCGACTTATTGTCCTCTGAGGCATGGCATCCCACTCTTCTTGAAGGCAGCCCTCAGGTCATTGAGGTTCTGAGGTACAGAGTTACGAGCCTCTCCACGGCGACTCATCCCAGAGGTTTTCAATAGGATTCAGGTCAGGAGAAAGTGCAGGCCGCTCCATGTGAGGTCCCCCAGTCTCCAGCAGCCGTTCCCTAATGATGTGACCTCGATGGGCTGGCGCATTGTCCTCCATGAAGATGACATTAGGCCGGTGTTGTTCCTGCAGAGGCCCAATGACTAGATTACTGATGTTCTTCAGGTAGTCTGGGCTGTCACTGGACCATTCACACAGTGTAGGGCAGTTCTGTATGGACTAGACCCACCTGCCCGCACTGTAACACCACCACCACCAAAGGTTCGTCTGGTGACAGCAGTGGCTGATGCAGAGCGCTCTCCTTGACGTCTCCAACATCGTTGGCGGCCATTATTTCTACTCAGCGGTGAATTGACTTTCACCTTCCCACTGGTCCCTCATCCAGTGTAGATGCTCCTTGGCCCATGGTAGACGATGACGCCTGTGCCTGGTGGTGTGGTCAGGAACCCTTGCAGGTCGTCTAGCACGCAGACCACGCTGATGTAAACGGTTTCCAATGGTCTGACGTGACACTTGGGTGCCTCTCACCTCCCTTAAATGTGCCTGGAGTTGTGTGGCATTCATCATCCGGTTCCGCAGGACATTGCACACAATGAAGCGGTCATTCGTGTAGTATGTGGCCAAAGGAGTCACAGAAAGGACTCTGCCTTTCTGTGACTCTTTAAGTCTCTGTATCTCCGATACAACCTTCTGATGAAACTCTGTGACCTCTAAGCTCCGTGGCCACCCCTGTCTGAGAACATCCTGCTTGAAGCCTCAATGGCGAGGTACTGCCGATCAATTGTTAGGTGCCATCTTGGTCTCATGATGCCAAAATGTGAGCAGCATGATGAGGAGGACTGTTTAATCTTTTTTTAATAAATAAAATTTCTTTTGGATCAAACATACATTGTTACAAACAGGCGGCAAAACAGGTGAAAACCATGACATGAGACTCCCCCGCCAACCGTGACATCCTGGTATCCTTTATCATATCTATGTAAGGTGCAAGTACACTTACAAACCCTAACTGTCACAAAATAGTCTCAATAGACATACTTAATGATAATACATATCTATATAAAGTGCGCACGACTATATCAAGTGACAGAGGCAGCCACGGCTATTGAATCTAATCCATGTACCTGGAAAACACCAAACAAAGGATCCAGACGTCTGGTCAGAGAAGGAGCCCACCCCAACGCACGTTATTACACGGGAAATGCAAGTAGGAGAGGAATAGGTTGTCTTTTTTTTTTTTTAACCTTTTGCCTCGACTATATTTTTTTTATTGTCATGGTTATATGAGACCCTGTTTTGTTCTGGAGAAATTGTATTTTGCTGTTTGGAGGCAAACAACAATTACTGAGTAATTTATGTCACTTTTGCAATTATAGAAAAACCTGATTTTGGCATTTTTTTAGGTTTATACTTTTTATCTAACACTAAATAACAAATTCTTCATGTTCTGTCTATTGGTTCTCTATAAATAAGTCGACTTTTTTTGTAATATAGATGCAAGATATTGTGTTTCGTACTAATTACTTTCTTATGTTTTCATAGACTTTTTAATTAATCTTTTTGACTTATTTTATTACTAGTTGACAACTTTATATTAGATTTATTATGTGTTAGCATGCTGCTGTAGAATACATTATATTTTGGGTCCCAGGCTGCTGTTAGGGCCCCCATAGCAGGACGCAGCCCTGGGGTTCATTCTATGCTCCGCAGCAGACCATAGAGGAGTCCTTGATCAGGTCCCTAGATTTAAGGGGTTTTCCTAAGGCCCCTTTCACACGGGTGAGTTTTCCGCACGGGTGCAATGCGTGAGGTGAACGCATTGCAACCGCACCGAATCCGGACCCATTCATTTCTATGGGGCTGTGCACATGATCTGTTGGATGAAGGACCTGCCGTGATGTCACAGGATCACATGGGTCACATGGTCCACTCAAATGCTTCTATGATTGGACCATGTGACCCTGTGACGTCACCACAGGTCCTCAAGCATCCCAACCATCAAGAGAGAAGACGTTCGGGGGCTCTGCGCGTACAATGGGAGAAAGGTAAGTTAACTATTTTTTATTTTTAACCCTCTATAGCCCGGGGAACATTGCATTCTGTAATTAGAATGCGATTATTTTCCCTTATAACTATGTTATAAAGGAAAATAATAACGATCGGGTCCCCATCCCGATCGTATCCTAGCAACCATGCGGGAAAATCGCAACGCATCCGCACATGATTGCGGATGCTTGCGATTTTCCCGCATCCCCATTCACTTCTATGGGGCCTGCGTTGCGTGGAAAACGCAGAAACTGGAGCATGCTGCGATTTTCACGCAACGCAGAAGTGCTGCGTGAAAATCACCGCTCATGTGCACAGCCCCATAGAAATGAATGGGTCCGGATTCAGTGCGGGTGCAATGCGTCCTCCTCACGCATTGCACCCGCGCGGAAAACTCGCCCGTGTGAAAGGGGCCTTTATCTTTGAATCCATGTGTTGCAGTGACCGTGCACCTGTGTGTCCGTCCCATGACCACGGACAGATGTTTATCCCCTGGGAGTAAGCAATGATAGTGCCTATAGATTGACTAATGGTTAATAACTGGTACAGGAGGGTACAGAGATGGTGCAGTCTCTGGCTCCTAATGTCCTATGATGACCGAACTGCTGCAGTCATCAAGTAACTAAATGCAACAATACAGTGCTCAAATAATCCCATCATACAGTGCTCAAATAATCCCATTATACAGTGCTCAAATAATCCCATCATACAGTGCTCAAATAATCCCATTATACAGTGCTCAAATAATCCTATTATACAGTGCTCAAATAATCCTATTATACAGTGCTCAAATAATGCCATTATACAGTGCTCAAATAATGCCATTATACAGTGCTCAAATAATCCCATTATACAGTGCTCAAATAATCCCATTATACAGTGCTCAAGTAATCCCATTATACAGTGCTCAAATACTCCCATTATACAGTGCTCAAATAATGCCATTATACAGTGCTCAAATAATGCCATTATACAGTGCTCATATAATCCCATTATACAGTGCTCAAATAATCCCATTATACAGTGCTCATACAATCCCATTATACAGTGCTCATATAATCCCATTATACAGTGCTCAAATAATCCCATTACACAATGCTCATATAATCCCATTATACAGTGCTAAAATAATCCCATTATACAGTGCTAAAATAATCCCATTATACAGTGCTCAAATAATCCCATTATACAATGCTCAAATAATGCCATTATACAGTGCTCATATAATCCCATTATACAGTGCTCATATAATCCCATTATACAGTGCTCATATAATCCCATTATACAGTGCTCATATAATCCCAGTATACAGTGCTCATATAATCCCAGTATACAGTTCTCATATAATCCCAGTATACAGTGCTTATATAATCCCATTATACAGTGCTCATATAATCCCATTATACAGTGCTAATATAATACTATTAAACAGTGCTCAATAATACCATTATAAAATACTCAAATACTCCCATTATACAGTGCTAATATAATCCTATTAAACAGTGCTCAAATAATCCCATTATACAGTGCTCAAATAATATCACCATACACTGATGAAAAAATATCTCCATATGGTGCTTAAATTATTATTACTAATAACCACCATACCATACAGCGCTCAATTAATACTGCCATACAGTTCTCAGACAATGCCACCGTAGAGATCTCTGATAATACTACCATACAGTGTAAAAGATAACACCAGCATACATTGTAGAGTCCTGAACTAATGCCACCATACAGTGCCCAAGTAATACCGCCATACAGTGTTTAAAAAATACCACCATGCAGTGCTCAAATATTATCACCAAACCCCAAATAATCCTATCATGAAACGCTGGGACAATTATTTTCTTGTGCTTCAATATCCATTTAAATATTAGCACATAAATCATCGGATCATAGACATTTTAAGGTCCAAATTGCATCAAATAATAAAGTTCTGGCCTAATATACATACAGATTCCATCCAGATAGTTTAGTAAGGAGCAATTTAGTAAATGCAATAATGCACATTTCAGCATTAATTCCCCAGGTTGAAAAGAGGGACATTCAAGGATCAAAGAGGGACGGAGGGGCTTGGGTCAAAAAGAGGGACATTCAAGGATCAAAGAGGGACGGAGGGGCTTGGGTCAAAAAGAGGGACACCCATAAACATTGATGGTGGTTGCAAGTCTTGGGTCCACGTGCACCGCGTGGCCGCACATCTGGCCCACCAGTAACGCCCGCCCTGATTGTGTCATTATAAAACCTGTCAACTGCTGGATTCTTCCTGGATTTTTAAAGTCCCGTGGTCTATTAGCTCCCACAATGCACTGCTCTCCGGGAACCAGAAGAGTCTTATATGTGGCTTTGGCCGAGAGATGAGTGAAGTTATCAAAAATTCGATGTGGCTGCTTCGCCGAATTCCACCAAGAAATTTGATTATTTACAAATAAATCACTTTGTCACGAATGGCATTCCCTTGTATGCAGCGAGCGCAATAACGGAGAACAGCGATCACGCCGAACCCCTCAGATCCCGCGTTCATCGCTGATTGTGACATCTGATATTCGGATCGACGTCAACCGCTTTGACTTTGATTCGCTCCACGCTATGACTTTACAAGAGAAACATAAAGCAACTTAAATCAGCGAAAGTTAAGTAACAGCATAAAGTAATATCGATTCATACTATGAAATAATCAGGTGGAGTATAGAGTAATAGTGTTTGACCACAAATCCCTGCGGGATCACAGCGAGGAAAAAAGAAGCCTGGCAGCGGCTGTACGGGAAGATGTTTTTGGAAGTTCGTCAGTACATAAGGCACTTGAGGCGCAGAGAAAGGCGTTGTTATTAGCAGCGCGGTGGAAGCAATTAATGGTTATTTTTAGGCGGTAGGTGTGGGTGACTCGTTTCTATAACGGCTTATTTTTTCATAATCCTCTACATTCAGGTTTCCAGGAGGGATACAGAAGTAAATATTGTCCTCGCCTGAGATACAATGTATCAACCTGAAGAACAAAGTACATCGGAAATACAGCGGATCAACTTGTCAATACAAAAACAATAATGGTAAATCAGACATTCCCCCTTAGACTAGACCAGGGATCGACAATCTTCGGCTGTGAAACTACAACTCCCAGCATGCATACTTACTCGGCTGTAGAAAAGAGGATTCTGGGAGTTGCAGTCTCTGAACAGCAGGAGTGACGGAGGTTGCTGATCCCTGGGCTAGACAGTCTAAAGCAGGCATGTCCAAACTCTGGCCCTCCAGATGTTGCAAAACTACAACTACCATCATTCCTGGACAACCTACAGCTATCAACCTACAGAAGTGCATGATGGGAGTTGTAGTTCTGCAACACCGGGAGGGCCAGAGTTTGGACATGCCTGGTCTAAAGCCTCATTCACATTTCATCCGATTGACGTCCGTGGAGAATCTATGTTAGGTCCGTGTGTCCGTTTTTTTTCCCCACTGTGTGTCATTTGTATTCCACAAATATGGCTCAGCTGAAAATCAGTTTCCAGAGCCCCTCCTTCCGATGGTCCGTGATGCCATCCTTGGACCCATAGACTTCAATGGTCAGTGGCAGGTCACTGATGATTGAACACATAAAATCAATGGGTTAGTGTGCTGTCCGTGGAGAACAGGGGAAGCACACATCCATGATTCACTGAAGTGTGAACAAGGCCTAAAGATGCACAACGGTGGGGCATAAGAGGGGGCAGGAGATGCACGAGAGCGGCCTAACTTACACCAGAATTCTGTGCCAGTTCTCAGCTGCTATGGATTTCAGATTCTGGTGCACAAACCTCCCAAGGTGTAATGCAAGCCTTAGTAAATTCCCCCTATTAGGTGAGGGACGTGCTTTGTGCAGAATATTGGGCAGGGTTTTGGTGGACACTGGTACATCTTAAAGGGCCTCTGTCAGCAGATTTGTCCCGCTGACATGTTACATGTGCTCCTGGCAGCTGAAGGCATCCGTGTTGGTCCTATGTTCCTATGTGCCCGCATTGCTGAGAAACATAATGTTTTACTTGTGCAAATGAGCCTCTAGGAGCAACGGGGACGTTACCATTACACCAAGAGGAACTACCGTGTCCTCAGCACTTTGATTGACAGGTCCAAGTGTGATGAAGTTTTCACTGAATGAACCTGTCAATCAAAGTGCAGAGGGGGTGGCAGTGGCAGAGAGAGCAGAGCCTCTAGGTGTAATGGTAACGCCCCCGTTGCTCCTAGAGGCTCACTTTCATATATTAAAACATCCTTTTTCTCAGCAATGCGGGCACATATGAACATGGTGCCAACACAGAAGCCTTCAGCTGCCAGGAGCACATGTAACAGGTCAGCCGGTGTCATAGGGACAAAACTGCTGACAGAGGCCCTCTATGTTATGCTCCTTCATAGCTAAGCCTTTCCCAATTCCCAATTCCCTTTCCAAAATTCCCGGATGCGGAACAAAAAACGGATGACCATCCGCATTTTTTGACGGACCCATTGAAATGAATGGGGAAGCATCCTATCCGTGAAAAAAAACGGAACGGACGCGAAAACAAACAACGGTTGTGTGCATGGGGCCTATGCAGTTGTAAATAGTATCAAGTTGAAATACATTGTATTAATCAAACAGAAATACACAATGTTCCCAACTGAAATACATAGTGTAAGCTTCTAGGGGGGCATTGGGGCACAAAGGGAAAAACTGCCCCAAGGGAAAAGCTCTTCTACCTCAATCCCACCACAAAGCCCATGTTTCGAATGACAGACCATGGTGGCATGGATGAGTCTGTACGTACATGAGATCACCATTGCTCCGCAGAACTTCAAACATTCTTCACAGCCTAAGAGTCCTGTAGGGATTTACTTGAGATGCTGACAGCACCACCATCCTTCTTTGAAAGGGTCTCTATAATATGAGAGCTGGAATCTGATGACTTGCCATAGACACCTGCTCTACTGTAGTTGCCCTTGCACTCATTCTGATACATTTTGCAAATTGTCTTGTCTGAGGACCCATTTTGAGATAATGTATGCTGTGTGATATGAAATGATCCTGCTGGACGCTCTGGAAACTGAGGAGATTCTTGGTTCGTCTGTGCTTCATCAGGACTAAAACCAGTTGTGGCTTCTGATGATGTTCTTCTGCGGACTACTAGTTTTTTCACATTACTGTCAGCACTTGGACCAATCTGTCCATTCTCCTTAGGTTACTTCTTTATTAACAAGAGGCAGAGGCGTAAATTGGAGCTCCTGACCGATCGCCTACATGTGCCATGCTGTCTCTGATTATGTGGCAGAGGTGTCTTTGGAGGACCTCAGCCACCAGGATCTGGGTACAACGGCTCATTCTGAACACTTTATAGCTTTGACCCTGATATAAGGTAGCAAAAATCCTTCTGAGGTCAAAGTCCCTAAGATCCCATTCTGGGGCTTGATCTGAGCAACGAGTGGACCTCTTGACCATGTCCTGCAGCCTTTATGCCTTGTTCTGCTGCCACAAGATTGGCTGATGAGATATTACCATTCAAAGGAACCTAACGAGACCCCAAAAAAAACTTAATGACTCTGAACACACCTGTAGAACTTACCGTTCCGACCTTGTGTTGATCAGCCTTTTGAGAACCTTGTCAGATTCCATGTGACGCTCTTCTTGTGAAAATCCTGCTTCCGCTAACATCATCTCCTTTATCAATTTTCGGGCTTGGGTTATGGATGAGAAGTCACTTCAGCTGTGGAGGAGCCAGAACTATTCCTGTCCCTGGAGCCACCAAATCTGAGAGTGCGCCAAGGAGACGAATAGCCCTGTCCACAGCGGAAGTGATGTTCTGTCCATAGCCCAAGCCAGAAACCTGGTAAAGGACATGACGTCGGTGGAAGCTGGATTTTCAGAAGAGGAGCTTTGCATGACTGGGTTCCTGAGTGGCCCATATACTCAACTTTGGAACAGCAAGTATATTACAAGCTTGGCAGGACCGGCTGGGTCTCGGTGAACCTTTTCGACGAGCAGATGAGAAGAACGTCTTCATGCAGCACCATTAAGTGCAGATCTAAATGCACTTGTCTCTTGAAGGAAACTTCAGTCTCTACATGTTCTGTTAGGACATGAGGACATTAAAGAGGCCTCACGCTCTGTCCAAGTGACTCCTGCTCTAGCTGACTTGGGCCAACCATGCATTACCACATCTGAAGGCCCGTCGTGTAATACTACATTTCTCGTGTAGTGGGCAGTAAAATCAGCTGCCAGGAGCTGCGATGATCTGCATTGTGATAATGTCCGTCCTCCAGAATCTCTTCATCTTTCTTAGCTCCACTTGTCTCCTTGTTTGCAGAAGATTTGATAAATAACGCCGCTGCTCAGCTCCGGACGCTTTCAGATTTACGCATTTCACATCTAACCAGCTTCTATTATTACTAACTGCTTCCTGAGCCGCATTCCGTCAATTCCTGTGACACAGTAGAAGTCTATTGACGAGCCGTAGAAGAAAAGAACTTTCTAAAGAGCCGCTTAAATAGGGAATTTTATTAAATGTTACAGTCTGCCGTCTCGTCTGGCGGGCTGAGAGCATTTTTATGGCTGCCTCTGAGTGCACCCAAGATGTCTGCTCTGAAAGGGAAATAAAAGAGCAAATGAGGGACTGCGCCTCTCACTACATCAAACCCAGATAGTAAAACGCTGAATATTTGTAATAAATCTAGTTTTTTAAGCTTGTTTTCACTCTGGGCACCACAGAAACGCAAAGCAAATCAAATTCTAATTCAAATTTCATTTGATTCAAATCCATTGCTACCTGGAAACTGTCAGCAAGCAGCAGGTTAGCTGTTGCTGATGGATCCTGGGATGGGTTTATTTTGAACTCGATGACCATATACAGTATCTTTTTTCCAATAAATATACACATTATGGGACACATACAATCTACTTTTAAGGTGGTAGTGCCTCCCCCCCCTTATCTACTGGGGTCCCTGTGCAGCCGCACTATGTTCATATTGGATGTATGTTACCCAACGAATGTAGGGCATTGCTTTGGGCTCAAAGCAATGGGCAGCAAGACATTGTATAAAGGGCAGGTCTGTCAACTGCAGCTTGCTGATGGTTTCCAAGCTGCAATACAAACCTATCTATATAAAGTGAGGATAATCTAATATATTATATAATATATGATTCTGGATTTACCTTTTCTGACTCTGTCAGGCCTTCCTCCGCAGTTGTTGTCTGATTTGGTGCAACAGCATACGGCGAACAGTTAATGGGTTCTGTCGGGTAACAGTGGTATTCATCGTGCAATGGATCCAACATTGCAAGTGTGAACAGGGCCTAAGCTATAGTAATCAGAAAGACGCAGCAGTTTCCAGTTGCAACCACTAGGTGGCGTCATGCTAAGGTGGTGCAGCGCCATCACTACTCATCTCTTCTGATTGCTGATGGCGTCTCTTTCAAGACAAAACTATTGATTTCCTGACCTCTAGATCCAAAAGCCTGAGTCTGGAGCCTCCTGGTAACATCTGGACCAGACCAATTGGCAACATTCAGCAACTTTGTACTGGTGGGACTATGTGGTCCAAGCTTATTATGTGTGGATAGGAAAAGGTTAAGACTGAGACTGGCCCTATCCACTTTCTTGATCTCTATAGTAGGCCTGTGTCAGTTGATTAACTCACTTGCATAATTTCTTTGTATTCCAGAAGCAAATCTCTGGTTTTCAGGGGAGTCGGATATTTTATGGGCACACCTGGTCTGTGTGTCATGTATACAGCACACGCCGGGCCTGATATTTCGCATCCATGAGGGGCGGCGCAGGGGGCTTCAATCATTCATAGGGATTGTGTTACCTGCAGCAGAAGAGAAACGTGGAGGGAGATCTGATGGTCCATGCATGGGGTCATGGGGACCAGTCTGCCATTCATACTGCTGGGCTCATGTGTGGCACCTACAGGCCCTTAAGGCATCCCTACTGGGGTCTGACGTAGTCTCTCCATCTCATACAATAATGATGGCGGCTAGGGATTCGGCAGAATATTCCGGATTCTCAGTGCTGTGTCCATCTTGCGGCTGATTGACCTCTTAGCGATGAGCTGAGCGCCTGCTCTGAGGTCATTAAGGAGAGAGGAGCAGAGTTCTTCACCTGTGATTCTGGTCTGCTTAAATGTGACCTGAAAAAACAATCTCTGCTCTCATTCTCTTCTATCTCTCTTCTCTCTTTCTGTCTATCTTTTCTCTCCTTCTCCTCTCTCTATTTCTCTTTTCTGTTTATCTCATTCACTTTCTCCTCTCCTCTATCGTCTCTCTTCCCTCTCTCCGTCTCTCTCTTTCCTCCATCTTGTTTTATATTTCTAGTCTCTTCTTTCTCCCTAGTTCCTCTCTCATCTGTCCATCTCTTCTCTCTCCTCTATTTTCGCTCTGTCTCCTCTTTCTCTCTCTTCTCCCTCATATTTCTCTCTCCCATCATTTTTCTGTCCTCTCTCTTCAATTTCTCTCCTCTCTCTTCTTTTCTATCACTTTTCTCTATCTCTTCTCTCTCCTTCTCATCTCTCTGTTTTCCTTCTCTTCTCCTTCTCATCTCTCTCTCCTCTCTATCTCTTCTTACTTTTTTATCTCTTACTTATCTTTCTCTTCTCCTTATTTGTATCTCTCCTCTTTCCCTCTCTCTTTTCTTACTCCCTTATCTCACTGTTCTCTCTCCATTTCTTCTTTCTCTCTCCTCTATTTTTTCTCTTTCTATCTCTTCTCCCTCTCCTTTCTCTCGCTTCTTTCTCTGTCTCTTCTTTCTGTCTCTCTTCTCTATCATCTCTCTCCTCTTTCTATCACTCTCTCTCTTTTCTCTCTGTATCTCCCCTTTGTCCTCTTTCTTTCTCTTCTATCTTTTTTTCTTCTCTTACCTCTTTCCCTCGCTTATCTTTCTCCTTTCTCTCTCTTCATCCATATCTCTATTCTCTCTATTCCCTCTCACTCTCTTCTCTCTCTCTTGTCTCTGTCTTCTTATTGGATAGAAAAATGGAATTTCCAGATTTTGGAATCAGTTCGCTCATCTCTAAACCTCAGGTGCCTGGTTCAGGTTTGGGGTCTGTATTATTTAGGGAGTTTGATTTGGTCTTCATTTTATTTAGAGGGCCTGGTGTGGGGTCAGTACGTATCCTGGGTTCTGGTCTGGGGCCTGTATTTTTAAGGAGGGGTCATTCTGGTGACCATATTTATAGATATTGTCTGTGGAATGTACAGATGTGTTTAGGGGGTCTGGGATGTGGATCAAATTCATTTTGGAGCATATGTAATATAGGTGAATATAATGTCAGTTCTTGAGGTTATGTCCTAAACAAATGAGCAGAACAGAAGACCCCAAATATTCTGCTGTTCTCTGACTGTGACGCTATATATTGCTTTATTTGCAATCTCCCTGATAATAGATAGATTTATAGGTATGAGAGATAGATAGATAGATAGATAGATAGATAGATAGATAGATAATAGATAGATAGATAATAGATAGATAGATAGATAGATATGAGATAGATAGATAGATAGATAGATAGATAGATAGATAGATATGAGATAGATAGATAGATAGATAGATAGATAGATAGATAGATAGGTATGGGATAGATAGATAGATAGATAGATAGATAGATAGATAGATAGATAATAGATCGATAGATATGAGAGAGATAGAAGATAGATAGATAGATAGATAGATAGATAGATAGATAGATAGATAGATAGGAGATAGATAGATAGATAGATAGATATGAGAGATAGATAGATATGAGATAGATAGATAGATAGATAGATAGATAGATAGATAGTAGATAGATAGATATGAGATAGATAGATAGATATGGGATAGATAGATAGATAGATAGATAGATAGATAGATAGATAATTAGATAGATAATTTGCAGTATGGTATAGCATTCTCCCTGTTACTATTCAGAATTTACAGAACACTCCTTATAATGTGGTCTTTTGTTCTGATTATAGAATTATTTCCGTACTGAATATTCGCAGGAGATTTATCCCTCCCCCTCCCCCCGGCCGCTCTCTATCTGCGAGGTGAATCTGGAGAGAAGGCTTCTGTAAAAGGAGCCATTTGTGTGATTATCTCCGGCCTTCCGCAGCCTTCTCGGCTCGCCATCCATCTCTTACGCTGTAAATCCCAGCCTCCTCCCTCAGATACACGGATTATTTCTATTAGACCCTTCCGCTGCCCCCGTATCTATTATGCGTCGTGCGCCAGGAATGAATGTAACCAGATTATAGAACCCTCTGCCCTCCACATCACACGTATCTCCCCAGAGCTCGGCCTTTCAATGGGATTCATAACGAGCCGCCAATTAATTCCCCTCACAGAGACATTTCTACAATGAGCCTCCGTATCTCGGCTCCTCTTATCTGGAGTTTAACCCGCACAGAGGACGGTGGAGTTCTCCTATCAATTTCACATAGACTAGAAGATGATGAGGGTGATTATCAGGGGAGAGGACTTCATCTGGGCAGCAGACCTGACAGGGGCTTATTACAGGTCACATCTGTCACAGCCAATGATGTTGCAAAGGAGCAACTTACCACTGGGGGGCCCCTCAAGTTGTTTGGGAGGCCCCATACGTCCGCCACCATCCAGTGTAATGCAATATTACTTGAATAATGAAAAGTTCTGCAACTTTCTAATTGGAGTGTTTCAATTCTTTGCTATTTTCAAAACATCTGCTTGCTGTCAGTAAAATGGAAACAACAGAAGCTGCAAACCCACCCTGACCAATGTCCATTTTGTTAGGCTGCGTCTGCCAGACATGATTGGGAGCATTCCCCTGGATGTAAAGAAGAATGTTCAGTGACAGCCAGCAGAGATCTTGAAAAAAAAGTGAAATTGAAACACAAACACAGTCCAGTTAAGTCTAATTTAGATAAAATAGGAAGATGCAGTCAAAAATAAAGCTAAGGCGTGGTCCGCTGGGTAAACAAGCAGTGGCCGCTTGTGACCCCATATGGTCATCTGATGCTATAAGCCAATGTATGGAGGGGACCCTATTGTAAATTTTGCTATATGCTTGGGTTACAAAATGTTTTTCCAAAAAATTTAGTGTAAAACCTCCCTGCAAAGTGCGACTGCTAGGAGTGCTGCCGATCGCTGCTCTTCCTTCATGTCTAATTTCCAGCCCTTGCCTTATCCATAAGACCTAAGAAGTCAGTGTCATCATTAAACACACATCCCCTGTGCCGAACCTAATCACTGCCCCGCTGAGACCAGGCTAATGATTCCCAGTCTGCCGAGGAGACAGCCGATCATCTGCTGTATTGTTAGTCTTTTCCCTGGACATAATTAACAAGTGCTACAAAAAATAGCAGAAAAAAATAGTTGTATAGCAAAACAGACAGGAAATGAGATTTACTGTTGTTGCCTGGTTAAAAAATAGCTCTTAAAGGCATTTCCACATGGTTTATACACAGAAACACGCTACATAAAAATACACTACAAACATACATTACATTACTAATCCTGCACTAATTCTGTATTATACTCCAGAGCTGCACTCACTATTCTGCTGGTGCAGTCACTGTGTACATACATTACATTACTTATCCTGTACTGATCCTGAGTTACATCCTGTATTATACTCCAGAGCTGCACTCACTATTCTGGTGGAGGAGTCACTGTGTACATATATTACTTATCCTGTACTGATCCTGAGTTACATTCTGTATTATACTGCAGAGCTGCACTCACTATTCTGCTGGTGCAGTCACTGTGTACATACATTACATTACTTATCCTGTACTGATCCTGAGTTACATCCTATATTATACTCCAGAGCTGCACTCACTATTCTGCTGGTGCAGTCACTGTGTGCATACATTACATTACTTATCCTGTACTAATCTTCAGTTACATCCTGTATTATACTCCAGAGCTGCACTCACTATTCTGGTGGAGGAGTCACTGTGTACATACATTACATTACTTATCCTGTACTAATCTTCAGTTACATCCTGTATTATACTCCAGAGCTGCACTCACTATTCTGCTGGTGCAGTCACTGTGTACATACATTACTTATCCTGTACTGATCCTGAGTTACATCCTGTATTATACTCCAGAGCTGCACTCACTATTCTGGTGGAGGAGTCACTGTGTACATACATTACATTACTTATCCTGTACTGATCCTGAATTACATCCTGTATTATACTCCAGAGCAGCACTCACTATTCTGCTGGTGCAGTCACTGTGTACATACATTACTTATCATGTACTGATCCTGAGTTACATCCTGTATTATACTCCAGAGCTGCACTCACTATTCTGCTGGTGCAGTCACTGTGTACATACATTACTTATCCTGTACTGATCCTGAGTTACATCCTGTATTATACTCCAGAGCTGCATTCACTATTCTGCTGGTGCAGTCACTGTGTACATACATTACTTATCCTGTACTGATCCTGAGTTACATCCTGTATTATACTCCAGAGCTGCACTCACTATTCTGCTGGTGCAGTCACTGTGTACATACATTACTTATCCTGTACAGATCCTGAGTTACATCCTGTATTATACTCCAGAGCTGCACTCACTATTCTGCTGGTGGAGTCACTGTGTACACACATTACTTATCCTGTACTGATCCTTAGTTACATCCTGTATTATACTCCAGAGCTGCACTCACTATTCTGCTAGTGCAGTCACTGTGTACATACATTACTTATCCTGTATTGATCCTGAGTTACATCCTGTATTATACTCCAGAGCTGCACTCACTATTCTGCTGGTGGAGTCACTGTGTACATACATTACTTATCCTGTACTGATCCTGAGTTACATCCTGTATTATCCTCCAGAGCTGCATTCACTATTCTGCTGGTGCAGTCACTGTGCACATACATTACTTATACTGTACTGATCCCGAGTTACATCCTGTACTATAATCCAGAGCTGCACTCACTATTCTGCTGAATAAATCATCAAAGGTTATAGCCAGTACAGGGCCACCATGAGCCCAAGAATCACAACTGTATAACGCAACGCCTGAGGTATATAAATCAAAACAACCTAGATAGAAGATACCAGACCGCGTATCATTGCAAAAACATTTTTATTACCATATTAAAAAGGTGCATATAGCACATACAATTAAAATACATAAGGGGGGTGCATAGATGGGCGGCATCCAAGAGGAGCTCCTCCAGAGCTGTACTCACTATTCTGCTGGTGCAGTCACTGTGTACATACATTACTTATCCTGTACTGATCCTGAGTTACATCCTGTATTATACTCCAGAGCTGCACTCACTATTCTGCTGGTGGAGTCACTGTGTACATACATTACTTATCCTGTACTGATCCTGAGTTACATCCTGTATTATACTCTAGAGCTGCACTCACTATTCTGCTGGTGGAGTCACTGTGTACACACATTACTTATCCTGTAATAATCCTGAGTTACATCATGTATTTTAGTCCAGAGCTGCACTCACTATTCTGCTGGTGGAGTCACTGTGTACATACATTACTTATCCCGTACTGATCCTGAGTTACATCTTGTATTATACTCCAGAGCTGCACTCACTATTCTGCTGTATTCCCCCACACTTGAGGAATACAGATATACAGACCCAGTAGGTGCCCCAAACACCATCATCGACACGTGTTTCGCATTGCTTTCTCAGGGGGATAGATATGTGTGGGGCTGGTGTTTATGGCACCTACTGGGTCTGTATATCTGTATTCTACCATTGTGGCCTTGGTACTTATGCTACCTGCATGTTATGGCATATCTGCATTGGTGCAGCTGTGTTATTTTTGACCCGAGTAGGTGCTTTGTCATGTGGTGTTTTTTGTTCTTTACCAAATATGTGTGATTTTTTACTAAGATGTACAACAAAGCTGATATTTTTAAGCACAGAGTGTTCACAGAGTGCACTTTCCATCCTCTGTGTTCTCATACTGTGTCATGAGATGAATAGCTTTGAGAAAAAAAAACAAATGATTTCACGATACTCTGTCCAGAATTGTTTATGCTTCATGTGGTTGTTAGTAGCCACCGAGTGGTTGTGGTGAGTATTGCAGCCTAGAATGTCCAATATTGTATTGCATTTGTTTCATGAGTCAGGGAAAGTTAACCTATGTGTACAATCTAGTTGGTTTCTATGGACAAACATCCACTCAGTTTCCTGCACCAGTTTTATACTTGACGCTATGTGCCCTTAAAACCTTTTCATGCTTCTTCACCTTGTCGCAGACATTTGCAATGATGATTTTGTGATACATTCCCTGAAGATGTCAGAAGTGAGATAGTAATGAATAATTACCAGTTTTTTATGAAGCATCTTGACAAGTATTCAGTTTCTGAATCCAGACAAACCAGTTATGGGAAGAAATAGAGATTCTTGCAAATAAAAACCTTCTCATGTATATCACATTACTCTAGTGCTCCACCTATTGGAAGACATTTGCAATGTTGACTTTGTGATACGTTCCTTGTAAGTGTCAGAACTGAGATAATAATGAATAATAACCAGCTTTTTTTAGAAAGCATCTTGACAAGTACTCTCTTTATGAATACAGACAAACCAGATATTGGAGGAAACAGCGATGGCTTCAAGAATCTGCTGACTTTCTATGAAAGTTATGGGATTTAGGGCTCCTAAATTCCTTCTTTTCCACCTTTGTATCAGTCCATTAGTGCATTGTTCAGACACTCTCCCATATAATAGTAGCCTACTACAATGTACTGCACTCATGAGATCTAATAAAGCCAAATTCAATTGTCGACTGGCAGAGATGCCTAATGGAAACAGGCTTATAAATTAGCGGAGTGGATATATAGCCAGCAATTTTCTATTCTGTACCCATGATCCTTTAGGCTAGATTTCATTCTCCTAGCACCCTGGTACTTGTAAATTGTCTGCTCTTGCCAGTTTTTTTTTTATTGGAAAGTGTATGTCCTATAGGGGCAATTCTCAGACCAGTTCCTGTTAAAATAAGTAGTAAAGCAACATTTGTTTTCACTCCTTGGTGTAGTCTACATCATTGTGATAACTGAGAGCAATAGCGGATGAAGTGTATTGCTCCAAAGGTGCTCTTTTTCTGTGTCCTAGGCCATCCTTTCACTGAAAGGAAAGACATAGATCGTGATGACTTGGTGCCCACGTAAGGCATTGTAAAATGTCACCTATCCCCACATTACTGCAATCTATTTAACAAGCGCTGATGCTGCTGAAATCAAATGACTCACTCGCAAGATCTCCTAGCTTTCTGTAATCAGCTGGGGGGAAGTAAAGGGATGCAGTAATTCAAGAATCTACATGCGTCTTGAAATATTGACATTAATAGAGTGTGCAGCCTGCAAGTGATTTAAGCTAATGCAGAGAAGAGTACTCCGCTCTTAATTTTGCCTCAAAAGCTGTGAACCAAGAACCACATGTTGCTCCAAGGCCACTCCAAGACTCTAGTCATCATGTCTTCAGTGGACTATCCAATGAGAACTTTCAAGGTTATTACCTTAAACCAAATGTCATTGATTTGTGGACACTTTTTTGCTAGAAAATCATAAAAACTATGGCGCACATTTATTAAGACCAGCGTTTTAGATGCTTGTCTGAATAAGCCCTCTACCTGGCGGTGGATCTCTCGGAGTAATGAAGAGGTGTCGGCCACTTCTACATGTAAGAAGCTTCCTTGATGTCTTACATTTAGACCATTTTCTACGCCTAAAAGAGGAGTAGAAATGGTGAATGAGACAGGCCTACTGGCCCACCTCCTTCCCCGCCCATGCCCACTTTTTTGACCTGGCGTGAGGCGGGAGAAGTAGCAGATTTCCCTATGCACCACAATCTGCACCAGAAATATGCCTAATTTAGGCATATTTTTGTTTGATAAATGACCCCCTATATTTGATCATCAGGATCTGGACTGTGAATATTGATAATTGTACAGAATTCAAGATGACAGATACGCCGTGTACATAACTAGTGCAGGAAGCGAAGCAGATGCTTGTCCATAGCAACTAATTAGTTGTTTTCTTGTTCTAATTTTCATTAGCAAAAAAAAAAAAAACTACAGTAACAAGCAAAAACAGCTAAAATCTGCTTAGTTACCATAGTCAACACATTTCTTCCAGCTGACCCTTGTCTTTTCTGAAATGTTCTCCCAGAGAAATAACTTCAACCAAAGTAACAACTTGGAGGGAAGGAATCTGATCCGCAACCTCCAGCACTCCAGCTGTTCCGAAAATACAACTCCCAGAATCCGTCCATGGAAGTTACAAGAACAGCCATGCAAGTGCGCAAGCTGAGAGTTGTAGTTTCACAGCAGCTGGCAATTCATAGCCGAAAGGGCTCATGCACACAAACACGTCTGGCTGGGCCCGTGCTATGGACTACAAATTGCGGTCCGCAATGCACAGGCACCGACCATGCGCCCACCATCTGCGGACGCGGATCCCTTCACTTAAATGGTGGCTGCGATCCGCATCCGACGGTCCGCATTGCAGAAAGTAGGGCATGGACAGAAAACTGACGGAAGCACTCCATAGTGCTTCCATGGGCTTCCAGTCCATGCCGCACCATATTATCGGGATTGCGGACCCATTCAAGTAAACGGGTCCGCACCCATAATACAATGTGCAATACGGACATAGACGGGCAACAGACGTGGGCATGAGGCCATAAGGGAAATGTCACTAAAATTGTTATCTGCAAAACCAGATATATTCTGATTGCAAATTTATCCTATTTCCTGAACATGATTATGGGGGCGGCCATCTTGCCTGAGTTGTTCTTAACAGCATTTAGAAAACTGCTTTACGTCTTCCACAATGGTCAGAAGGGAACCCTATCGACTTCTATGGGAGAGTCTACTGGGCATGCTCTGTGACCTGTGCAGAGGTCGGGAGTAGTGATGAGCAGCAGGGGCAATATTCGAATTCGCGATATTTTGCGAATATTTGGGCGAATATTTGCCATATTTTCGAAAATTCGCAAATTCGTAATCTCCAGTTATTATTTTCTTGATTGCGAAAATTCGCATAGAAAGTCACATAAATTTGCATAAAAATTCGCATAAACTGGTATTTAAAAGGTATCTTTTAAATGCCAGTTTATGCGAATTTTGATGTGAATTTATGCTAATTTTTATGCAAATGTATGTGAATTTTTATGCGAATTTTCGCTATCCGAAAATAATGACATTATTTACTTGCTTGCGAAAATTTGCATATAAAAAATTCGCATAAAACGAATATTCGCAATTGCGAATATATTTTGCGATATTCTAAATATTCGCGAATTCTCGAAGTGCTGATATTCGCGATTAAAATTCGCAATTCGAAAATTCGTGATCAACACTAGTCAGGAGGGAGCAGATAAGCTATGATATCACCTAGTGTGAATGGAGTATCCTGTATTATCTATACACAGAGGTGATATCATTACAGGCAGGATTAGAATGACAGATAAGAAGATAACTGCGGTAAAGTGATCTTTATAGACCAAGAGATCCTAGTGGTCAGTGTGAAAACTTCAGGATTTTATAGTTTTTGTTGCGTCCATAAAGACATTGACAATGAAAATGAACAACATCAAAAATTCTTAAAGAAACATGTTAACCATAAAAATGTTATTTAAACAATAGGTCACATCCTGATGACACATTCCCTTTTACAGCAGCGGTGGAGGGTCGGGGGTGTCTACAGCTCCTTATATGCAATCTGTCCAAGATGTAGCCATAGGATGTGCCCTGGACGGTGATTGTCAGGGCGTGCCAACAAGCCACTTTGCCAAAAATGAGCAGTCATTTTACCCTAGCTACAACTTGGAAATGAAGTCACAGTTTTTTTTTTTGCACATACGATAACAGAAATGTCTCCCCCATAGAATATATAAAATTAATATTACGCTCTTTTCTTTTGAATCATACACCATGTCCAGGCAACTTATGATGATACCTATTTAACCTATAAAAAAAAATGACCCCCTCTCTTCAAGGGCCCCCCAGCAGCCACATGGGCTATGCCTTTATGGTGTGTATGATGACCTTGGAGTTTTTACATTATGCGATGTAAGGAACCATAACCACGACCATCATTTTGAGGATTTGTGTTTGAAGTTATGACCTCGACCACCGCCTGAGCCTACAGATTCCTCAAAGATGCCCCCCTTCTTCTCAAACTGATGGCTTTTCTATATTGGGTTGAGTATCCTTGGGCATGGGAGTAGCTAGGGGCCTGTGCCAGGAGGGTTCTGACCACTCAGTCTTGTCCACAACCAGGACAAGGCTCCAGTTGAAGAAACACCTAGCTATGGTTGTGTCCCGAGGACTCAAGTAACTGCCAAGGAAGATCAAAGATGGCTGCTGTTGAGGAAATGCTAAGGTTTAAAAGTCTCTGCACAAAAGGCGTCTGAACAGTAGTGAGCTAATGTGTGCAGCGGGGACTGAGTGTAACGCATTCATGTAATCAAAGACCTGGAAGTATAATAGCTGGGATGAGGTGGCGCGGCGTTACTCCATAAATTATCACCTGAATGCACTGATACATTATACATTTCTGCAAGTCAGCCTTTTCTTATCAACCTATTCCCAATTTCCTTCTCTCCTCGCACGCAAAACATCAAAAGATAAAAGGCACTCTTTTCGATTTTAAATGCGCTCTTCGGCAAACCTGTAAAAAAAAAAAAAAAAAAGTGAGCACGTGCCACGTGGCGTCTGCTAAGAAAGAAGAAATCCAGATGAGAGGCTTTGCAGGGTGTTTTCAAGCTACAATAACCGGGTGTCATTGTCACCTCGCTCTAATGTTCTCTTTGCAGTTGCTTTTTTTCTTTTTTCGACTTGACTACTTAGTGGGAATGCTCAGCTCAGATGGGCTAAAGCTGTGCTTGTCAAATGTAGCAGAGCCGAGTGTGTAAGATCCGCGCACTGTAGGACTGCTGGTGCCCTTCCTATCCAGTGTCGGACTGGGGTACCTAGGGCCCGACAGTAAAATTTATTTTGGGGGCCCACCGTATGGATACATTCAAATATCATAAATATTGTAACACGTTTTTTGTAAGAACATAGGCCGGTGGAGGCGCTGTACATTGAATATATGTATGTAGTGCAGTAAATCTAATGTGTTATGTGCCACTTGTGCAGGGGGTGGGAGACTAGAGGCCCACCTTGCTCAGGGGCCCACCGGGGGATTCCCCTGTACCCCTGTGGGCCAGTCCGAGCCTGTTCCTATCCTTCTGCACCTCAGCTATGGCTGTGCTGACAGGAACTGTTCTACAACAGGGTCAGCTCTGCTACATGCTGCTCGTTTTGATATTACGACCTGCGCAGCACGCATTCTGTGGCCAGTCATGAAGGATGAGTCCAGCTAATATAGATGATTGCACTGATGGGATGATGCCCCTAGTGGACATAATGCCATGATGTAGCTCCCATGATGCATCACTTGCCGTTTCCTCTGCTTGGTGGTGCTCCGAGGTCTTTGTGCTCCAATACCTATGTGTTAGATAAAGGAACAGCCTACGGGGGTGCAGTCTAACACATAGGCTTGGCTGGGAAAGTATCCTAGAGATAACCACTTAGAATTGTTACATTGTTGAAATCATACTGTGAATACAGGAGGATACAAAGTATCAGTCTGTCTCTTTCATATGAATCTATTACATTCAATGAGCAGAACTGTATGACCGAGGGAAAGAAAGCCTCTAGCAAATTTGAAAAGGGCCCCCAAATTTAAAGGGATCCTGTCACTATGAAAATGCAGCACAATCGGCAGACAGCATGTTACAGAGCAGGAGATTAATATATGGTTTTTGGGGAAAGATTCAATAAAACTTGTATTTCATTCATTTAAATTCCTGCTCATTCTGAGCTCTGAAGTCCGGGAGGCGGAGCTCTCAGTGATTGACAGCTACCTCTGTATACACAGTCATAGGGAGAAGGCTGTCAATCACTGATAGGCCCGCCTCCTGGACTTCACAGCTCAGAACGAGCAAGAATTTAAACTGATGATCTATCCTCTGGATCTCGACACCCGGGACCCCCGCCCATCAGCTGTTTGAGAAGGCATCAGCACTGGCAGTAGCGCCACGTTCTTCTCGCTGTTTACCGCAGGCGCAGTGATGTCACGACTTGTATCACTGGCCTGGACGGGGCTAAGCTCCGATTACTTGAATGAAGCTTAGCCCCGCCCAGGCCAGTGATACTAGTTGTGACATCACTGCGCCTGCGGTAAACAGCGAGAAGGCCGCGGCGCTACTGCCAGTGCCGCTGCCTTCTCAAACAGCTGATGGGCGGGGGTCCCGGGTGTCGAGATCCAGAGGATAGATCATCAGTTTAAAATTGATGCAGAACCCCTTTAAATTCTTGCTCGTTCTGAGCTGTGAAGTCCAGGAGGCGGGCCTATCAGTGATTGACAGCCTTCTCCCTATGACTGTGTATACAGAGGTAGCTGTCAATCACTGATAGGACCGCCTCCCGGACTTCAGAGCGGGAATTTAAATGAATGAAATACAAGTTTTATTGAATCGATACAATAATCGGCTCAGCTCCTCCTGCTCTACAACTGGCTGCCTTCAGCTCAGATGTCATATTCCAAGTGACAGGCCCCCTTTTATAGGGGGTTTTGGTGGACCCTTTCAAAAGCTTGCTATGGGTAGTGTATATGCTGCTCAAATCTGGGACCCCCAACTCCTTGGTGGCCGTTCGGCAATCCTCCTAACCAGCCCCAAAAAGGCTGAGACACCCGCATGTGACTCTCTCTTATGGAGGTCGCCGGCTGCCTCCATTACCCCCACACAGATGGGGGGTCCAAGTTCCAGAGGTGGTATGGGGCCCCCCAGCAGCCATCTTCTGGCTCTGGATTCACACGTTTTATTTCTCCTCCTGAATACAAAGTATCAATGTGGATGACATGGCTGATGATGCTGTATAGGGGAGGCTGCGGGAAGAGTCAGTGGGATAATTATGTTAACAGTGTGAACTCTGCCGTTAATCTTGGCTTTTCTCCTCTCTTCCAGGTAAGTGGCTGCTCTGATCTCCATTGTGCCTTTGATTCCGGAGCTGCCGAGACGAGGTATCATGTAAGTGGGAGTTTATCATGTCACTTGTTGCTGCTGAAACCATGGTGACTGTGACTCGCAGAAAAGATAATGGGGCGAAGGGAGGGGGCAGCCGCTGTCCCTGGATGCCTCACATGGAGGTGACGCCTGCTCAGGAAGAAGAGCCTCAGCGCGGTGCTTTATCTACAGATTAATCCATAACCGATCCTTGCGTGCATCAATCATTTTACATAAGATGCGCCATATTGGGGGCAGACCCTTCGGGGTCATTCCTCTGTCCACTGAAACCTTTCCGTTCCTCCACCCTGGTTCATGGTCATCCTGGGTCCTGCTCACCCCTTCCCCTTATATAGGAGGTTCTGCAGCGCCCGAGGAGTGACTGTGTGTCCTTACATAGCGGTACAATTTATTGAATGATGTGTATTATATCCCATAATAATGCAATATCGCATGGACCTTGCAACCGTAAGAATGCCCCGCTGCTGCCTCTCTAGCGCCACCTGTTGGTAGCTTCTCAAGAAACGAATGCCCGACCCCTTAAAGAAACGGATTGGAGATGGAGCTCTCTAATGCTCTTCGTGCGGGACGCCTTGTGTACAGCACCTGATCTGCGACCATGGCGTCTGTAGGGCGACCTGGATCCACGCTCAGGAAATAACCACCCAGAGAGCTGATAGCGATCCCCCGTCCTCATACAGTAAAGGAGATCGCTGCATGTAACTGAGTCTCCTCCACTGAACGAGCAGCCGGCTGTCGGGAAGGAACCTTCTATCCCCACAATCGGCTGTAACGTTGTGCGGTGTAAACCTGCCCTTCGGTCACACCATGAAGTATTTGACCTGCGGCCTGCTCCCGGGTCAGCTATGAAAGCAGCTTGGGAAGTGACTGGAGTAGAAGACAAATCCCAGCTTTAATTCCTCCCAAGCCTCTCTCGCAGTGGATAAAGAGCACGTATATGTCCATACTTTCTGTTCCCTAACACACATCTGTGCGGTATGAAGGATCGGTCTCTTGTATAACATATAAGTGATCAGTTATGTAGAAATGGTCATATAGCTGCATGTATGGACAGCGGTAGTCACCCAGACAGGAAGTGCAGGGGTTGCTAGGCAATGGGAAGTATCAAATCCTGCAGACAATGCTACAGGAAACACAGAGATAGATAGATAGATAGATAGATAGATAGATAGATAGATGAGATAGATAGATAGATAGATAGATATGAGATAGATAGATAGATAGATAGATAGATAGATAGATATGAGATAGATAGATAGATAGATAGATATGGGATAGATAGATATGAGATAGATAGATAGATAGATAGATAGATAGATATGAGATAGATAGATAGATAGATAGATAGATAGATAATGGCATATGAGATAGATAGATATGAGATAGATAGATAGATAGATAGATAGATAGATAGATAGATAGATAGATATGACATAGATAGATAGATAGATAGATATGGATAGATAGATAGATAGATAGATAGATAGATAGATATGAGATAGATAGATAGATAGATAGATAGATAGATAGATAGATATTTAAAGGAACAGTAAATCTATAAATGAAAAACAGTGTATGATTTTGCCCGGTTGTCAGTCAGCAGGAATGTTTGAAAAACAAGCTGAAATCCTGCAGAGAACACAGGGGTTAATAAGCCACTGGTTTGTTCCATAGATAACAGATGAGGGCCGGGGCTATCTTTGCTCTCTGTTGCAGACTGGGCAGAGGGGGGAGGCTCCTGCTGCAGCCACTTGTCTCACAGCCGCACTTAGCATTGTAAGGAGGAGGAGGGAGGACATGGCCGATCTGCTGAGACACAGAGATGATTCCTTAACATGTTTCTCAGCTTTACTAGTAATATGAGATGCAGAGCGGTCAAAGGAAAGCAGGAGATCCGGGGAAGAAGAGCGGGGATAGATTCTCTCCTCTATGCTTTCTATATGTTGTGCCCCTAACCCCTGCAAGGTCTGCACTATTCCTACCGGATATCCCGGCCTTGCCGTAAGTGCTCATGGAAACTCACCTCCCACATCTATTATCTGACGGAGGTTTAATAACCTTTTCCGATCCCTTCTCCCGAGGTGAAGTCTCAGCTTAAGGTGCAGATAAAACATGTGACAGATAATATACAAATGAGATTTCATTCAAGCAGTTATAGAGATAAGAAAGCATTTTACACATAAGGAAACCGGACAGAACACTGGCAGAGGATCCGACCTGGAGTCCACGAGGTCTCGGGGCTTCGGCTTTTAGCTTTTACCTGGGAGACGCTCTCATTTCTTTTTCATTCGCTTCCAATCCAATTTGAATAAAGATGAATTTCAATTGGCTGCAGATGGTATTTCGGAGATTCATGCAATTAGATGTATGACTACGAGCCCTAATGTGATTACAGACCAGTGTTCCAGTCATTCCTGTCGGCTTCATTGAGCAGCCAACGCTGCGGAGACGAGACGACCACTTAAAGGGGCTGTAGGAGCTTTCTCCCCCTGTTCAGTGTGATCGAGTCCTAAACTACATTATAACTATTGTTTTTACCTTATTTAATGCAGATAGGTTCAATTTTCTATTTCGGAGCTCCAGATCCGCGGCATATGCCTAGAGTTAAATGATAAGATTCTGTCTACATTCTGCCACCACTAGGGGGAGCTCAATGCATACAGGTTGTCATTGACAGATTTTAAAGGGATATTCCTGTCTCATAAAGTGATGGCATATCGCTAGGATCACTTTATGAGTTCTGGGACCTCCAAGGATCCTGAGAATGAAGGGGCCGCAGCACTGATTCAGTCATCCCTGCACCCGGCTATCCTCTGTGCATGGGAACTGCAACAGAGAACAAATAAAGTGAATGGTGAATAGCCAGGGCACCAATATGCAGAGAACCAGCACCATAGAGCTTCATTCTCAGGATGCACGAGGGTCTGCTGTATCTGCCGTAGCTCTTGTCCGATAGGACTGCCCCTTTAAAGGGATTCTGTCAGCAGTTATGACTCCCTAAAACTGCTGACAGAGGAGCAGGGTTAACAGGCGGTTTGCATGAATGAAATATCCCAGTCTTAATTTCCTTGGTGCCACCGTCATCGGTGTCCAGGGAAGATGCCTTTGACCAGTGCCCTGGACTCTCTGCACTGGACACTTCCTAGCCCCTCCTCTCTGCTCTGAGTGACAGTCCTAGCATCCAATCAGAAGTCAGCTAGAGCCCTCATTCGTTGCCATTACCCCTAGAGGCTCAGCTCTCTCTGCAAACAACGCGTCCTCTGCACTTTGATTGACAGGACCAGGCAGTGCAAACTTCATCACACCTGGTCCTGTCAATCAAAGTGGAGAGGGCGCGGCAGTTGCAGAGAGACCTGAGCCTCTAAGTGTAACGGTAACGCCCCTGTTGCTCCTAGAGGCTCATTTGCATATATTAAAACATCATTTTTGGAAACAATGTATTATTAATGTGTTAACAAGTAGGAACTGTCTAAAGTAGAGAACCCCTTTAAAAATCATGGAGTTCTCCTTTAAGAAAGTGCAGGTAACATCACTTTGAAATGCACGTATGACATCTCCCTTGAAATATGACTGGGGGGAGAGCGCAGTCTGCCGCGTTGCTGTAATTTTCCGTGGCTTGTTCGTTATTGGCGTTAATTGCTGACGTTCTTAATGGCATGTAACAGGCAGCGAGGTGGCTCTGATGAGAGTCTTACTGCTCGCTTGTGTCTCTTGAATCTATAGTTTTGCAGCCTGACATAAACCTAATGTCTGCTGCGCACAGTAAACGTCCTCACATTACATCCCGGCGTTTTAATGTCATCCTTCCCATAAAGAACACAACCCACCAAGGAAATAGTCGAGACTTATAGACACACGGCCGAGGCTCGTAGAAGGGGCTGAATCAAGCATGGACTCCAGGAACGTCTCACACTGTAGAAAAGATTTCTGTTTAAATGAAACCTCTCAACGAGCCCTCTAATTCAAGCCCTCCCTGTGTGGGCCCCTCTAATTCAAGCTCCTCCCTTCCTGGGCCCCTCAAATTCAAGTGCCTCCCTACTTGGGCTCCTGTAATTTAAGCTCCTCCCTACCTGGGCACCTTTAATTCAAGCACCTCCCTTCCTGGGCCCCTCTAATTCAAGCCTTCCCTACCTGGGCCCCTCTAATTCAAGTACCTCCCTTCCTGGGCCCCTCTAATTCAAGCCTTCCCTACCTGGGCCCCTCTATTTAAGCTCTCCCTACCTGGGCCCCTCTAATTCAAGCTCTCCCTACCTGGGCCCCTCTAATTCAAGTTCCTCCCTGCCTGGGACCCTCTAATTCAAGCTCCTCCCTGCCTGGGACCCTCTAATTCAAGCTCCTCCCTGCCTGGGACCCTCTAATTCAAGCTCCTCCCTTCCTGGGCCCCTCTAAGTCAAGCCCTCCCTACCTGGGCCCCTCTAATTCAAGCTCCTCCCTACCTGGGCCCCTCTATTTAAGCTCTCCCTACCTGGGCCCCTCTAATTCAAGCTCCTCCCTACCTGGGCCCCTCTAATTCAAGCTCCTCCCTGCCTGGGACCCTCTAATTCAAGCTCCTCCCTGCCTGGGACCCTCTAATTCAAGCTCCTCCCTTCCTCGGCCCCTCTAATTAAAGCCCTCCCTACCTGGGCCCCTCTAATTCAAGCTCCTCCCTGCCTGGGCCCCCTAATTCAAGCCTTCCCTACCTGGGTCCCTCTAATTTAAGCTCCTCCCTTCCTGGGCCCCTCTAATTCAAGCACCTCCCTTCCTGGGCCCCTCTAATTCAAGCATTCCCTACCTGGGCCCCTCTAATTCAAGCCTTCCCTACCTGGGCTCCTCTAATTAAAGCAACTCCCTTCCTGGGCCCCTCTAATTAAAGCACCTCCCTTCCTGGGCCCCTCTAATTCAAGCTCCTCCCTACCTGGGCCCCCTAATTAAAGCCCTCCCTACCTGAGCCCCTCTAATTCAAGCTCCTCCCTGCCTGGGCCCCCTAATTCAAGCCTTCCCTACCTGGGTCCCTCTAATTTAAGCTCCTCCCTTCCTGGGCCCCTCTAATTCAAGCACCTCCCTTCCTGGGCCCCTCTAATTCAAGCATTCCCTACCTGGGCCCCTCTAATTCAAGCCTTCCCTACCTGGGCCCCTCTAATTAAAGCAACTCCCTTCCTGGGCCCCTCTAATTAAAGCTCCTCCCTGCCTGGGACCCTCTAATTCAAGCTCCTCCCTTCCTGGGCCCCTCTAATTCAAGTCCTCCCTACCTGGGCCCCCTAATTCAAGCTCCTCCACGCCTGGGCCACTCTAATTCAAGCTCCTCCCTGTGTGGGCCCCTCTAATTCAAGCCCTCCCTACCTGGGCCCCCTAATTCAAGCTCCTCCACGCCTGGGCCACTCTAATTCAAGCTCCTCCCTGTGTGGGCCCCTCTAATTCAAGCTCCTCCCCACCTGGGCCACTCTAATTTGAGCTCCTCCCTGTGTGGGGCCCTCTAATTCAAGCTCCTCCCCACCTGGGCTCCTCTAATTCAAGATCCTTTGGCCTGGCAGTGTTAGTTACTGTAGATAATGGTCTGCCAGTGTCAGTTGAGCAGTGTTATTTCAGTATTGATCTTGCAGTTTCATTTAGGTTAACATCTGGCAGTGTTATTCAGGTAATGGTTTAGCAGTGGTGTTTATGTAATGATCTGGCAGTGTTAGTTAGTTAATGATTTGGCAGTGTAATTTAGTTAAGCAGTTTTAGCTGTTTAGCAGTTTTATTTAGTCAATGGTTTAGCAGTGTTATTTAGGTAATTGTCTGGCAGTGTTATTTGGGTAATTGTCTGGCAGTGTTATTTGGGTAATTGTCTGGCAGTGTTATTTGGGTAATTGTCTGGCAGTGTTATTTGGGTAATTGTCTGGCAGTGTTATTTGGGTAATTGTCTGGCAGTGTTATTTGGGTAATTGTCTGGCAGTGTTATTTGGGTAATTGTCTGGCAGTGTTATTTGGGTAATTGTCTGGCAGTGTTATTTAGGTAATGAGGTATAAGAAAATGGCCAGCACTCGCTTGTAGCGTTGCATGGGACAGGACCAATTCCACATGTGGTAAGATAAAAGGTCCCAGCAACAAATCTTGAATGCTCAAGAAGGTTTTATTCAGAAAATAATATAGTCCATAACACAGGACGCGTTTCGGCACACAGGCCTTTCTCAACAGCACATACATCACAGTGATACACGGTTATTTATACATCAGGTGTATACCAGGTGGGAGTGTCTCCTGTTGACGTCAACGCCCAGGTGGGGGCGGTACTAATACAATCAATCAAGGAAATTCACACCTTGAATATCAAAGCCGGCAAAGGGAATAGAATGACATTATTAATACTATAGCTACCGTATCGCAGAAAGTCCTTCAGCGAACAGTCGAAGTCTAAAAAATAATAGTAAATAAAGATTAATAGATGAACTGGTCAGCAGATCTAAACATGCATAATTTCATAATCTCTATTCAAGCCCCTTGGATAAAGGGTATCGAGGGTATGAATCCAGTAAGCTTCACGTCGTAAAAGTAATTTTTTGATGTCGCCCCCTCTCCTAGGTCGTGTCACTCGCTCTATAACCTGAAATTTTAACTGAGCGATTGTATGTTTATGTTTTTCAAAATGTGCGGGATGGGTAGCATCAAATTACCAGTTCTAATAGTGGACTTGTGCTTACTCACACGATCCCTGATCGTTTGCATAGTCTCACCCACATACAATAGGCCACAAGGGCACTTAATCAAATATATAACGTTGGTGGATTCGCACGTAAAGAAACCTTGTACTGGATATGCACGTCCAGTATGTGGATGATGAAAATTGGGACCCTTAATTATATGCGAGCACTGAAAACAGTGCAAGCACGGGAAGGTGCCCATCCGCTGAGTGGCTAGTACACCTTGTTTCAAAACGCCTTTAGTGCTGCCCAAGTCAGCATGAACCAGTTTGTCCCTGTAACTCGAATTCCTTTTATTACAGATAAGTGGTGGATTTTTAAATTCCTCTATCTGGGGGTACGCTTTATTCAATAAATGCCAGTGTTTCCTGACCACGTTGTCTAGCTTCTGGTTAAAGGGATGATATTTGTGTACCAGCGCCACTCTAGGTTTTTTTTTGTCTTTCAGGGCTACTAAGTTGGGTGAGACTATCCAGGGTCTGTGTGATAATCTGTGGGGGATAGCCTCTCTCTTTAAACCTCTCGGTCATCTCTCGGATCCGTAGTCCCTGTGTAATGGGATCTGAGACTATCCGTTTAACCCTTTAATTTATTGTGATTTGGGGATAGCCTTTTTCAAGGAGGATGGATGCGCACTGGTATAATGTAAAATACTGTTCCTATCCGTTTCCTTCCTGAATAAATCAGTAGATAGGTTACCAAGTGGATCTTTTATAACCCTGGTATCCAAGAAGCTTACAGTCTGTTCATCACATACAAACGTAAATTGTAAACCTCTCGTGCCTGGTTCAAATGTAACAGGAAGGATTCTAGGGTCTCACGTGGCCCCGCCCATATGCAAAAAATGTCGTCAATGAATCTCTTCCACAGTAATACGTGGTTATGATACCATATGGTATTGTATACATATGTCTCTTCAAACTTTGACATATAGGCATTTGCATAGGGCGGGGCCACGTTCGACCCCATCGCGCTCCCCCGCTTCTGCAGAAAAAAGGCGTCATCAAACATAAAATAGTTCTCATATAAGACCAAGCAGAGCAATTGTATAAAAAATTCACGTTCATTAGTGGAGTAATTACTTCCTTCAAAAATGGTCTCAACTGCCTGTACACCACCACTATGTTCGATGGAGGTGTACAGGCTCACCACGTCAATGGTCACCAACAGGCTTTCAGAAGGGATGGTCCCCAACGAGGCTATAGTGCTGAGAAAATGTTGAGTATCAGATAGATAAGAGGGTGTGTCCCTTATCAGTGGTGTAAGTACTTTTTTCAGCACTATAGCCAGTGGTGATAGAATAGATCCCACCAAAGCCACAATGGGGCGTCCAGGAGGGTCCACAAGAGTCTTGTGGATTTTAGGGAGCACATAAAAGACCGGTGTTATAGGCGTATGATTCAGAAGAAACTTGTATGAATTTATTTAGGTAATAGTCTGGCAGTGTTATTTAGTTAATGATATGGCAGTGTTATTTAGGTAATGGTCTGGCAGTGTTATTTACTTAATGATATGGCAGTGCTATTTAGGTAATGGTCTGGCAGTGTTATTTACTTAATGATATGTCAGTGTTATTTAGTTAATGATATGGCAGTGCTATTTAGTTAATGGTTTAGCAGTGATATTTAGGTAATGGTCTGGCAGTGTTATTTAGTTAATGATATGGCAGTGCTATTTAGTTAATGGTTTAGCAGTGTTATTTAGGTAATGATCAGGCAGTGTTATTTAGGTAATGGTCTGGCAGTGTTATATCAGCACTGAATGTCAGAAATGACCTAGTGTAACCCAGCAGATGGAATCCAGTGTGAGAATTTTGCAAACATTTTTGTCTACAACTGCTGGACATCCCTTCACACTGTATCAATCCATTCACTTGACTCTGATGTAGCAGAGCTGGATTTTACTTTGCATCATGCTACTGAGTAATATAATAGATGCCTTTGCAATCCTATGGAAAACTCCATTGTGGTTTTACCACGGGAAAGGACAAACTCGGCTTACTGTTGACATTCTCAGCTCTGCTATTCCTGTGTGTGCATCTAGTTAAACATATTGATCCTGTTCTTATCATGAATATAATGCTGTATAGTAAAGGATATAATGTCCCAGCTTAAGATGGAGTGATAGTCAGAGCAGTTGAGGCCCCCGGGGCAGATGACCTGGGTTACCACTAATGCCCATTAGCTGTGGTTACCAATGCGGTTGGCAGAGCCCCCTACCCTCGCAGCGCCATCCCTCCTGCCCTGATGAATCCCTGTAATGGTTTCCAGGCTGGCGGCTCCACTGCTGTAATTTACAGGGGGACTTCCATCTCCTGTGACATTGCTGACTATAACTCTAATCTTTTATGCTCCCTTATAGCACATTACAGGGCGACGTGAACGACCTTTATAATCACATTAATGAAACTGAAATATGCTGTTGTGATTCCAAGACTCTCACAGCATTAGTGCGCGGGGCTCGCTGCAGAAGCCATTACCGCAATGTGGAAAGGCTCTGCTCCATTATCTCGGGGATACATTGTGTGTGGCGCCTTCCAAGGATACAATGTATATACAAAATGTCCTATGGCGCACATTATGTTACTCTATTTCTAATGGCTCAGCTCCTTACAGACCCCGAACGGCCTAAGGGATCCGTCTGGCTTCTTTTGCCTTTTCTGATCTTGCACTGTGTCAGTCTTCACTGTGTTATTGTCATTCTACTCACGAAACAGAACGATCAGGATGAACAGGAATAAATCTGATGGACATGGAGTCACACACAATAACACGTTGAGGTGTAACAGAGCTGAGTTGGTCATGTGAAGTGTACAAAAAAGCATCCACATGGCTTCAGACTAGAACTAAAATCAGGGACTCTTTAACACTAGAAGTTAATCAGGGCTCTTAACCCTATGTGACAAATTCAGCTCTGCTACATCAGTACAGATGCAGTATAAGCAATGCTGTACCTGTGGCTGGAAATCAAGGGGCCTCCCTGTAAATCTGTATAGACAGACTCAAGTTTGAGCAAAACATATGGAGACCCCCTTTTCAATTTTTGGAGGAAAAATGCAACTAGTACCTAATAGTGCCAAAATAATGTCACCATATTGCTCCGTGCCATGCAGAGCTATTAGAATACTGCCATATAGTGCATATGAAGAAGTGTCAAGATTCGAGGGATATGGTTCCATTCACTTTTCCTTGTACAGTAGAAATGCAGCAAAGCCGAGTTTGTCGTTGGACACGATGCTCCATGATATTGCAACTTTTTTAGGTACAAATTAGAAAGTTTTCCTTGATCAGAACGCCCATTGTCCACAGGCGACTCCGATCTTCTGTTACGTATATTAGTAAATCTGTGAAACGGAGCCAGCGGGAGCCGGAGAGAGGACTGAGGATGGAATTACGTCTGGCCCGGGTTTCTGCTTTTCTTACTGTCTCCAGTAGATATAACTTAACCCTGAGTCTGGAGAAATGCTGTATTGTGTTTCAGGTCACAAAGGCAAAGAGCCGCTTATCGGACCTCTGCCACCAGACTTAACCTTTGTGACCACGAAACGCGTGGCTGTCAGATTGAAAACGCGGCCAAACCAAGAGAATTAAAATGCTCCCTGCCAGGTTATATTTAACTTCCAGAAATCATCAAAAAACAAAGCGTCTGGTGCCTCGTGAGAGTGTCGGACACGGGTCTGTGCGGCTCCCATTACACGGGACTCTGTATAAATGAAGATGAGAGAATAATGTAAAATTTGTCTTAAGAAAGGGCAAGTCTTGTACATTTTATACGTTAAGGGCTAACACATCGTGGCTACATGCCACCCATAAAGAGCCATAGCACAGCCACGAGCCCCCCCAAGAAGTACAGTAACTCATCACATGCTCCATAAAACAACCCAACTATATGTCCTCAAGAAAGGGCACAGCCATATGACCTCCACCCCATGAAATAGCTCAGGCACATGCCCCCAAAAAATAGTACAACTACATGTACCCCAAGAAAGGGCAGTCATTTGCCCCCAATACATAGCTCAGTAAAATTCCCAACAAAAAAAAAACTAAAAACATTTCAGCTATGTGTCCACAAGAAACAGCCAAGCCCCATGTCCTTTGAGAAATAGCACAGCCGCATGTCCCCAAAAACATCTCGAATAGACGTTCCCGAAGAATTGGTACAGCCATATAGCCCCTCAACAAATGCGGTAGATCAACCACATGGTTCACAAAAACAGCTCAGCCATTTGTCCACAAAGAAAGAGCACAACCTCATGCCCCCCAAGAACTACCTCAGCCACATGACCCCCATGAAAAAGCTTAGCCACAGGCCCCCCAAGAAACATCTCAAATACATGTCCCCCAAGAATTGGCACAACCATATAGCCCCCGAGAAATAGCTCAGCCACATGCCCCCAAGAACTACCTCAGCCACATGACCCCCATGAAAAAGCTCAGCCACAGGCCCCCCAAGAAACATCTCAAATACATGTACCCCAAGAATTGGCACAACCATATAGCCCCCGAGAAATAGCTCGGCCACATGCCCCCCAAGAACTACCTCAGCCACATGACCTCCATGATAAATCTATGCCACAGGCCCCCCAAGAATCAACTCGGCTACAAAATTCCCCACAAAAAAGCTCAACCACAGCTCCCCCCCCCAAGAAACATCTCAAATACATGTCCCTCAAGAATTGGCACAACCATATACTACCTAAAAAATAGCTCAGCCATATAGAGGACTATCTAAAAATTAGTTCAGTCACACGCTCCCCAACACAAACACGGCACAGACAGATTCCTTCCACCCCATAAACAACTCAACAAAATGTTCTCCAAGAAATAACATAGCCAAATCTTCATGAGGCTGAACCAAATGCTTCACAAAAACCATCTCTGCCACATTCCTACATGAAATAGGTCAACCAATGCCCCCAAAAACCAGTGTGTACTACTTATCATCTGATTCCTCTCATCTACTACAGAGTTTTGTTGACCAGGAAGAGGCACCAGGGTCCTCAGATTGGCACCTATGAGCTGCATGTAGTCGATGAGATGCCGGTTGCTCACCATTGATGTAAAACCATAAACCCAATGGAGAACAACGGATTAGGACCCTACTAGGGATGAAGACATTTGGTAAAGAATTCAAACACATATGATTTTGGTTGAAGATTTCAATACATTACTAATGAATAAGCAACGCGGAAATAAGTTGAGGATCTGGATTTTCATCCTCTGGGATTTTTCAGGGCTCCCTGACACAGTGCTCATGTTATCAGTCATGTTTTATGATCAGACGTTCATCAAAGATTCCACCATAAGAAATTGCAAAGCACAGCAAAAGGCCTTTGGGTGCTCCTCAGCTTGCTTTGAAAATTAGTCCAGACTTCAAGAAGAGTCCAATGTTAAATGGTGATGTATTAGTAATGGAAGGTCTAACTGTCATGGCGTTTGGTTATAGACATATCTAGAACCTTAAAGGACAATTATATGGGCAGAGGTTTCCAACCCACAGCTCTTGAGATTTGGAGACTCCTGGGCTGTGATAAAGTAAAATAGAAGTAACATTTCAGTCCATAGCTTCTAGGGATCAAAGGGTGTAGAAGAAAAGAAGAGCATCCCATTGTCTCACACACATCTACACAACGAAGGTCATCACTGTGTCCCTTCTTCTCAACAAATAATAAAGCCTTTTCTGTTCACTCCAATCTCCTCAACCCTTCAGGCAAGGTTAAAAATAACTTGAAAAGATGGTTGAAAGCTTTAGGTCAACCCATTGCTCAAATTCCAGATGTGGTTGGATATTTTACCACCGCCAGATGATTAAAGTTGGTGGTTGCACCTGGCATTGCTCTTGAATAGGAGGAAGTTGTAGTTATCAACTCTAGTTCTGTGGCTCCTTCAACCAGCAGATCGAAGCTGGAACCAGTAGTTGAAACCCCATGGCTTTTCTACTGATATTGATTTGATATCAATGTCCAGTTCTAAGCAAAAACCATCGATAAAATTGGGCTGGAAAACCCCTTTATACCTTAAATGTATCAGCTTTCTTTTGTAATTTCAGCAGTCCTCTGGGTACGTCTATTACATATCTATGGTCACGTTAATTTATTAGATTGAATTTGATTTTTCAGCATAATTTGCCCAGAACGCCACTGGGAGGCTACTTCTCTAACAAAATCGTCATTTGACTGAGAAAAAGAGCAGCAGTTGTAGCGCTCCATAGACCCGACAGGTGCAGTGATCTCTGCGTCACATCTGTAGGTCTATATAGTTTTATATTCCTTGTAAACAATAGCACTTTGTAGTCGTTCAGACGTCAAAATTCAAGTATAACCAGGTAAACACGAGTATGAAGCTTCAGAAAAGACTTCCATCTACTAGACGTCATCAGAGCCTTAACCTAACATTTATCATATGCAATGCTGAGAGCAGTAGTCCTGCAGTCATCAGGTATTTGTGTAAGGCTAGACCAATTGTACAGAAAAGTATATACCACTGGAAAAACAGACATCATTTCAGCTACACTGCCAAGATAATGTATGATCTTAACCAGGCATGCTCAGCCTGCGGCCCTACAGCTGTTGCAGAACTACAACTCCCAGCATGCCCGAACAGCCTACAGCAGGGCATTGTGGGAGTTGTAGTTTTACAACAGCTGGAGGGCCACAGGTTGAGCATGCCTGATCTTAACTATGCTCTATGTAAAAGCATAAAACTATTATAATGCTGCCTACTATGAACACGAGTATAACTACTATAATACTGCTCATATCTACACGAATGTAACTACTATAATACTGCCTCCTATGTACAAGAATATAACTACTATAATACTGCTCCTATGTACAAGAATATAACGACTATAATACTGCCTCCTATATACAAGAATATAACTACTATAATACTGATCCTATGTACAAGAATATAACTACTATAATACTGCTCCTATGTACAAGAATATAACTATTATAATACTGCTCATATGTAAAAGAATATAACTACTATAATACTGCTCCTATGTACAAGCATATAACTACTATAATACTGCTCCCATGTACAAGAATACAACTACTATAATACTGCCCCTATGTACAAGAATATAACTACTATAATACTACCTCCTATGTACAAGAATATAACTACTATAATACTGCTCCTATGTACAAGAATATAACTACTATAATACTGCTCCTATGTACAAGAATATAACTACTATAATACTGCTCCTATGTACAAGAATATAACTACTATAATACTGCCCCTATGTACAAGAATATAACTACTATAATACTGCTCCTATGTACAGGAATATAACTACTATAATACTGCTCCTATGTACAAGAATATAACTACTATAATAGTGCTCCTATGAAAAGGGATATAACTACTATAATACTACCTCCTATGTACAAGAATCTAACTACTATAATACTTCTCCTATGTACAAGATTATAACTACTATAACAGTCCTCCTATGTAGAAGAATATAGGTACTATAATACTGCTCCTATGTACAAGAATATAACTACTAAAATACTGTGCCTATGTACAAGAATATAACTACTATAATACTGCTCCTGTGTTTAAGAATATAACTACTATAATACTGCTCCTATGTAAGAGAATATAACTACTATAATACTGCTCCTATGTACAGGAATATAACTACTATAACACTCCTCCTATGTACAAGAATATAACTACTATAATACTGCTCCTATGTACAAGTAGATAACTACTATAATACTGCCTCCTATGTACAAGAATATAACTACTATAATACTGCTCCTATGTACAAGAATATAACTATTATAATATTGCCCCTACATACAAGAATATATCTACTATAATACTGCTCCTATGTACAAGAATATAACTACTATAATACTGCTCCTGTGTACAAGAATATAACTACTATAATACTGCTCCTATGTACAGAAATATAACTGCTATAATACTGCTCCTATGTACAAGAATATAACTACTATAATACTGCCCCTACATACAAGAATGTAACTACTACAATACTGTCCCTATACACAAGAATATAACTACTATAATACTGCCTCCTATATACAAGAATAGAACTTCTATAATACTGCTCCTATGTAAAATAATGTAGCTATTTTTTTCACAACATACGTTATACGTCATCTGGTGCTGTTACTCTCTCTACTCCGTTATATGTAGTGTTGATCGGGATTATTGTAATCTAGAATAGCAGTGTCATTGCTGTGCTCTGTGCTTTCCTGTGTCACATTACATTAGATAGATAGTTAGTTAGTTAGTTAGTTAGTTAGCTCATATATTTAATACAGATAGATAGTGGGAGATAGTCAGTGTAGGTTAGATAGTGATATATTGTAGCTGATAGGTTCCAGTGCAGGGTGTTAGGTAGTGTGATAGGGGTTACTGTGCTGTGATAGGGATTATGTGCTGTGATAGAGATTACTGTGCTGTGATAGGGATTACTGTGCTGTGATAGGGATAAGTGTGCTGTGATAGGGATTACTGTGGTGTGATAGGGATTACTGTGCTGTGATGGGGATTACTGTGCTGTGATAGGGATTACTGTGCTGTGATAGGGATTACTGTGCTGTGATAGGTATTACTGTACTGTGATAGGGATTACTGTGCTGTGATAGGGATTTTGTGCTGTGATAGGGATTATGTGCTGTGATAGGGATTACTGTGCTGTGATAAGGATTACTGTGCTGTGATATGGATTACTGTGCTGTGATAGGGATTGCTGTGCTGTGATAGGGATTATGTGCAGTGATAGAGATTACTGTGCTGTGATAGGGATTACTGTGCTGTGATAGGGATTACTGTGCTGTGATAGGGAATACTGTGCTGTGATAGGGATTACTGCGCTGTGATAGGGATTACTGTGCTGTGATAGGGATTACTGTGCTGTGATAGGGATTACTGTGCTGTGATAGGGATCACTGTGCTGTGATAGAGATTACTGTGCTGTGATAGAGATTACTGTGCTGTGATAGGGATTACTGTGCTGTGATAGAGATTACTGTGCTGTGATAGAGATTACTGTGCTGTGATAGAGATTACTGTGCTGTGATAGGGATTACTGTGCTGTGATAGAGATTACTGTGCTGTGATAGGGATTACTGTGCTGTGATAGGGATCACTGTGCTGTGATAGGGATTACTGTGCTGTGATAGGGATTACTGTGCTGTGATAGGGATTACTGTGCTGTGATAGGGATTACTGTGCTGTGATAGGGATCACTGTGCTGTGATAGGGATCACTGTGCTGTGATAGGGATTACTGTGCTGTGATAGGGATTACTGTGCTGTGATAGGGATTACTGTGCTGTGATAGGGATTACTGTGCTGTGATAGGGATTACTGTGCTGTGATAGGAATTAGTGTCTCTTTTAGACATAGTGCTGTGATGTCACCACAATACTTAGAGCACCAATCTGTAATATCTACTCAGACCTGATAAAATGTGAAGTTGCACGTATTGCGCCAAAAATATGCGCATCATTAGTGCCGATTTGCGCAATCACAAAATTAATAACAGGAGATTGCGAATTCTAGAATTTATTGCGAATATTATGCGAAAAATTTGTGAAATCTCGCGAAAACGAATATTGCCTATGCCGCTCATCATTAGCTGTATGTATGTTTTATGGTTTCTCTCAGTATTACCCCGTCTCTTGTCGCCCTCTGGCGCAGTCTCAGCCTTGTTTTCGTGTTTTTGTCACTGCGTATGACGCTTCCTGCACCGGGAGACCTGAGCTTTGTCTCTCTCTTACATGGCAGTAATTATATTTATTTTGTACATACTGGTGAACATCTTTCGCCTCTTTATGGCTCGGCTTTCGCATGGCGGTGACAGTCTGCCTCCCGTCTGTAAACCCCTATTGTCTTGGGAGCAGAGAGCTGTAATCAGGCGGAGGGTGGTAATTGGTAACCTGCCATGTGCTTCCCTCTCCTCCTCTGAGCGCTTCTTATTTAGCTCACCGCGCGGACCTATCCCTGGCACAGCTGTTCGTGGCTCTCGCCCTATATTACGCCACCCTGTGGAGCACAGCCACAACACGCATCGCCCTCTGTTTTCTGGATAGAACTCAGTTTGTGTCTAGGAACAGTTTTTTTAAAAAATACCAAATTATAAGTTTTATTCTGCATTTATTATTAAGCTGAATTTTTAAGTATTTGTGTCGTTTTTTCATTTTCTGAATATTCTAAATTCAGTTGTAAAGATATTTTTCATTAGGAAGTTATCAATGTATATATAATTTTTTTTAGTAAGGCCAAAATGACCCCCTTCCTTTTGAAGTTGCGCAATATTTAAACGTTCTGATAGCATTAGTCAGCAGAATGAACCCTATTAAAGCTCTTCGGGTTGATCTTGGTGATTAAAATGATACCAGTCTTGTAAAAAAACGATTCCAGAGAATCGGGGGGGCCAGCCTCTTGGTGCACCTCAGTACCTCAGCTTTCTGGAGCTGGCTCCACCCCCTCGGTGCTTCCAAGTATTTTTTCTTGGGAATGCAACAAATAATTTTCATTTTAATCAGGAGTTTGGCTTGTTTATGCTGTTTAAATGTCTAAAATAGGAATTTTATCCAAATCCTGGACCCATTAGACACTTGACCTCCAATGACTTCCCTGTCCCCACATAACTACTGTTGCCCTGCAATATGTATCGCTGTGGGAGAAGTAACATAACTTTACGACATGAGATGGAAAGCTTTCCAGTGTTTTTCCTATGTCCACATCTCCAAAGCATCTGGAAGACCCAGCACCCAAGTTCTCAGGACTGGGGGAGCAGACATTTTCTTGTCCCAAGATTTATTCTGGTTCTCAGAATCTGGTTCCTATGGTGAAGGTAGTGTGAGGTCGAGCACTGCTTCTGCATTTCTTCTCTGTGGGACATCTGGAGAAGCTGAGTACAGAGCAGAGCTAAAATATCCAGATTGGTCGCTGGCTTAGCTCAGCTACATCTGGAGATCCACCATGTGCCTCGTATTCGTTTATTTAATGCACTGTAGAAAAATTGAAATTCCCAGTAGTCACCTTCTTTAATTAGAAATTGCTCTGACGCTGGAGGTCCACCTTAGTATTCATCCTCGTCCTTCCACCGCCACCCATCTCGAGTAGCTGACCTCTCGTCTGCACTAAGTTTCTCAAGTCTCTTTCTGCCCACATAAGTAGAAATTTGTTCCGGCTGAAATCACCCAAGCCGAAGAATAGAAACAGCGAAGAACTGCCATCCCATCGCCTTGAAGTTGGAGACAATGGTGCCAACTCTGTGACCTTGGTTGGGGCCCTTTTCATCTCTGAACGCTTCGGGCACCAGAAGTCGACATTTTTTTTTTTTCTCCTTCCATTCATTGTGCTGGAATGTTGTGAGCAAGAAAGAATTATTAGAATTCAAATTAGAAGATGTCACGCTTGAAGGAAGCAGGTTCCTGTTCCTCGGCCCACAAATCCAAAAAAAAAGCCGCCTGGCCGCTGCTTATGGATGTGTGACAAGCTGGCGATGGAGTCATTAGGCAGATAACCACATCTGAAGGTGGCTTTGTACTCAGGGGCCACCAAACAAAGCTTCACCATTAAAGCCGGGGCTGGAGCTGTCCGCGGTGCTGATCATTCTTTACAGCCGCTCGTAAAATCCCAGCTCTCCAACTCTGCGATCCTGGACAAGTGCGAGCAAATCAACAGCCCCCCCCCCCCTTCCGAAAGTCAATGGGGCTTTTAATGTTCCTGCATTGTTATTGTTTTACTATGTTGTGTAGAACTGACAGCTAGAGGCTTATTAACCCCCGTAAAATATGTGACCCCCGTATTGTAAATTTACAGTCACTCCGAGGTCACTCCAAAAACACTGAACTAGACTGAAAAAAAGCATGACGTGAGCAAAAAAGTTCCAGTTATGGTGGATTTTGGATACAAGATATAGAGAAGTAAACAATGTAACAGACCTTCAGACGTAGAAAGAAGGGTGAACATCCAGATTCCACGTCTTAACATCAAATGTAGACTTTATTAGAACATATTAACCTCCAGATGTGTCCACCGTTACATCAGCCCCGAAGGTGGATTTCAGTTGGACTTGACACAAATTCAGTACAATATATAATATTGCAACATGTTAGCAAAACCATTTGGCTGCAATTCCCATCACAACCACTGGGTGGCCAAACGCAGAGACATATAGGATAGACGTCTCGTCACAGAGTATTAGGAGTAAAGTATGTAACCCCCCCCCATATTGTAACTTTACAGTAACTATGGGGACACTGCAGAAACACAGACCCTGACTGAAAAAGTATGAGCCGAACAAAAATTCCAATTACAGTGGATTTTGGATATTCTGCAGTTTCGAAAAACTACCTCCAAAATATATGTAGACACAGGCCAGAGGCTAGGACTCCGCATCAAGAAAAGAAGGGGGAGAGCGCCAATCAGCCTAAAGGAATTATTCCAACAACCAGGAGAATAGTGAGTGCAGCTCTGGAGTATAATACAGGATGTAACTCAGGAGCAGTACAGGATCAGTAATGTATGTACCCGGTGACTGCACCAGCAGAATAGTGAGTGCAGCTCTGGGGTATAATACAGGATGTAACTCAGGATCAGTACAGGATAAGTAATGTATGTACACAGTGACTGCACCAGCAGAATAGTGAGTGCAGCTCTGGAGTATAATACAGGATGTAACTCAGGATCAGTACAGGATAAGTAATGTATGTACACAGTGACTCCACCAGCAGAATAGTGAGTGCATCTCTGGAGTATAATACAGGATGTAACTCAGGATCAGTACAGGATAAGTAATGTATATACATAGTGACTGCACCATCAGAATAGTGAGTGCAGCTCTGGAGTATAATACAGGATGTAACTCAGGAGCAGTACAGGATAAGTAATGTATATACATAGTGACTGCACCAGCAGAATAGTGAGAGCAGCTCTGGAGTATAATACAGGGTGTAACTCAGGATCAGTACAGGATAAGTAATATATGTACACAGTGACTGCACCAGTAGAATAGTGAGTGCAGCTCTGGAGAATAATACAGGATGTAACTCAGGATCAGTACAGGATAAGTAATGTAATGTATATACACAGTGACTGCACCAGCAGAATAGTGAGTGCAGCTCTGGAGTATAATACAGGATGTAACTCAGGATCAGTACAGGATAAGTAATGTATGTACACAGTGACTGCACCGGCAGAATAGTGAGTGCAGCTCCGGAGTATAATACAGGATGTAACTCAGGATCAGTACAGGATCAGTAATGTATGTACACAATGACTTTAAAACCTCCAACCTATAGAGAAGTAAACATTGTAACAGACCTTCAGATGTGTCCCCCATTGCCTCACCTAGAATCTAGACTTCAGTTTGACCCGACACAAATTCAATACAATATTTTGCCACATTAGCAGAACCCTTTGGCTGCAATCCCCATCACAACCACCGGGTTTCCATACATAGACCTTTATAGGATAGACATCTCATGGCAGAATATCACGAAATCATGTTTTTGTTTTATTTTATTTTTAAATCGTTCATCTTGCATCATACATTTTAGGACACGTTGAGCCACATAATGAAGGGTTCATGGCGCTATGTTTTTAGGTAGGAGACCCCAGCGGTCGTACATTGATGACCTATCCTAACACCACCACTTCCCCTCTGCAGCTGCTGCCCCATAGAAGTCTAGGCAGACCACAGGAAAGGTGCTGCCTACCATTCCAGGAGTCGCTGCACACCAGTTCCATACTGGGACCATACTGGGACCACTCATGGACTGGACACAAAGCATACATGTATAGCTGAACCCTGGTATGGGCGCCGCCTATGCTCTTCAGGAGGACCCTATGCACTGACAGTAGGATTTCGGAGAACCCACGTCCTTCCCACGATGCGCGGCTAATAGCCGGGGGATAATTGAAAACGAGGACGGTTGATTCCTTGGCGCGTTGAGCTGACGATAAACTAGAAGCGCTCAGCGATTTAACAGCTTCTTTCCAGTCCTTGAACTTATTTCCGTGATTTAATAGGTATTAGGCGGCAGAGCGATGTAAAGCCGCAGATATACAAGGCGCGCTGGGGCCGTATAGACGAGCATTCAGGGAAATTACCGGCAGCTGATTGAAGTTGTAGTGATTAAGGAGGAGAAGAGATTCCAAGTAACTGATGATGTGAACACAGCCGAAGAATGGTCTCCAGAATGCTGAGAGAGGGGGCAGGAAAGGGTTAATGAGAATGTCACTGTCTATGGGGAAGGACCCGGAAATATCAAGTCTGGGACGTGAAACAGTTATAATGGTCAGGGGGGGGCGTCTGATAATCAGATCCAGAGAAGAAGGGGGAGAGCGCCAGTCAGCCTAAAGGAATTATTCCAACAACCAGAAGAATAGTGAGTGCAGCTCTGGAGTATAATACAGGATGGAACTCAGGATCAGTACAGGATAAGTAATGTATGTACACAGTGACTCCACCAGCAGAATAGCGAGTGCAGCTCTGGAGTGTAATACAGGATGTAACTCAGGATCAGTACAGTATAAGTAATGTATGTACACAGTGACTCCACCAGCAGAATAGTGAGTGCAGCTCTGGAGTATAATACAGGATGTAACTCAGGATCAGTACAGGATAAGTAATGTGATGTATGTACACAGTGACTGCACCAGCAGAATAGTGAGTGCAGCTCTGGAGTATAATACAGGATGTAACTCAGGATCAGTACAGGATAAGTAATGTATGTACACAGTGACTCCACCAGCAGAATAGTGAGTGCAGCTCTGGAGTATAATACAGGATGTAACTCAGGATCAGTACAGGATAAGTAATGTATGTACACAGTGACTGCACAAGCAGAATAGTGAGTGCAGCTCTGGAGTATAATACAGGATATAGCTCAGGATCAGTACAAGATAAGTAATGTAATGTTTGTACACAGTGACTGCACCAGCAGAATAGTGAGTGCAGCTCTGAAGTATAATACAGGATGTAACTCAGGATCAGTACAGGATAAGTAATGTAATGTATGTACACAGTGACTGCACCAGCAGAATAGTGAGTGCAGCTCTGGGGTATAATACAGGATGTAACTCAGGATCAGTACAGGATAAGTAATGTAATGTATATACAGTGATTCCACCAGCAGAATAATGAGTGCAGCTCTGGAGTATAATACCGGATGTAACGTAAGATCAGTACAGGATAAGTAATGTAATGTATGTACACAGTGACTGCACCAGCAGAATAGTGAGTGCAGCTCTGGAGTATAATACAGGATGTAACTCAGGATCAGTACAGGATAAGTAATGTGATGTATGTACACAGTGACTGCACCAGCAGAATAGTGAATGCAGCTCTGGAGTATAATACAGGATGTAACTCAGGATCAGTACAGGATAAGTAATGTGATGTATGTACACAGTGACTCCACCAGCAGAATAGTGAGTGCAGCTCTGGAGTATAATACAGGATGTAACTCAGGATCAGTACAGGATAAGTAATGTATGTACACAGTGACTGCACCAGCAGAATAGTGAGTGCAGCTCTGGAGTATAATACAGGATGTAGCTCAGGATCAGTACAAGATAAGTAATGTAATGTTTGTACACAGTGACTGCACCAGCAGAATAGTGAGTGCAGCTCTGAAGTATAATACAGGATGTAACTCAGGATCAGTACAGGATAAGTAATGTAATGTATGTACACAGTGACTCCACCAGCAGAATAATGAGTGCAGCTCTGGAGTATAATACCGGATGTAACGTAGGATCAGTACAGGATAAGTAATGTAATGTATGTACACAGTGACTGCACCAGCAGAATAGTGAGTGCAGCTCTGGAGTATAATACAGGATGTAACTCAGGATCAGTACAGGATAAGTAATGTAATGTAAGTTACAATATTTGTAGAACACATACATAGACCTTTGCAAATATATAATAAATTGTATCTGTATAAAGATACATGGATAGATGACATATAGATAGACAATAGATAGATAGATTAGATATTATATTTATAGTGGACACATATGATTCAATAATAAAAATAATGGATGACTATAGAGGGTGATACTGTAGGTTACTGATGTCGTCTATTGTAAAGTATAGTACAACCTAATATAAAAGTTCTGTATCTGTATAGATGACACTCGGTCCTTGATTTACTGCTCCTTGTGCACATTATGTACAGTAAACATTTCTTAAAATAAAAGGCTTGTGATGGTGTCAGTGACTTCCCCAGTGGCTGTATGTGATGGTCCTATGCTGCCATCTGGTGGTCACAGAGGAGATGGCAGTTCAATTTAAAATTCCGGTAGAAGGAACATTTACATTTGAGTGATGTCTTACTCCTGATTCTGAGCCGATTTCTCCTCCTTTAACATCTGACGTAATGTTAATTACAGGGATATTCCTATTATGACTACAGTGATGACGCCTGGCGCCAATCAGTTCCCACTGAATAATTAAGATTAAATTTAGCAAAGAATTCTAAAAAGAAAAATATAAATATCTCTGATAATTCCATTTTATGTTCACTCGAGTGTTAATGAAGCCCTATGATAGCTAGAATAGGACAAAACAGACTAGGGGTTCACTCCCGTTGTGCTGCGGCGTGTACAGATGTATTATTTGCTCTATGGTGCTGTGCTGCTACCTGGGCTCTTACTATATTGCAGTATAATAGATGCCCTGTCAATTTCTATTGGGAAAAGCCATAAAAAGGATAAGATCTAGCAGAGATGAGTTTGTCCTTTCCTATTTGACATCACTGATGATAAAATCCCAACGTAATGTGTGATTTTACATAGGACTGCAGTTAAAACTATCAATTTATCCTAAAGTCAGTGAGTTATAACGAGTAGCAACTAAATAAATAGTTTCGGCTCTGCTACATTTGTATATAACATTGTAGCCTGCAACTAGTTGTCACTTCTGGTTCATGAACAGCATCATGTGCTGAACATCTGAACCGTAGCATCAAAAGCAAATTACCTTTCCTTATCGACCAGCAGGTGGCACCTTTGTGGTATTACAGTGCCACCTGGTGGAGAAAAATGGAGTGACACATATCACATGTGAGTTTTAAAGAGGCGTCACCATTCCTGACATGTCTGGTATAGTAACTACTTGTGTTTCCCATGTAATAACAGTTCTGGAGCATCTATTCTTATGACTCTGTGTTGGGAAATTCCTATATGATTCCTGCTAGAAGTTTTGAATAAATTGCCAGCAGCTTGTAGTAAAGGTCCAGATGGGTGTTACCAGCTGGGGGTGTGTCCCTGCAGTCTCACACCAGCATCACTGATTGGACAGAGTCAGACACACCCACTACTGGTAAGACCCAGAAGAACCTTTACTTTAGACGACTGCCAATCTATGTGTAAACCTAATCAGACCCCCAAGTCAAACGTCACATGAGACCCCCATATCAGACCTCTGATCTGGACTCCATGTCAGACCCACCCCCATATCAGACCCACTTTAGACCTCCATGTGAAAACTCATATCAGGCCTCTGTATGAGAAGGGGCCCCTATATCAGACCTCAGATCAGACCCCCATTAGACCTCCATGTCAGACCTCCCAAGTATCAGACCTCAGATCAGACCCCCATTAGAACTCCATGTCAGAGCTCCCAAGTATCAGACCTCAGATCAGACCCCCATTAGACCTCCATGTCAGACCTCCCAAGTATCAGACCTCAGATCAGACCCCCATTAGACCCCCATGTCAGACCTCCCAACTATCAGACCTCAGATCAGACCCCCATTAGACCTTCATGTCAGACCTCCCAAGTATCAGACCTCAGATCAGACCCCCATTAGAACTCCATGTCAGAGCTCCCAAGTATCAGACCTCAGATCAGACTCCCATTAGACCTCCATGTCAGACCTCCCAAGTATCAGACCTCAGATCAGACCCCCATTAGACCCCCATGTCAGACATCCCATGTATCAGACCTCAGATCAGACCCCCATTAGAACTCCATGTCAGAGCTCCCAAGTATCAGACCTCAGATCAGACCCCCATTAGACCTCCATGTCAGACCTCCCAAGTATCAGACCTCAGATCAGACCCCCATTAGACCTCCATGTCAGACCTCCCAAGTATCAGACCTCAGATCAGACCCCATTAGACCTCCATGTCAGACCTCCCAAGTATCAGACCTCAGATCAGACCCCCATTAGACCTCCATGTCAGACCTCCCAAGTATCAGACCTCAGATCAGACCCCCATTAGACCTCCATGTCAGACCTCCCAAGTATCAGACCTCAGATCAGACCCCCATTAGAACTCCATGTCAGAGCTCCCAAGTATCAGACCTCAGATCAGACCCCCATTAGACCTCCATGTCAGACCTCCCAAGTATCAGACCTCAGATCAGACCCCCATTAGACCTCCATGTCAGACCTCCCAAGTATCAGACCTCAGATCAGACCCCATTAGAACTCCATGTCAGAGCTCCCAAGTATCAGACCTCAGATCAGACCCCCATTAGACCTCCATGTCAGACCTCCCAAGTATCAGACCTCAGATCAGACCCCCATTAGACCTCCATGTCAGACCTCCCAAGTATCAGACCTCAGATCAGACCCCCATTAGACCTCCATGTCAGACCTCCCAAGTATCAGACCTCAGATCAGACCCCCATTAGACCTCCATGTCAGACCTCCCAAGTATCAGACCTCAGATCAGACCCCCATTAGACCTCCATGTCAGACCTCCCAAGTATCAGACCTCAGATCAGTCCCCCATTAGACCTCCATGTCAGACCTCCCAAGTATCAGACCTCAGATCAGACCCCCATTAGACCTCCATGTCAGACCTCCCAAGTATCAGACCTCAGATGAGACTTTAAAATAAATAAATAAAATTAAATGCATTTCAGAAAAAAATGGCACACAGTGTACATAAAATTGTTTGGTGGTGTCTGGTTATTAATGGGTTAATGATCAGAAAATGTCCTGCAAAATGTGACTGTAGCTTAAGGGTTCATTCACACAGTAAGCAAAAATGATTATTGAAAAACAGATAACATCTATGTGTATTTTTTATATATATATTTTTCACACTGACATCAATAGAAAGGGCTGGCAAATCTCATGGCAAAAACGGACAAGAATAGAACCTGCAACGAGATTCTCGCATAAGGTACAGAAATAACGGATTTGCAGACACCCCCATTGTATGGGTCAGTATTAAAAATGGATAGAGAAATACAGTCGTGTGCATGAGCCCCATATGGAAATGCTTTATACTGACACCTAATGGTAGCACAATGGAACTACAGAGGAAATGCTGCAAGTGACAGCGAGACCTCAGAAATAAAATATGATAGATAGATAGATAGATAGATAGATAGATAGATATGCAGCGACCGGGCCACGGGGACAATATTTGAGTCTTATGGTGGGCCGATAGGTGTAGTAGTAGTTTTACTCATGGTTAGCAGCGCTCCCTGGGCCGGCATGCAGTGAATGGAAGGACAGCAGCAGCTCCTTCGGGGCATACTCTGTTGTTCAGGGACTCCCACCAGATGCTGGTTGAGGTGCCCTTGGTGGAATGGGTCTTTAGGTGCCTTGGAGGCAGGGTCCCTGCTGTTCGTGACGCCAGCACCGTTAGGTGGAAATAAGTAATAAGTTCGTACAATAAGGAGACCAGTATTTACTGAAGTTGATGCAAAGGTCATCAATGTGTGCAAATGTCATATACAGCAAGGCAGCTTCTACAACGGCTCAGGCAAGTTGCCAAAAGATGCATAAGAGGGAGTTTTCCTCTATAATAATCAATCCCTTGTTTCTCCAGGTTGGATGGATGCACTATCTCTGCTGTACTGTATAGTCATATACTTCTGTATCCTCTCTAGGAATGCTATCTCCTGACAGGTGGCCTTTCTGTCTCTGGTTATGGTGGGCAGCTGGTAGCTTAGAATCTCTCCACCAAATGCACAGGAGGCTAAAGCCTGAAAAACAACAATTACCTTCCTTTGCCAATATTCTCACTCCCTCTCTGGGTTGCCTGGATCTTCTGTAATCTTTCCCTTCTATGGGCTGGTGCATGGAACAAACTGGAGTTTAGATAATTCTCCACACTGTAGATAGATAGATAGATAGATAGATATAATCTATCTATCTATCTATCTATCTATCTATCTATCTATCTACTTTACTCAGGAAATAAATATTCAGCCTTTTACATAGGAAAGAAGTATTCAGACCCTTTACTCAGGACATAAGTATTCAGACCCTTTACTCAGGACATAAGTATTCAGACCCTTTACTCGGGACTTAGTTGAGGTCCCTTTGGCAGTGATTCCAGCCTCCGGTCTTGTTGGAGATGACGCCACAAGGTTTGCACATCTGGATTTTCTGCTGTTCTTCTCTGCAGATCCTCTCCAGCTCTGTCAGGTTAGAAGGGGGCCATCGGTGGACAGTTCCAGAGATGTTCCATTGGGTTCAGGGCTCTGGCTGGGCCACTCAAGGACATTCACAGAGTTGCCCCTAAGCCACTCCTATGTTGTCTTGGCTTTCTGCTTAGGGTCATTATCTTGTTTGAAGGTGAACCTTCGGCCCAGTCTGAGGTCCAAAGCTCTGAATCAGCTTTTCATGAATAATATCTCTGTACTTTGCTCCATTCAGCTTTCCCTCCACGCTGACCGGTCTCCCTGTCCCCCGAGTATGATGCTGCCACCACCATTCTTCACTGTAGAGATGGTATTGGGCAGATGATGGGCAGGGCCTGGTGTCCTCTAGACATGACGCTTAAAATTGAAGCCGAAAGGTTCAATTTTCGTTTTATCAGAGCAATAAATCTTGTTTCTCACAATCTGGGACCCCCCTCTACTCTACAGAATGTTCCTTCACCAAAGTATCTAAGGATCTCCTGATAGCAAAAAAGGAATGGCAACTATTCTCTACTGATTCTTCTGGATCTCTCTTCAGCATTTGACACTGTAGACCACCGTTTCCTTATTACCATGGTCCACTCAATTGCCCTTAAGGACACCGTTCTCTCTTGGTTTTCTTCCTATATCTGTGGCCGCTCCTTTAGTGTATCATTCATTGGCACTACTTTTCCTAATCCTCTTGCTGTTGAGGTCCTTCACGGTTCAGTTCTAGGTCCTCTACTCGTCTCTCTACACAGCCCCCATCGGACAGACTATCAGTAGATTTGGTTACTAGTATATACACTTCTTCCCCTGACATCACCTGTGCTGTATTACAGAACACTGATGACTGTATGTCCTCTATCTCCAACATCATGTCCTCTCTCTGTCTGAAACTGAACCTTTCCAAAACTGAACCTCTTGTCTTTCCTCCATCTACTAACCCACCTAAACTTAATATTTAAATTTTGGTCTGCGGCACATCATAACTCCAGGGCAGCACGCCCGCTGTCTTTGGGTCATGTGTGATTCAGATCTTTCCTTTGTTCCCCACATCCAATCTCTTGCTTGCACTTGTTGTCTGCACCTCAAGAACATTTCCAGAATACGCTCTTTTCTCCCAGTGGAATCAGACAAAACTCTTGTTGTTGCTGTGATTCATTCTCATTACTACTGTAATTACTAATTAGTCTTCCTCTAACTAAACTCCCCCCCCCCCCTTTAGTCCGTCCTAAATGCTGCAGCCTGGCTCATCTATCTATCCCCCTGCTACATCAATACCACACTACCACATTATCAGCACTAGTGTTATCTGTGGTTTTACATGGACTGCAGTTAACAATACCACATGATCAGCACTAGTATTATCTGTGATATGACATAGTACTGCAGGTAACACTACCAAATTATTAGCAGTAGTGTTATCTCTGGTTTTACATAGGACTGCAGGCAACACTACCACATTATCAGCACTAGTGTTATCTGTGGTTTTACATAGGACTGCAGTTAACCCTGCCACATTATCAGCACTAGTGTTATCTGTGGTTTTACATAGGACTGCAGGTTACACTACCACATTATCAGCACTAGTGTTATCTGTGGTATGACATAGGAATGCAGGTAACACTACCACATGATCTATACTAATGTTATCAGTGGTTTTACATAGGACTGCAGGTAACACTACTACATTTTCTGTACTCAGATAGCAATCACTGTGATTATCTGTGCTGTTACACAGGACTGTACCCCCTACATCTCCTCCTCATCTCCATCTACCATCCTACCCATGCTATCCACAGTGTTGCACCCCCTACATCTCCTCCCTCATCTCCATCTACCATCCTACCAGTGCTCTCCACAGTGCTGCACCTCCATAATCTCCTCCTCATCTCTGTCTACCATCCTATCTGTGCTCTCCACAGTGCTGCACCTCCATACATCTCTTCCTCATATCCATCTACCACCCTACTCCTGCTCTCCACAGTGCTGCACCTTCCATAATCTCCCCCTCATCTCTGTCTACCACCCTACCCGTGCTCTCCACAGTGTTGCATCCCTACATCTCCTCCCTCATCTCTGTCTACCATCCTATCTGTGCTCTACACAGTGCTGCACCTCCATAATCTCCTCCTCATCTCTGTCTACCATCCTACCCGTGCTCTCCACAGTGCTGCACCTCCATACATCTCCTCCTCATTTCTGTCTACCATCCTACCCGTGCTCTCCACAGTGCTGCACCCCCTACATCTCCTCCTCATCTCTGTCTACCATCCTACCCGTGCTCTCCAAAGTGCTGAATCTCCTACATCTCATCTCTGTCTACCATCCTACCCATACTCTCCACAGTGCTGCACCCCCTACATATCCTCCCTCATCTCCATCTACCATCCTACTCCTGCTCTCCACAGTGCTGCACCTCCATACATCTCTTACCATATCTCTGTCTAGCATCCTACTCCTGCTCTCCACAGTGCTGCACCTCCATACATCTCCTCCTCATCTCCATCTACCACCCTACTCCTGCTCTCCACAGTGCTGCACCACTATACATCTCCTCCTACCATCCTACCCATGCTCTCCACAGTGCTGCACCTCCATACATATCCTCCTCATCTCCATCTACCACCCTACTCTTGCTCTCCACAGTGCTGCACCTCCATACATCTCCTCCTCATCTCCATCTACCACCCTACTCCTGCTCTCCACAGTGCTGCACCTCCATATATCTCCTCCTCATCTCCATCTACCAACCTACTCCTGCTCTCCACAGTGCTGCACCTCCATACATCTCCTCCTCATCTCCATCTACCACCCTACTCCTGCTCTCCACAGTGCTGCACCTCCATACATCTCCTCCTCATCTCCATCTACCACCCTACTCCTGCTCTCCACAGTGCTGCACCTCCATACATATCCTCCTCCTCATCATCTACCACTCTACCCGTGCTCTCCACAGTGCTGCCCCCCTTCATCTCCTCCCTCATTTCCGTCCACCACCTTACTCTTGCTCTCCATTCTGCCAATGATCTAAAACTAACATCCTTCATAATTCGTAATCCTCAGTCCCATCTTCAAGACTTTTCTTGAGCTGCGCCTTCTCTCTGGAATGCACTTCCCCAGACAATCAGGTTAATTTCCAATTTATTTAACTTAAAAAGCGCCTTACAAACATATCTTTTCAGGCAGTCTTATCATGTTCCCTGAACTGACTCTTCACCTGGTAACCCCCCCCCCCCTTACCCCTTACTCTGAACTTAACGCCACCTTCTGACAGTGTACCGCTACACTGTGAACATCATGTCCTTCAGTTTTACAGAATAACAGAACAACCTGTGGGGGTGAAAATAACTTTTCTAGTTTTGTCCTTAAAACTTTCCTGCAGCATTTTCTCCAAGTTATCCGTCAGATGTAGATGTTAGGAGAGGACAGACTGGTATTTATCTCAATAACACCCCAGAAAGGGCCCCGGCTCTTGTTGTGAATGGGGGTCATGAACTGTGGGCCCTTGAGTCCTCACGTGGTTGATAACTCCCCCCGCAGATTACTGTCAGCGCAAGTGGAAAATATAATATTATAGTGATATCCTCCGGCTGCTTGATGAATATTTCATGTTTTTATGGTCATTAGTTATCAAACATCCTAACATGATAGCGCAGATCACAAAAAGTAAAATGAGGCGGCATTATGAAGATTTACCACTAGAGGGAGCTGCTCCCATCATGAAATATTCACTGGAACCAGAAAGTTATGGAAATATACAAATAGAGCAGAGCTGCCATACAGTTCTCACGTGCTCTGCAGTAACTCACTGAGCTTAAACATGATTACCTGCAGTCCTATGTAAAAACCATAAATAACAGGCTGAGTCAAAAGACTAATTCAGCTCTGCTATACCATAGTAAGATATAGCGACGCCTTTATATTCCCCAGCTCTATACCGCTCAATGCTAATTCTTGTGACCGACCAGGATTTTATTTAAGCACTGTAGTGTACGATGCTATTATTTGAGCATTAAATGGTGGTATTATTGGGGCTACATTTAGAGTTTTTTTTTGAGCACTGTATGGTGGTTTTATATGAGGAATGCATTGGCGGTATTTGTGCTCAGTTTAGCAGTGTTATCTCAGCACTCTATAGCGGTTTTGTTGAACACTGCATGGCGCTATTTGAGCTTTGTACTGTGTTATTTGAACATGGTACTCTGGTATTATTAGAGTACTGTATGATAGTATTATTTCAGCTCTGTATGTTACAATTATTCGGACAGTATATTGTCTTATTGCTTGAACACCATATCTTGGAATGATAAGGACTAGAGATGAGCGAACCAGACAAGAATCATTTCGTTTGAAGTTCGCTAAATCTTTTTGAAAAATTCAGTTCAGGCACAAATCGCTTCGTCCTGAACAAACGAGATAGTGATCTTAGTACATAAATGTGTGTTTCTCGAACAGATATATGCATTGTCTAAATGGTATGCTTTTTCATTATGGAGAGCCCATGGTATGCCAAGTTCACATGTGCAGTATTGTAGACCAGGAAAAGCCCCTACTATGCCGAGAACATGTGCGCAGTATTGTAGTCCAGGTGATGCGTGTGGTACGATGAGTACGTGTGCTAGGCCAGGCATTGCTCCTCTGGGTTGCTGGGAAAGATATTCAACTTTGCTTTCCTAAACTTATCTGAGACCGGCAGATGTTAACATCAAAGATAAGAAAAATAAAAAATGGAGACAGCATGTCCAAAAAATTGAATTTTAATCCAGGTGCAACGTTTCGTCTAGGAATGCCTTTGTCAAGCCTTGACAAAGGCTTTCCTAGCTGAAACGTTGCATCTGGATTAAAATTTTATTTTTGGGAGATGCTGTCTCCATTTTTTATTTTTCTTATCTTTGATGTCTACAAGTTCTTTTGGGGGGCACTTTACCACCCCTCTGAAGATGAGCACGCGCCACATTGAAACCAAGGAGTACTGTTCACCCATGTTTTTTCTACCGGCAGATGTAAGACATGATAATTTGCATATATTTTACCCAGAAATCCAGAGGAGCGGTGTCCAGCTAACAATAGCTGTCACATGTATCAACTAGTCTCCATAATAGAAATAGTACCCACTCAGAGGCTCCCACTAAGTGCTTACTTCTAGGAATGCTGTTCTCATCTGCTTTGTCATTTTTCTGATTGAGGGTTTTTGTCCTGAAAGAACTACTTGTAGATGTGAGGCTGACTTAGCTGTTTTTCTTACTTTGCTACATAAGCATGTTTAACCCTTTTGATACCAGTGCCGTACGTCGCTGAAGTGATAGGCAAACGAGGTGCCGCTTGCATGTGCAGCGGTCGGCAGGTTGTGGGCAGGAGCCCTAATTGAAATCCATTCAATAAGTCAATTAACTTATACATTGTTTACCACGCGTTAACCATCAAGTTTAGCTCGGCTGCTTCTGTATCTAAGGGTAATACTGTCGTTTGGTAGACTGATTTTTGTAAATACAAGGTAGTAATAAAGCGCATTTTTCTGTAATCTATCTATCTGTCTGTTTTGTTTTTATTTCACAATAAAGTTTTCTTTATTGTTGTTTTTCTCTTACATTTTTCAGTGGAGTACATCTTTTTGAACATATCCCATGATGAACCTGTTTGGTTCAGTGTCTCTCTGATTATATTAAGTCTACCTAATTCCAAAAAGGGTTGAACCCATCCTTTGCCAGACACTGCTCAGCCAGAAGTGCTGACAAGGTGCTGCTGACTCCGTCATAGTCAACGCTGAACCCTGCGCTCAAATTGTGGTCTCCCTTACCTAATAATCACTTTATCTTCTTCACACAACTTCCCATTTAAAAGCGCTGTCACACTTAAAAGCTTCCCTCTGTGACTCGGTGAGATGGGATCAGTGACCCGCGCAGGACCGGCTCTGCTGTTTATAGCATGCGGTTTCAGCCTTTTAAAATGTAGACACAAATTCCTAATTAAATCTGAAGGGCAGAACGAGACAAATCACCATCTAGTATCGTGTACTGGACGGACAACAGGGAACGTTTTGTTGCAAAATGACTATTATTATTATTGTTATTATTATTATTATTATTATTATTATAATTAGGTTGTTATTATTATTATGTAAGTTGTCATTTACTCCTTTAGACTTCAATTGAGACGGTTACACACAAGCACGGGCAGCTGTCCATCAAACCACATAGAGAATGTGCAGCCAGAAATGACCAAAAAGGTCTCACCAGTTCCCCATTTTCGTGATGTGAGGCTTAAAGGGGTTCTCCGGGCTTTTAAAATTGATGACCCATCCTCAGGATAGGTCATCAATATCAGATCAGCGGAGGTCCGACACCTGGCACCCCCCCGCCGATCAGCTGTATGAGCAGACGGCACACTCAGTGTACTCCTGCCGTCTCCCGCCTCTCTTCCTGCTCAACATAGACATGGCAGCAGTGGGCAGGAAGAGTACACTGCGCACGTCGTCTGCTCATACAGCTGATCAGTGGGACTGCCGGGTGTCGGACCCTCGCCAATCTGATATTGATGACCTATCCTAAGGATAGGTCATCAATATTAATAACCCAGAGAACCCCTTTAAAGAGGATCTAGCGCTGTCAGTCCTTTATTTACCAGTATAATTAGGGGTCCTAGTGGTCAGACTCCCACCGATCTGAAAGTGTTGAAATTAGAGATTAAAGTGAATTCCCTAAAACAAGTTTCAGGTCTTATTTTGATCAAATAAATAGATTTAGGTCCAAATCCATCAGACCTGAATCAAAACTGCTCCGATTGACCTGAAAATTGGTATATGACACTACGAGGTCTCCTCAGACTCACATTGTTGCTCGACATTGACATATATAGCTCTGGGTAAACGCATGTTTGGCAGCGTTAACAAACATTTCAAAAATAGTTGGTTATTGGAGCGGACGCCTGCTGGTCCGTATACACACATGGTGGTACTGGAAAAAGCGGTGGCTTATTTTGAAATAAAATATGATTATTGCAGAGCTCACTGATTAAAGCTCGAAGGATTTCAGGAGGTTTTTAGGAAGAAAAAGGCACAGTTGTGCAGCGTATTCAGTAAAATGTGTGCTGCTCGTGATGTTGGGAATATGCCCCGTGTCATGTGATCCTCCGTCTTCATCCTCCCTGTTTCCCTCGCTAGTTTACTGAATTTTAAAAGGAACATAGCGGGTGCCATTTTGCACAATTCATCCTAAGTGAATCGTCACAACTTCAGATTCATTTGGAGGAAGAATTTTTGGGAAATTTGTGACAAACCTGATTTGTTTAGAATCAGTTCACTCTTCTCTGTTGTGGGAAATTTTGAGTAATTACACATTAGCAAAAGTATAGACATGCCCTGATCGGCGGCGTTGCTAGGGTCTAAAAAGATCCGGGCACAAGCCCTAATGAATATGGCCCAGTTCTCTAAGTCACCCCTCCCCCCGCACACCGCGTTTTACAGTACTTGCTATACAGCAGCACATACCTGTCAGATCCAGGGCCTCCAGGGGACGTCTCCTCCAATGTAGATCTTCTCATCATCTTCTCCTTTTGGTCCATACAACTTTCAACCGCTTCTCATCTGCAGAGTGTGACACAGACATCTTAGTGTCCTCACATTTCTATCATCATCCCCCAACCTGGAGCCCCCACAGTGTTATCCTGCTGCTTTCTGTGCCCCCCAATAATATCCTGAAGAAATAATAATGCCCCCATAGTAATAGTGCCCCCTACAGTGCCCCAACTATGATAACGCTCCCCAAGAGTGCCCACATTAGTAGAAGAGTCCCCAGTATTATTAATACCCTCACAGAGCCCCCAGTAGTATTAAGGCCCCTATTGTTCCCACAGTGGTAATAAAGCTCTCTACAGACCCCTCAGTAGTAATAAGCCCCCCATAGTGCTCCTAATAGAAATAATGTGGATCTATAATTCCCTCCTATAGAGCCCCCAGTAGTAATAAGAACGCCCATAGTGTCTCCTACAGTGCCCCCAGTATTTATACTACCCCCTGCAGTGCCCCCTGTAGTTATATTCCTCCCTCTACCATACAGTCCCATGTAAATAACTTAACATCACACTATCTCTCATGCCCCCTCCAAAATATAGTCCTATGTAAATAACCACCTCCAAGATGCAATCCCATGTAAACATCAACCCCTTAACATTGAATCGCATGTAAATAACATCATTCCCCCCACCAGCCACCTTCAGCATACAGTCCCTTAAGGGGCGTAGCTAGAAGTGACTGGGCCCCACAGCAAATTTTTAGTTTATTTATATAAAACATTGGGAAGGGGGGTGATACTGTCTATATCTTGCAGTACATGGTAGCCTCCCCTTTCTGCCCGCTCTTCCGCCATATACTAGTGCTTATTATGGCACATATAAGCGCAAACCATCTGCATATATAAGAGTTGTAGATGGCAGCAAGCAGATGACGGATGTCATATGTTTTTTTTTGCGGATCCGTTTTATGCGGACCGCAAAACCATACGGTCATGTGAAAGAGGCCTTAACCAGTTTTTAAAATGCGTTGTCCAACAAAAAAAAATCCCACACACCTACCTTCTCTTACAAAACAGGAGACCGCAAGAATGAAATCTGCAACAACTGGAGCAAATTTCAAGGTTGAGTACCATTGTGATCAATGGAGATATCATGCAATGTATGTTCAGACTGATAGGGCCGGAGGGAAGGAAGACCTACAGTATGTGTGGCCCCTTACCCAGGGGCAGAAAACACTCTCTGGATATTACTCAGGGCAAATAATTAAAACAAGTTTGATGCTCTCTGTTCTCAGTTGTATTGCTGGCGAGATGTGAATGTGATTTCTTCCCCTGAAACATACGGCTTTGTTCTCATTGTGAGCTGCGTTTTTATCAACATTAAAGAAAATAAGTTCCTTCAAATAGTGTTGAGCGCGAATATTCGAAAAGCGAATTTTTTTAGCGAATATCGGCACTTCGCTAATTCGCGAATATTTCGAATATAGCGCTATAAATTCGCTATTTCGAATATTCATTTTTTTTTTTTTTTTTTTTTAGTTATATTTTTTTCTTTCCTACTTCCCAAAAGTAGTTCTTACCTGTCCTGAGGATTCCTGGCTTCCTGGCTGCTCTAGTCAGTGCCCGTTGCCGCTTCTGCCGACTTCCGTGCTCATATGGAGCGTCCCCATCCATGGGAGAATCTCCATATACTAAAATGTACTGTCGGATTTGAGGAATTACGTTGAAATCGCAATGCGATTAATTCAAGTTATATTAATCGCATTGCGACTACAACTTAGCACTGCTATCTTACATAGGCTAGAATTAACGAATATGGAGTATAGCTAATGCTATGCACTAGCAGTGCTAAGTTGAAATCGCAATGCGAATACTTTAAGTTAAATTAATCGCATTGCGATTTCAACTTAGCACTGCTGCTATATTCCATATTCGTTAACTTCGTTAATTCTAGCAAGCTGACCCATTATAAACCCAGCTCTAAGTTGAAATCGCAATGCGATTAATATAACTTGAATTAATCGCATTGCATTTCAACGTAATTCCTCAAATCCGACAGTACATTTTAGTATATGGAGACGTTCCCATGGTGATGGGGACGCTCCATGAGCAAGGAAGTTATGGTTGGCTTGGTAGAATTAGCGAATAGCGAATATGACGAATGTATTCGTCATATTCCTCAAAACGAAGATAACGAAGTATTCTACATCTTCGTTTTAGCTACCTATTCGTCAACTTCGCTAATTCTAGCAATCAAATAGGAAGGTTGACTATAGAGACAGCTGTGTTAAATTCGCTATGCGATTTTTTTTTTTTAATACAATAATTATATTACTTGATAAAATTATTATAAGTATTCTATTTATTAAAAAAAAAAAAAAAAAATAAAAAAATCTTTTGCAGTAGTTGACCTAGAATAATAACAAACTGTACACAGGCAAATGTCATTAATACCATCATATGTTTCATACCTAAGGCTCTATTATAATACTGCCCTATATGTACAAGAATATAACAAATATAACTAGTATAATACTGCCTCCTATGTACAGGAATATAACTACTATAATACTGCTCCTATGTACAAGAATATAGCTACTATAATACTGCTCCTATGTACAAGAATATAGCTACTATAATACTGCTCCTATGTACAAGAATATAGCTACTATAATACTGCTCCTATGTACAGAAATATAACTACTATAATACTGCCTCCTATGTACACGAATATAGCTACTATAATACTGCTCCTATGTACAAGAATATAACTACTATAATACTGCCTCCTATGTACAAGAATATAGCTACTATAATTCTGCTCCTATGTACAGAAATATAACTACTATAATACTGCCTCCTATGTACACGAATATAACTTCTATAATACTGCTCCTATATACAAGAATATAACTACTATAATACTGCCTCCTATGTACAAGGATATAACTACCATAATACTGCTCCTATGTACAAGAATATAACTACTATAATACTGCTCCTATGTACAAGAATATAGCTACTATAATACTGCTCCTATGTACAAGAATATAACTACCATAATACTACCTCCTATGTACAAGAATATAACTAATATAATACTGCTCCTGTGTACAAGAATATAACTACTATAATACTGCCTCCTATGTACAAGAATATAACTACTATAATACTGCTCCTATGTACAAGAATATAACTACTATAATACTGCTCCTATGTACAAGAATATAACTACTATAATACTGCTCCTATGTACAATAATATAACTACTATAATACTGCCTCCTATCTACAAGAATATAACTACTATAATACTGCTCCTATGTACAAGAATATAACTACTATAATACTTCTCCTATGTACAAGAATATAACTATTATAATACTGCACCTATGTACAATAATATAACTGCCAAAATGTTACTTCATATAGAAATTCATCTGCATTATGCTTGCTTGCTGTTTCTGTATCTGCTGTCAGGTCTGTGGGTCAATCTCTATTATTGATGTACAGTCTGAAATGTTCACCTTAAACTTTGATGTGTTTAGTTCAGTCATTATTTAGGTTCTTGGATACGTGAAGGACGTCTATTATAAGTGCAGACATTTCATGGACAGTTGAACCAGGTTTCAGCAGATAGGCGGTACGTTGTTAGTGAGTCTTGGTCCTGACTTTTTGGCTTTCCATTGCCTGAGTTCTCGGCTCTCCCGCTCCACTGCTCATTATTTCCCTCATACACAATAATATTTTTGAAGCATTGGAGATTTTTTCTTCTGCTTGGTTCACAGCATCTGTCTGCACCATCATCAGGGAGATGATGGGGCTCAGCTTTAAAATTTAAGTAGGTCAGCTCAGTATTTATCTTTTGTGCTGGGTATGAAAAATATACATGAATCACGTCAGACCAATTACTGCTGTTGTGATCTTCAGAGATTGTGTCCTGCTTTAATGCAGTTCTAGACTACTTGGAACCACCTTGATTCTGCACCATGTCACTTTATCTTGGCTGTTTACGCTCTGTTCTGCAGATCGGTGTTTGAACAGTCAATCTAAGTAAATGTAGCGGTAAGAAGATGAGGGCTTAGCATTTCTGCAACTTCATTATCCCCCAAGTATGTTGGTGTAGAAAGGACTAGTTGTATATGGCTATATCGTCATCTAATATGGAACTCCTAATAGTCAAGTCACTCTAATATTGGGTTACTGGAAAATGCCCTTATGGTGCAGCATAGGGTTAATTGGGTTCACTTAAAAACTAGAATCCACCCGTGTGGTCTGGATGCCATGCCGTAGGGTGATATAAAAGGGGATGTTTGAATTTTAAATAAAATTCCGAGGGATGTCTAGATATGTTCTCATTCATCCAGGTCATGGTATACCAGTAAGTCAGAGCAACTGGATGTGTTTGTCTTTTCTCCCTTGAAGATGTTTTGTTAATCGTTTGACTGGCTTTATCAATTAAAAACTTGTGCAAAGAATCTCCGACCCTAAACACAGGTGACTCTTTCTTCAGTCAGCATAATTTGTTTATCATAATCAAAGTGAGATCAAGGATCTCATTGAGGTAATATGTTGATTGCCTTTGGTGACTGAAGCTATTACGCGTGATTAAACAGCCTTGTGAGAGGTGGTAGGACAGCATTGTGAGTATAAGACATAGATGTCCATCTCTGTTAATGCTTGGTTTCTGAAGTCTAACATGAATAACTACTTTCACAGCCCTTTTGATGAGGGATGAAGCAATGTCCACCACTACAAATACTATTCATTCGTTATGCAGAGTTATACATGTGTTGAGAGGTTGGAAATGTGGAGTTCCATATGCATAATGAAAAATAATATCTAGCCTTGGGCACCTACAGAGCACATCCTGCTCCTGATTGGTGGTGTTCCAAGGGCTTGGTATTGGGCCAGAGAAGACATTAGGGCAGTGCCTTAGGTCCCATGGCCTGAAGGAGTCCAAAGCAATTTGATCAGTTAGAGCCTGCAAAAATATTTCCTCCAAAGTATCCTCCAAATGAAATATATAAACGAAAACCAAATGTATCATGTGAAAGTCCCAAAACACTCAATTTCAAGTGGTTTTATTCACAGCTGTTATTTGGTGCAGCCACCCTCAGGACCTGATGCTATGGCAGTGGGTGTGGAACCAACCGAGTTGACCTAGGGCTACTCCTAAGGGCTTATCCTGACAGTCCCCTAGTATTCACCCTTTTACCCTTGTACCGGGATCTGGACCTCTTCACCAGGTCGCTTTCTCCTGGAGTAGTCTCTGTATGAGTGACAGCTAACCCATGGGGGTCAACAGACACCAGTGCTGAGAAGGATCTGGCAAAAAATGTTGTCTCGGACAGGCTGAGGTCAGGACAGGCAGAGAACATCAAATACAGTAAACGGTCCAAGGTCAGGGCAGGTAGCAATAGGTCATGACAGAGATCAGGATCAGGTTAGGTCAGGCAGTGGAGGGTCACAATCCAGGAAAATGGGCTGAAGTCAGTACACAGGCAGACAATAAATACAGCACACCTTAGCAGGATACTATCAAGCTGGGAACCTATTGCTCAGTCACTTTCCCACAGGGGGAGTGCACACACATGCAGTGGATAGGAACAGACTTTGCAGCAGCCCGTGTGGAGTGACAGACCATTCCGGGTGGCAGGACCCACTGAGGAGACACAGACGGGGACAGGAGCTCAGTGCAACAGTGACGCACGGCCGCTGCCTTAACATCTGTAATTACATGGTTAAGAAGTTTCTGATCTGTTCTAAGGTTTGCACTTGAGACCTGCTGTATCCCACCTTGCATGTGGCTACTGGTGGTCCAAGTCTGATATGCCAAGACCTTGCATAACTGGTTCCGAGTCTGACCTTGTTCACAAGACCTTCTAATCATACATAGATGATACTGGAGGTGGAAGAGTGGTATTTCCTGGAAAATAAGATGTTGTAAGGTCAAGAAGGTACAAGAAGAGTGGGGGACCTAAATCCTAATGCAGAAACATAGGGTTCCCTTTTTTCACATGACTCGGTCCGTTGATGCAATAAAAACCCATGTGCAACTTGTATCTCTGTTCCTCTAGTGACATGTCCTTGTGCAGATTACCTCTAAAAAATCCCATTGTTACTATGAAAATTAGGGTTTTGTCAGATGTGCATTCTTTGGGTTGGACATTTGGGTCCATGTGTGTCATTCATGTGCAACTAAAAATTGTTACCCCTAAAGGTCTAATCACATGACTCCTAAATGGCCAACTCTTGCTCCATAATAGTGTGGGCCACTTACCCAAATAACAATTGACATGAGGACCAGTGGGCTCAGCTAGGTTCTACATTGTGACCTACTTGCCCCATAACAGTGTTTGCCCATTCTATTAAGAATTACCAAAATCTCAGTTGTGATCATACCTTGTGGCCATGTTGAAACCTCAAGGATGCATTGATGACTTTAATGAATTTAGGACATTTGGGATACACCGGAGACTCTGCACAAAAAGTCTGCATCTTTCTAAAACCAATGATTACTCTACATGTTCCAATGGCGATTGGTTGCGACATAAAGCTCAAAATATCTTAACATATAACATATAGTAGCTCCTCACCTGAAACAATATGGATAAAGTTGGGTATATTTTACCAAAATGTACCTTAAAAGCCAGAAGAATAATGATGTTAAGATGCAGTTCATTTCTTGCCTCGGGAAAAAACCGCCATTATCCTACGAGAAAATATGCTGCAGATAAATAAAAGAATCTGCTCTCCAAAGACTTCATTTACTTTAATTTCTTCACCAAATGTGAGAGCAATATGCAAATTACCGCCGACTGCTAATTTTAAGATAAAATCTTTCTTTTCTTTTCCTCCACTGAAACCACTTCAGGGTGTGCAGCGCCGGCCAGCTGCCGCCATCACATGACAGGGACTCAATGAAAGACCGGGACAAATGCAGATGGGAAAAATCAATTAATGAACTGGAAGAAAAAGTAAACAGAAAGTATAAACTTTTAAGAAACCAAGTCAAAAAATATCACCATGCATTGTCTGCAGTATAATAACCCAAGCATGTGCGCGTGAGATAACGGTGAGGACGGCGAGCACCGCTGGAGACCCCCAGAAGAAAGTACTGGTAAACACATGAAGAAATACCAACTGAAGAGAATGAAAAACATATTCATATGAGAAAGAAAGCAAAGAAGTAACATAACAAATCAACACCATTATCCACAAGGGGAAAATATTGTAGTGGCAATACACTTGCACATAGGGGCAGTATTATAGAAGTTATATTCTTGTACATAGTGGCAGTATTATAGTAGTTATATTCTTGTACATAGGAGCAGTATTATAGTAGTTAAATTCTTGCACTTAGGGGGCAGTATTATAGTAGTTATATTCTTGTATATAGGAGGTAGTGCTATAATAGTTATATACTTGTACATAGGAGCAGTATTATAGTAGTTACATTCTTATACATAGGAGCAGTATTATAGTAGTTATATTCGTGTACATAGGAGGCAGTATTATAGTAGTTATATTCTTATACGGAGGAGGCAGTATTATAGTAGTTATATTCTTGTACATAGGAGGCAGTATTATGGTAGGTATATTATTGTACATAGGAGCAGTATTATAGTAGTTATATTCTTGTACATAGGAGGCAGTATTATAGTAGTTATTTTCTTGTACATAGGAGCAGTATTATAGTAGTTATATTCTTGTACATAGGAGCAGTATTATAGTAGTTATATTCTTGTACATAGGAGGCAGTATTATAGTAGTTATATTCTTGTACTTAGGAGGCAGTATTATAGTAGTTATATTCTTGTACATAGGAGCAGTATTATAGTAGTTATATTCTTGTATATAGGAGGCAGTATTATAGTAGTTATATTCTTGTACATAGGAGCAGTATTATAGTAGTTATATTCTTGTACATAGGAGGCAGTATTATAGTAGTTATATTCTTGTACATAGGAGCAGTATTATAGTAGTTATATTCTTGTACATAGGAGGCAGTATTATAGAAGTCATATTCATGTACATAGGAGCAGTATTATAGTAGTTATATTCTTGTACATAGGAGCAGTATTATAGTAGTTATATTCTTGTACATAGGGGCAGTATTATAGTAGTTATATTATTGTACATCGGAGCATTATTATAGTAGTTATATTCTTGTACATAGGAGGCAGTATTATAGTAGTTATATTCTTGTACATAGTAGGCAGTATTATATTAGTTATATTCTTGTACATAGGAGGCAGTATTATAGTAGTTATATTCTTGTACATAGGAGCAGTATTATAGTAGTTATATTCTGGTACATAGGAGCAGTGTTATAGTAATTTTATTCTTGTTCATAGGAGCCGTATTATAGTCATTATATTCTTGTACATTATATAAGGACAGTGTTATATTAGTTAAATCTGTGTATATAGGGTATAATTCTTTCTTACACTTCCATTAGGGTAATGTTGGACTGGTAAGTACCAGTATTTGAAAAAAAAATAATCAATATGGAAAGGCGATAAAACAAATAAGTATCACTCTTGTAGACATCTGTCCTTTATTGTTGTGTATATTTCATCTCATGTACCACGGGGCATTATGCCTTATTTACTCTTTTGATGTTTTATGCTTTACTTTATTTTGTTCAGCCGGTTTCTCCCTATTAACTGATTAACCACAAGTTACAATATAGACTGTATATATTGACTATTGAAGTAAGAGAACAAATCCCTTGAGACTAAAGCCTCAGAGCAGGAGGGTTATTCCTGGTTGTGAAATGAGTCACCAATGGAAACATCATGGGGACATCAATTTTTTTTCTTCTTTTTGGGCAGACAAAACTTTTCATGTCCTCTGAGCAGTGATTTCCCAGGGGATAATCTACAGAGTTGCTCTTGCAGGGCTGAGCAGTCACCGGTGAAAAGCAAGGAGCCAATTAAAGACAGGTCAGCCAGGCAGGTCCATTCACATGAGCACTTATATTTCTATCTTCTTAAACAAAAAGTGAACTTAAAAATCAGAAAAGTTTCAAAATGGAAGAAAAAATATATTTTTATACCGATTTTGTAGCAAAAAAATCACCCCAAATGGTAAATTTAATTCACATTCTTTGCATTTTAATGACATTAAATATAAATGATGTTCTCTTTTATTTTTGCCTTTTTATTACATATTCGTTGATTATACATTTTACTAAAAGTTTTACAACTAAAGCCTCCGTCATAGGAGCTTCTTATGTATTGGTAAACACAATGACACATATTACATGCAGTACCATGTCTCACCACAGGGGATGCTGTGATACAGGAACTTGTTCATTAGGGACACAGGCCACAACAGAAAACATACAGAGCATGACATATAATGCCACCTAGTGGTAGGAAAATGCAATGCAAGAATTAACCCCTTACTGACCAAGCGTTTTTCTTCCTTTTTTTTCATCGTTGCATTCCAAGAGCTATCACTTTTTTAATTTTCGGTCTTTATAGCTTTATGAGGGCTTTTTTTTATTGCGGGTTGTAGTTTTTAATGGCGCCATTTTGGAGTACACATAACTTTTATTAACTCTTTCTGGGAGGGAGATGGGAAAAACAGCAATACTGCCACTGCGTTTTCACATTATAAATTTTACGGTGTTTATTTTCCGGTATAAATAACATACTATTTGTATTCTTTGGGTCAGTACGATTACACTGATATCAAATACATAAAGGTTTTTTTTTTTTAGTTTTACAACTTTTAACAAGAGAACCCCTTTTTTAAAAGAAAAAAATGTTTTTGCATTGCTGCTTCCCAAGACCCATAACTTTTTTTATTTTTCTTTCTATGAAGTTGTGTGATGGCTTGATTTTTGCGGGCCGACTTGTATTTTTCATTTGGTATCATTTTGGAGTAAATGGCGGTTTTTGATCGCATGTTATTACGCTTTTTCTGTGGCAACTAAGAATTAAATAGCAATTTTGTCTTTTTTTTTACGCCGTTCACCATAGAGGATAATTTATGTGATATTTATGTACTCCAGTTCGTTACGGACATGGTAATACCAAACATATCCGGGAGATTTTTTTGGGGGGGGTAATTTTTTTCATTGAAAAGTGTGATTAATTTTTGTTATGGAATTTTTTTTATTTAATAAATGTTTTTTTTTCTTCTTTTTTTACCACTTGATAGTCCCACAAGGGGACTATAACAGACAGTATTTTGATTGCTTTTAAAATACAATGCATTATTCCTATAGAGCATTGCATTTAATGGCAATGCTATTCTGACATTGACCAGCCTGCTGGAAATTACTAAAGGCTGGTCTGGGGCCTACATCAGACCCCTGCCAGCCTTCACACACATCAGCACCCCGCGATCGCATTTGCTTGGTGCCGATGGGAGACAGAGGGAGTCCGCTTCCTCTGTCAGCACTTTACATGCGGCTGGCACCATTGCCCGGGGCATGTAAAGTGTTAAACAGCCCGGATGGGAACTTCTGGGCTGTTAGAGCAAGGCCGTGGCTCTCATGGCCCAGCCTAAGGCCCCTTAGTGACCGCCATAAAAACACGTATGGGTGGTCACTAAGGGGCTAAAAACATTTTGTTTTCTTTAAAACACACATCACGCCTGTGAATGTATAGCTTTTCCTGAAAATAACCTTTCACTGAAAAAAAAACTAAAAACACCCTTGCGCTCTTGTTTCCCTGCAGTCAGTACTTGTGGTCTTATTACTTCTCCAGCTTCTAGGAAGAGAAGTAGCTTCCTCCATTGTCAGCTATACTCACTCAAATGGAGCTGATTGTTATCACAGTCACCCAGAGGAGCCTCAATCAATTTTCAGGTCTCCCTGTCAATCAGAAACAGCGAAAAAAGCTGAAATCCGTTTGAGTGTTTGGAGTCATACTTTATTAAAGGGGTTAGGCCATGACTGATGAAAAAAATTATAATCAGACTTCATATAGAACAACATAACATTCTCTTTCTGACAAAGCTAGAACCTGCCCGTTACCTCACATAGATCAAAATATCTCCTCATTCATTGTTCTGCTAGATTCTCTTCGGGTTGGCAGCTCTGGGAGTGTGTCCTTTCTGCTGAAGCTCTCGTCCTATCAAAGCTCGGGGGGGGGGGGTCTTTTCTGCTGATGCCCTCTCCCTATCACAACTCAAGGTTGTCGGTCCTTTCTGCTTCAACTCTCTCCCTATCACAGCTGAGGGGGTCTGCCCTTTCTTCTGCAGCTCTCCCTATCACAGCACAGCTGAGGGGGTCTGCCCTTTCTTCTGCAGCTCTCTCCCTATCACAGCTGAGGGGGTCTGCCCTTTCTTCTGTAGCTCTCTCCCTATCACAGCTGAGGGGGTCTGCCATTTCCTCTGCAGCTCTCTCCCTATCACAGCTGAGGAGGTCGGCCCTTTCTTCTGCAGCTCTCTCCCTATCACAGCTGAATGGGTCTGCCCTTTCTTCTGCAGCTCTCTCCCTATCACAGCTGAGGGGGTCTGCCCTCTCCTCTGCAGCTCTCTCCCTATCACAGCTGAGGAGGTCTTCCCCTTTCTTCTGCAGCTCTTTCCCTATCACAGCTGAGGGGGTCTGCCCTTTCCTCTGCAGCTCTCTCCCTATCACAGCTGAGGAGGTCTTCCCCTTTCCTCTGCAGCTCTCTCCCTATGACAGCTGAGGGGTCTGCCCTTTCTTCTGCAGCTCTCTCGCTATCACAGCTGAGGGGGTCTGCCCTTTCTTCTGTAGCTCTCTCCCTATCACAGCTGAGGGGGTCTGCCCTTTCTTCTGCAGCTCTCCCTATCACAGCACAGCTGAGGGGGTCTGCCCTTTCTTCTGCAGCTCTCTCCCTATCACAGCTGAGGGGGTCTGCCCTTTCTTCTGTAGCTCTCTCCCTATCACAGCTGAGGGGGTCTGCCCTTTCCTCTGCAGCTCTCTCCCTATCACAGCTGAGGAGGTCGGCCCTTTCTTCTGCAGCTCTCTCCCTATCACAGCTGAATGGGTCTGCCCTTTCTTCTGCAGCTCTCTCCCTATCACAGCTGAGGGGGTCTGCCCTCTCCTCTGCAGCTCTCTCCCTATCACAGCTGAGGGGGTCTGCCCTTTCTTCTGCAGCTCTTTCCCTATCACAGCTGAGGGGGTCTGCCCTTTCCTCTGCAGCTCTCTCCCTATCACAGCTGAGGAGGTCTGCCCTTTCCTCTGCAGCTCTCTCCCTATGACAGCTGAGGGGTCTGCCCTTTCTTCTGCAGCTCTCTCCCTATCACAGCTGAGGGGGTCTGCCCTTTCTTCTGCAGCTCTCTCCCTATCACAGCTTAGGGGGTCTGCCCTTTCTTCTGCAGCTCTCTCCCTTTCACAGCTAAGGGGTTCTGCCCTTTCCTCTGCAGCTCTCTCCCTATCACAGCTGAGGGGGTCTGCCCTTTCTTCTGCAGCTCTCCCTATCACAGCACAGCTGAGGGGGTCTGCCCTTTCTTCTGCAGCTCTCTCCCTATCACAGCTGAGGCGGTCTGCCTTTTCTGCTGCAGCTCCCTCCCCCTATCACAGCTGAGGGTTGTGTCCTTTCTGTGTTTCTCATTCTCTATCCCAGCACAGGGTGTGTTTCCTTTCTGCAGCAGCTCTCTCCCTGTAACTGTTACAGCTTCTAACAGTAGATATGACTGGTGGCAAACTGAGCATGTGTGACCAGCTTTGTAGGTGGACCTGCATATTACTATAAGGTTTAATCACCAGGGGGCGCCTTTATAATGAAGTACACAGAAATTCTCACAACTGGAGCTTTTTTTGTAACATAAAGTGAATCACAAAAGTAACTATTTTGTCATGCTGCATTATATTGAAATGGTGACACATCCCTTTAAATGTATATCTGTAGATGTAGTAAACGTGATTGGTTGACTCAATTTTTGATTTGTCCATCAGAGATGCAGCAGACAGGTTTCAACCATTATCCTCATTTGTGGTCGGATCAGCTATCAGAAAGGTGTACCTAACCTATCTAACCCTATCTACAACAAGCAGTAGAATTGTGCCATAACTGCTGCGGTAGGGCAGCCTAAAGGGGGCCACCCTAATATGAAGTGACTGTAAGATGGTGTGGGTGGGTGGGTGAAAACAGCTGAATCGGCGTCAGCCTGGGCCCACAGGTGCCTATAAATAGCCTAGTAACCAGCCAGCCTGGGCCCACAGGTGCATATAACTAGCCTTGTAATCAGCCTCCCCTCCCACAAATACAGCAAAGGTCTTTGCTTAATACTTGTGGTCGGATCAGCTATCAGAAAGGTGTACCTAACCTATCTAACCCTATCTACAACAAGCAGTAGAATTGTGCAATAACTGCTGCGGTAGGGCAGCCTAAAGGGGCCAAAAAGAGTAGACCTTAATTTAGAGCAAAACATATACATACCATTACGACACCCACTTTGAAGGCAAAGACTACACGATGAAGGTCCGGAATATACCGTACATATCACAGAGACTTCTATGTACCTTACCTCTTTGTCACGTGCGCAGGCACGTCGTTCTTGGAGGTAGCTAATGGTGATGCTTTGGAAGAGTGGTTGGTAATCAGAAACGATTTACTCCTATGTTGACCAACATATGAACATATTACGAGACGGTCTGAATCCTGAGAGCTGCAGACTGAAACAACAATGGTGAATCTGATGGAAGGGCCTAAATGAAGTCCAACCATTCGCCAAGGGCCCTGTTAATGGTAGCAAAATACTTCACCTATACTTATTCCCCAGGCCACCGCTTTAAATTATTATTATTTTTATAAAGGACCCAAAAATTAGAAGATGGCGGATGCCGTCTAACTCTAGTAATGGATTAAGTAAAATGTGTAGACTCACCAGGCCTGGGAACCATAAGCACGAGTACATGGCTGTTCCAATTAACGAGCTAATGTTGCCTGTAATGAGGACAAAACATACCCACCACACTAGCAGTTGTGACAGGAAATAAGCTTAAGGTCGTGATAAACCATGTATGCTGCGCCTACAGTAGTGATAGGACATGTTGAGTCCATAGACGTGACAGACTACATATATTGCGCCTTATTATTGTACCTACTACTGGAAGATGGACCGGTACCCAGGAACTAGGTGCGACACCAACACCCTCAGCCCGAGTTTAACGATGAAGTAAGCATGTCTGTAATAAAGACATAATGTACACCCAATGCCTGCCGCTATGGCAGGACAAGCTAAAGGTCATGATAGACTACGTATGCTGCGCCTGTAGTCGTGCTAGGATTTATCGTGTCAGTAAACGTGACAGACTTCGTAAATCGCCTGTAGTCATGACTTAATAGTCTGTAGTCGTGACAGACTTCGTAAATCGCCTGTAGTGGTGAGACAGGACTTATTAGTCTGTAGACGTGACAGACTTCGTAAATCGCCTGTAGTGGTGAGACAGGAGTTATTAGTCTGTAGACGTGACAGACTTCGTAAATCACCTGTAGTCATGACAGGACTTAATAGTCTGTAGTCGTGACAGACTTCGTAAATCGCCTGTAGTGGTGAGACAGGAGTTATTAGTCTGTAGACGTGACAGACTTCGTAAATCACCTGCAGTCGTGACGGGACTTATTAGTCTGTAGTCGTGACAGACTTCGTAAATCACCTGTAGTGGTGAAAGGACTCCCTGTGGACGAAACTGATGCCATAGTATTATATATATTTTTTTTTTTACTGAACAACCCTTTGAGAGCCGAAATTTGAGAAACTTGAAAAAATGAGACCACAGGGTCAGCTTCCTGGGAGAATGGGTCTATAATGCGAGGACGGGCAAGAGAAAAGTAACAGCAAGTTACCTAGAGAGGGTAAATGGGAGAAAAGATGCGAACCCAGGAGAAGGTGATGTCTGAAAAGGAAGACTTGGAAGCGTGAGAGACTAATGGCGGGGCCATGCGCGAGAGAGACACTAATGGCGGGGCCATGCGCGAGAGAGACACTAATGGCGGGGCCATGCGCGAGAGAGACACTAATGGCGGGGCCATGCGCGAGAGAGACACTAATGGCGGGGCCATGCGCGAGAGAGACACTAATGGCGGGGCCATGCGCGAGAGAAACTAACGGCAGAGCCCTGAGTAAGAGACACTAATGGTGGAGCCATGCATGTCAAACTTAAATGGAGAAGCCATGTGTGAGAGACTAATGGCGGTGCCATGCGTGAGAGACTCTAATGGCGGACGCTTAATTGGAGAAGCCATGCATGAGAGACTCCAATGGCAGTGCCACGCGTGAGAGACTCTAATGGCGGACACCTAATTGGAGAAGCCATGCGTGAGAGACTCCAATGGCAGTGCCACGCGTGAGAGACTCTAATGGCGGACATTTAATTGGAAAAGCCATGCGCGAGAGACTCTAATGGCGGAGTCATATGTGTAACACTAAATCGGAGAAGCCATGCATGATAGACTCTAATGGGGAAGTCATGTGTGTAAAACAAACAAAGAACCCATGCGTAAGAGACTGATGGCGGAGTCATATGTGTAACACTTAATCGGAGAAGCATTGTTTGAGACTATAATGGCAGAGTCATGAGTGTAAAACATAAAACGGAGAGGCCATGCGTGAGACACTCTAATGGCGGAGTCATATGTGTAACACCTAATTGGAGAAGCCATGCTTGAGAGACTCTAATGGCAGTGCCATGCGTGAGAGACTCTAATAGCGGACACTTAGTTGGAAAAGCCATGCGTGATAGACTCTAATGGCGTAGCCATGAATGCGAACCTTTTTTTTTTTTTTTGAATTTTTATTTTTTGAATTTTTTATTTTTATTTTTTGAATTTATTTATTTATTTTATTATATTTTTTTTAAAATTTTTTTTTTTTTTAAACCACTTAAGCAGCACCCGTATGACTTGGGGACTCGCATAACCATGACCCCCTTCGACAGTAACCTAGGACACTAACCAGCTTACAACCATATTGTACCCCTAACGAATAACGTGAAGAACGGTCTTAGACCCCGCAGAGCCATGAGGCTAACGCGGTCATCGGGCCCCCGAAGCCGAGACTGAACTAGATGACATTACAGTGACGATAAGTAATTAAATGTGAGCCAGACCTGATGGGATATGCATAGACAATAGTGAACCGAACCCCGTGCCTAAGTAAAACATTAAGCCAACCGTGAAATTGAACCGATGGGAGAAAAAGAGCCAGAGGCATTACCGTTCGCTAAGAGAAGACCCTAATCGTGACAACGGTTGAACAGCTTGTGAAACATAGTAGGAAACTTACTCCTATTAGCCCACTGACCGCTGAGGGACTGTATAGTGAGCTGGGGCAGGAGACCAGTCTGAGTGAATGCGAACCAGGAATAAAGAACCAAAGTGAAACAGAAAGTAGGCCTATGGAATGTAACCACCAGCGAGGAAAGAAACGTAAACCTAAAAGAAAGCGGTATCAGAGCGGTGTGCTTACTGCCGTAGTGAAAATACTGAGTAACCATGATGTAGCAATGAAAGGAAAAATGCAGCCTTAAGTGGAAGCAGAATATAACATCTGATGTGAGAACAGGTGGGTGAATGCAGCTCTGGATGTGAGTGGTGCCTAACAACATGGTATGGCCCCAGCTCTGAGCATGAAGAGCAAGGTATAACGCAGCCGTATGAATGCAATCTGAAGCGAGCAGAGTATTAATGTGATGCAACCTCAACGCATGAACGCAGCTCTAGTAGTGAATGGAGTATAGGACAAAATGTAAATGCAGACACATGGACGTAGCTTTCCAAGGTAACGAACCTAACCATGATCATTCGACCATAAGCGCCCAACCTCCTTCGCCCCAGAGCGCTACAAGTCACTAACCGTGTAACCAAGTCCGATCCTACCGTGAATGCCAGCACTCGCCTGGCACCTTCTTCCATTACTCAGGCGCGAATGAACCTCCACATAATGCTGCAGGTTTTTTTTTTTTTTTTTAAATGGGTCACCACAACACCACCTAAGAAAATATAAACGTGTTTGAATATAGCCCTTGATGCAACGTTAATTAATCGACATATAGTGCACTTATAAACCTAGCACAGAACCGCTGACACCTGCGTGCCTATAACATACAGTTTATAGATTAAACACAATTATATACAAGAGCATCAGAACTGAAATACAGGCGCCTTGACCGATCTGCTTGTGTCCCCATATACAGACCACTGATATACATCCACCAACACCTTGCATGTCTGGCTTTAACTGCGGACGTGCGCCCCACATGTACAACAGGTAACAAAACCACGCACTTTTTTTTTTTTTTTTAAAACCGATATCAGAAAACATGCGACCATACCTACTCTAAGCGCATGTTACACCAATAACTATATGCAATAGCCCCTAACAAGCCCCTAAACAGCTAGACAAAATACTAACAACAGTCATTTGACTGTTAGCACCCAACTCTGCTTTGACCCAGAGAACTGCGAATCGCATACCGCACTGTGGATCCCAGGCCAATACGTGCAATCCTACAGTGAGTGCCAGCATTCGCCTGGCCCTTTTTGCCGATGGCCAGGTGTGAACGAGCCTCCACAAGATGCTGCTGCGTTTTTTTTTTTTTTTTATACAACCATTGATACACAAACACAGCGTGCATAGCTTGAGCCCACTAACAACCAACGCTCGGCCCTTTAGCGCCCAAACTCTGCTTAATCCCAGAGCGCTACATGTTGCAGACCACAGTGTGGGTCCCATGCAAACCACTCCGATCCTACCATGAATACCAGCGCCCTCCTGAGACATTCTGCCATCGCCCAGCCGTAAGGAGCCTCCACACCATGCTGCTGTATCCTAGAGCTGACCCAGAGGTAGTGAAAACAGCTGAATCGGCGTCAGCCTGGGCCCACAGGTGCCTATAAATAGCCTAGTAACCAGCCAGCCTAGGCCCACAGGTGCATATAACTAGCCTTGTAATCAGCCTCCCCTCCCACAAATACAGCAAAGGTCTTTGCTTAAGGCTCCATTCACACGACCGTATGTTGTCCGCAAAAAAACGGATCCGTGTCCGCAAAAAAACGGATCCGTGTCCGTTTTTTTGCTGATCCATAGACTTCAATAGGGCCATGTCCTATTGAAGTCTATGGATCAGCAAAAAACGGAATGCAATCCGTTTTTTTGCGGACACGGATCCGTTTTTTTGCGGACAACATACGGTCGTGTGAATTAGGCCTAATACTTATAGCTTGGAATTGATACATTGGGAATTCTGGGAAGTAAAGTACCGGTAAAGATAACATGAGTGATAGAGGAAGTAGCTAACTTCTCCTCCTTCCTGGATTTCAATAGAAAACTGTGGATTTGTACCCTGGAGCGTAACTGCTTGAGAAGAAAGCTATAACATAGGACTTGTAGTTAATTTAGCAGATTGTGTGTCCACCCTAAAGGTGACCATACCCATTAAACGAATGTTGGCCAAACCCAACTCTCCCCCAATGGCGCAATGGGAAGAAGAAGGGTTGGGCATGTAGAGATGGTTGGGCATGGTGGCAGCACCAGATGATTGATCTCTCCTCTGAAGTGTATGATACAAATTATGATCATCCATTAGATGCTACAATGTATCCTGCCCTAGACAGCATTGTCCTCCCTGATATTAACCCTGCCATCTCATGCATTCTCACCTCCTGCTGTACAGAGACCATAGAGAAACTTCTTTTTAAGTTGAGGAAAGCGGAAAGCTCAGTTATCACAAGGCTTTTTGGGCAGGAATGGGAGGAGGACTGCTGATGCACTGTTCTCAGTTTCCCTTTGAAATATCTTCAGGTTTCTTCATCCTGATATATAACTTTTTTTCAAAGCAGATGTGTCACATTTACCTTCCATGACTCACACACATGAAAAACAGCCACATGGAGGAGTAGAGAATATAGGAGGAACCTGGACGTTCCGGGACTTTCCCTGCAGGGCCTATTAACATATCCATATCCTCCTCTCCATATACATAGAATACAATGCGTCGTCCCACTGACAGCACTGATCTCCCTCTAGAAGACATATCTGATCCCAAGGACAAGGAATATGTAGACCATCAATGATTAGAAAAAAGAAAAAAAAAACTCCTGCAAGGGTTGTCACCATTGATCAAATAGATAGTGTTTTTTTCCCCCCCCTAAACGTGTCCTCGGCAGTGACGGTGAAGGGGACATGATTGTGCATCTCTTGTACTCCATCCCCAAACCTATCACATCCTATGGGTGCGCAAAAAAAAAAAAAAAAGATAGCAGGTAAGTAATAGAGAAGAACAAGCCACAGCTGTGCTCAGTAGAAGCCATTGCATGATTATTGCCAACCCACTGAGCCCTGCAATGGGCACAGCTTGAGGCATCCAACTGGGCAAGATGCAGTTCATTACCACCTGATATGGCAGCCTTGGCTCCCCAATCAGTATGGCATTGACCTCCACATTGATTCCCATCTGTGCAAGCAGCATTTCTGCTCCTCTTTGTATCTGCCAGTCCCCATGTGCCACAGCAGGGTGGCAGAGGGTAACATTTATCTGATGGGCCTGTGGATGTGTGGAGGGTGAACATAACAAAGGTCAATGAAGAGTAGGGGTTCCTCATAGTCTTTGTTTAGGACCTATTAGGACTCATGATAATATCATGACACCATCTTCCCCTGGAAAGATTGGCCAACAATTGACAAGTCATGGGTGACCATCCGTGCAGTATATAGTGGTCCAAATAAGATGGGTCCAAATTACATTGTGTAATCTGTCAACCGAATAAAACTTGACCACGGTTTGTTCAAGGTTTCAGTGTGAGCACCAGGACTATGAAGAGTCCAACATTATCAGGTTCATCAGGTCCCTGCTTAAAGGACCATCAGAGAAGAAACTAAAAGCTAAAAGCCCACCAAACCTTCTAACATTCATTATACTGGTGGCTTCTCATCTAGCACAGGGGCGTTTGGGCTCAGGAACTGAGGATTGGATGCAATTGCTACAGATGTGGCAACCCTCACCTTACCTCCAATTTCTCATTAAAACCATTCAATACAGCCTTGGGAGAAGCTAGAAAATTGTTGACAGTCATTACAAAACACAACACCAAGATGGCTGCATATAGGATAGACATATTATGACAAAGTATCAGAAAATCATGTTTTTTTTTCAATCAAAAAGCTGGCATACAGCAAACCTCAGGATATGTGGATCCAAGAGGAAAGATATGAAAGGTAACACTTGTATAGATCCTGGGCACAAGCCAAGACAGTGATTGTCCCTCACGTAGAGCATCATTATGTGACCTGACCATGCTTCTGACCACAGGAGGCAAGGCATTAACCAAAAAGTAACGTTCCCCTTTAGTATTTATGTTCTTTTTTGTTTTTAACCTTTGATTTGCCTTGTTGTTTCTCTTCATGCCCAATGTATCTCACTTTTGAATGGCCATTTTTAAGCTTGATACAATATAATCACCTTGACATGTGGATACAATGTTTGCAATGTGTAGGAACAGAACACCATGTTCCCGTGCCTCATTCTAAAATAAAACATATTGTGTCCACCTCTCTACACTGGGAAGATAATTGTACAGAGAGCGTTTGTGTACCGAGACTGGATTTTAGCCTCGGAGTGCAGGCAGCCATGTCCTTACGCCTGGAAAGTTTCTTGAGTAATGTAAAGTGGTTCAGCATCTTTATAAGATCCCCGTGTTTCTATTTTGTAATAAAACTAAATGTACAGAGCTCTCATATATTTCACGGCTGGCTGACAACCCCACAGATAAGCAGCTGGTTTGAAGTACTCCCTATGTAGAATGTCCTTACAGGACGTAGGGTCCACTTAAAGGGCACTCTGTAATCACAAGTTGTCATGAGTCAAATTGAGAATGAAAGTCTAAAGGACACAAAAGGGGGAATTTATTATTACAGACTTAAATTTAGACGGCCTACATATAGACCGGGAAGACAATGTACCAAATATATCCCAGCTGAGAAATACCACCTCTTGGTTGGTGCAACTTAGAGAAGGACTTCCCAAATCACACAAGCAGAAAATGAAAAAGGAACAACTGAAAAACGTACTACAATTGAACCGATGTCACGGATGATGCGGTGTGGGTGGGAAACTCTACACTAAGCACAGGAGGAACGGGAACAGGATCTAGGCCTGGAAACTAGGGTAAAGGAGAAGGTCACCTCCTAGAACAACCCTAATCCAAATCTTGACTAACTATCAGTATGGACTAACCTCGATGGTAGGAAAGTTCATACACAGGAACCAGAGCCTCTGTACACAAATATAACTACTATAATACTGTTTCTATGTATTAGAATATGATGACTATAATACTGCCTCCTATGTGGGAGGCAGCATTATATTAGTTATATTCTTATACATAAGAGCAGTATTATTGACGTAATATTCTTGTACATTAGAGCAGTATTATAGTAGATATATTCTTGTACATAGGAGCAGTATTATAGTAGTTATATTCTTGTACATATGAGACAGTATTATAGTAGTTATATTCTTGTACATAGGAGGCAGTATTATAGTAGTTATATTCTTGTACATAGGAGCAGTATTATAGTAGTTATATTGTTGTACATAGGAGGCAGTATTATAGTAGTTATATTCTTGTACATAGGGGCAGTATTATAGTAGTTATATTCCTGTACATAGGAGGCAGTATTATAGTAGTTATATTCTTGTACATAAGAGCAGTATTATAGTAGTTATATTCTTGTACATAGGAAGCAGTATTATAGTAGTTATATTCTTGTACATAGGAAGCAGTACTATAGTAGTTATATTCTTGTACATAGGAGCAGTATTATAGTAGTTATATTATTGTACATAGGAGGCAGTATTATAGTAGTTATATTCTTGTACATAGGAGCAGTATTATAGTAGTTATATTCTTGTACATAGGAGGCAGTATTATAGTAGTTATATTCTTGTACATAGGAGCAGTATTATAGTAGTTATATTCTTGTACATAGGAGGCAGTATTATAGTAGTTATATTCTTGTACATAAGAGCAGTATTATAGCAGTTATATTCTTGTACATAGGAAGCAGTATTATAGTAGTTATATTCTTGTACATAGGAAGCAGTACTATAGTAGTTATATTCTTGTACATAGGAAGCAGTACTATAGTAGTTATATTCTTGTACATAGGAGCAGTATTATAGTAGTTATATGGTTATATTATTGTACATAGGAGGCAGTATTATAGTAGTTATATACTTGTACATAGGAGGCAGTATTATAGTAGTTATATTCTTGTACATAGGAGCAGTATTATAGTAGTAATATTCCTATACATACTAGGCAGTATTATAGTAGTTATATTCTTGTACATAGGAGGCAGTATTATAGTAGTTATATTCTTGTACATAGGAGCAGTATTATAGTAGTTTTATTCTTGTACATAGGAAGCAGTATTATAGTAGTTATATTCTTGTACATAGTAGGCAGTATTATAGTAGTTATATTGTTGTACATAGGTGCAGTATTATAGTAGTTATATTCCTATACATAGGAGGCAGTATTATAGTAGTTATATTCTTGTACATAGTAGCAGTATTATAGTAGTTATTTTCTTGTACACAGGAGCAGTATTATAGTAGTTATATTCTTGTACATAGGAGGCAGTATTATAGTAGTTATATTGTTGTACATAGGAGCAGTATTATAGTAGTTATATTCTTGTACATAGGAGGCAGTATAATAGTAGTTATATTCTTGTACATAGGGAGCAGTATTATAGTAGTTATATTCTTGTACATAGGAGGCAGTATTATAGTAGTTATATTGTTGTACATAGGAGCAGTATTATAGTAGTTATATTCTTGTACATAGGAGGCAGTATCATAGTAGTTATATTCTTTGCCAAATTTCTTTTTATTAAGGTCACATAGAAAGGCACAGTTACAGAGCAACAATTCAGATGTTACAAATCAAAATCGTCTCTTGCTCAGACAGTCATATAACTTCCCGTCTCGCACGGGAGTTGCATAAAACAAATAGATATTACAATCACAAGGCAATACTCCGAAATAGGTTCAAAAACTAGGGGAAGGGCCCGGGGCCCTGAACATACCCAAGAGACATGTGACAATAATAAGCCAAAATGCAATGATACGATCATACACGAAAACAATACATAAGACAGACAAATAAGACAGACGACAACACAAGGTCTTACAGAGGACAGGAGGGGGCAGAAAAAGGGGGAAGGTGAAGGGAGGCTAAGAGGGAGGTAGGCGAGAGAGAGGCTCTAGCCAAGCCTCGGTGCCTAGCCCACTACCCAAAGCCCCGAAACCGTCTCCAAGGCAGCCATAGTTTGAGGAAGCTTTGTCTGGTTTGTGACTCCCAGGCTGACATCTCTTCAAACCTCATCAATTGGTCTAGCTTGTCAAACCAGGAGTGTATTGAGGGCGGAGCGGTGTCTTTCCACATAAGCGGGACCAAGAGCCTAGCAGCCATCAGCATCCATGTAGGGAGACACTTCTTGGAGGGCATGAGAGTCTGGTTAGGACACCACAATAACACCAGCTTGGGGTCCAATATTATTCGGGTTTTTGGGGTGCATATTTTGTTGATGAAGCTTTCAACCTGTTCCCAAAAAGGGCGGATACGATCACAGGTCCACCATATATGAGATAGCGTGCCCGGAGCTCCTCCACACCTCCAGCACCCCACAGGAACACTAGGATTTAGTTTGTGCAGAAAAGCTGGCGTTTTGTACCATCTGGTTGTCAACTTGAAGGAATTTTCCTGAAGCAGTATACACCGTGAAAAGCCATGTGAATGACACAGAATGGCAGCTCGTTCAGGTTCAGTAAAAGTGACGCCCAGCTCAGATTCCCAGGCTGTAACGTGGGGTATGCTCGGAGGCGTGGAGGAGAGTAGCAGGCCATACATCCTAGAAAGCGCGCCCTTATCACGGAAAACATACCCAAGTAGTGTCTCAATCCATGTCAAGGACATGGTGTGTACAGAGGAGAGGTGGAGTTTCTTGATGTCGTTACGAAAACTTAATGTTTGTAGGAAGGAGGCCTTCTGTAATATAGGTAAGTCAGAAATCTTAGTCCAGTCTATGTCACCCGCCGTAGTGCTGACAGAAGATATAGTATGGTTTCTAAGAGCTTTCCATATACCTGTCGGGGATTCCAAGTCCTTGTGGACAGCTGCCTGTAGAAGATGTAATGGCATTTCAGGTCGAGGGAACCTCAACTCTGCACTCTGGTATAGTTTTGACCACTCCAGGAGCGTCCCTTTCCACATAAATGATATTCCTGAGGAGCTAGCCAAACAGGTTCTAACTCCCCATAACGCTAGTTGTTCCTTGTAGGAGATAGTGTTTACTTCTAGTAATGCACACAATGAGGAGGGGGTGGCAGTCATTACCTCTAGGCCCCTGTTCAATTGGGTAGCCCTGTAATACATGTGGACGTCAGGCAATCCAAAGCCTCCAAACCGCTTTTCTTTAATCAGAATTTGATAAGCTACCCTGGCACGCTTCCCCTTCCATATAAAGGACGAAAAAGCCCTCTTTACCTCCTCAAAATAGGAATTCGGGACCCAAATCGGGAGAGACTGGATCAAATATATGAACCGGGGGACAATATAAGCTTTCAGGTAGTTTTTCCTGCCTATCCAGGAGGTGAACGGCATTTTGAGGGATTGAAGCTGCTGTTTAACCTCTTTCAGAAGGGGGCGATGATTAAGCTCAAAAAGGCGTCTAGGGTCAGCGACTACCTGTAAGCCCAGGAATTGGATGGATTGATCAGCCCAGGTGAACGGAGAAGATTGTTGTATTTCCTTCACTACTTCTTCCTTGCAGGTGATGTTAAGAGCTTGAGATTTGTTGAAGTTAATCTTAAAATTGGAAATATATCCAAATTCGTCAAAGAGGGAGACTAACTCCGGGAAGGATGTTTGTGGGTTGGAGGTGATTATAAGTAAGTCGTCCGCGAAGGCTGCTGTTACATGGGAGTGGCCATTTATAGTTATACCGCTGATGTTATCATTCTGCCTAATACTGCAGAGAAGGGTCTCCATAACTAAGATGAAGAGGGCAGGGGAAAGGGGGCATCCCTGCCGGGTGCCATTTGTAATCCGGAAGGGAGGCGACAGCGTCCCGTTAACTTTAACCCTAGCCGAGGGCGTCGAGTATAAAGAGAATATTGCCTCTATCAGCTGTGTAGGAAAGCCAAATCTCGACAGGGCCGCCGACATAAAATGCCAGCTGACCCTGTCAAAAGCCTTCTCAGCGTCCGTGCTAAGAAGAGCTAGGGGGGTTCGCTGAGACCTTGCCCTCCCAATCAGATGTAACACTCGGCGCGTATTTTCTTTACCTTGCCTTCCCTGAATAAAGCCTACCTGGTCTCTATGCACTATGTCTGGTAGAACCGTCTGGAGACGCATGGCAAGAAGTTTGGCCCACCATTTAATGTCAGTGTTCAGTAGCGAAATCGGCCTGTAATTACTACACGATTTGGGGTCCTTGTTAGGCTTTGGTATAATCGTTATATGTGCTTCTAGTGCCTGAGGTGGTAGGTGTCCCCCTTCCATTAAGTAATTGCAGAGGTTACTGAAGCGTGGGATTAAAATGTCCCTGAAGGACTTGTAATAGAGGATGGGAAAGCCGTCTGGACCTGGGCTCTTGCCAGCGGGTATGGACTGAAGAACCATCCCTGCTTCTTTTTCTGATATAGGTTTCAGAAGTGTCGCTATCTTGTCTTGGGGTATCGTCGGCAGGGAAAGGGATTCTAAGAATTTAGAAGTGGCAGACTGGAGGTCAAAGCTTGGGAGGGGAGCAGAAGGGGGTAGATTGTAAAGTTCCTCATAGAACTTGCAGAAGGCTCCAGCTATATCATGCGTAGTTTTTAATAAGTCCCCTGACCTAGAGTTTATAGATGCGATATGGGCCGCGTTGTGCTGTTTTTTCACTAGGGCCGTCATTAATTTGTTACCCCTGTTACCATGGGCATATATTTTAAACCTCGAGCGCAGTAACAATTTCGCGGACGTGACATTTAGTAGGTTCTTCAGGGAAGAACGCGCCAGAGCCAGATCCTCAAAAACTTCCCTCGCCTGGCTCCTCTTGTGTGTCAGTTCTAAGGATGCGATGCGGTTTAATATCTCGGTCATAGCTTGAGTACGCTGTTTTTTCAAGAACGACCCCAAGGAGATGAGGTCTCCCTGATTTTTGCCTTGTGCGCCTCCCAGACAATGGACGCTGGAAGGGAAGCAGAGTCACCTTCTGTATTTCTAGTAAAGAAATCCCTTAATTCCTCGGCAATCTTGGTTTTTACAGAGGGTCTGAGAGCAGAGTCTCATTTAACCTCCAAACTTTTTCCTTACAGTGGGAGTCAGAGAGGTGGAGCATCATATAGACTGGGGCATGATCCGATAATGTGATATTGCCAATAAAGGACTCGTGAACCCTCCGCAAGTAGGAGGGAGAGGTAAAGATGTAGTCTAACCTTTGGTAGGACGCACCCGCAGAGGAGTAGAATGAGTAATCCTTCTCCCTAGGATTCAAGGTTCTCCACACGTCCACTACTCCTAGTTTATGCAGGTCTTTTTAAGTTTACGAAGTAAGCTATGGGAGATAACAGAACGTCCAGTGGACGAATCCAAATCAGGATCCAGAGCGACATTAAAGTCACCTCCGAGAATCAGGAGTCCCTCTGCATATTCATGGAGGAGTGTCAGCGTATGGAGTAACCAGGGGACCTGTCTCCTATTTGGCGCATAGACGTTTGCTAGCGTCACTAAAGTGTCACCTATTCTGCCTTTAAGGAAAAGAAAACGTCTGTCTGGGTCAACCTGAGAGGAGAGGGGTTCAAAGGAAAATGACCTGTGAAATCCTATACTCACACCCCTGCTGGCTTTATTATGCATACTATGAAACCATTGTGTATACTTAGCATGTGAGAATCGTGGGGTCCTACCAGACTTGAAATGAGTCTCCTGTAGAAAGACGACCGATGCTCCTCCTTTGTGCAATAGAGATAGGACCTGGGCCCGCTTACATGGTTCATTTAACCCATTCACGTTAAAGGATGCAACTGCAAGAGAATCCATGATACATCAATTGTAAGAAACAGTGGAGAGAACAATGAACGCCCTGAGGACCTGCCAGTGGCACCGCGACCAGGTAGCAGGGCGAAATACAGGGATATAAGTGGGGAGGGGGGCGGAATCGAGTACAAATAGCCACAGATAGGGGGGGGGGGTGACCAAACAACACGAGACAGGACGAGACAAGACTAGACAAACAAGAAATAAGCAAGAAATAAATGCAGACAAGAAATGAACAAAAAATAAATGCAAGCTACAAAAAGGGTGAAGACTCAAAAGCGCGTTTGCAGCTGCAGATAACGCGCCGATTTAGTAATACAATAAAAGGTCCCCTAACTCACACAGGAGGGGGGTATAAAATGAACCAGTCATGACCAGCACCCTTCCCTGCCGTGCTATACAAGACGTATACTAACGGCACGGCACCTCAGGGTCCAATAGGAGGTGAACATTACGCAAATGTAGATTAACATAGTGCTCAAGTACTTTGTTAAGTGGTAAATGGTAAACAATGCCTCAGAGAGGCTAAAGAGGGTATTAGCAGGTGGAAGAGGGGGGAGAGGGGAGGGAGGGGAAGAGAGGGGGGAGGAGGGGAGGGGGGAGGGAGGGAGGGAGGGAGGGAGGGGGGAAGGGAGGGGGGGGAGAAACGGCAAAATTCTGGAATTGTCGTTGAGCAAGGGAGTTAACCCTTGGAGATAAATGATGAGCAGTATATCAGAACAGCAAAGATCAGCGGTTATACACATATTGAAAAACGGGCAAAACAATAGCGATTAACCTGTGAGATTCCAACCTAACAAGGCTCGGGCCACTATAGAAAGAGCATTTCTTAGCTCACATCAAGGCCCGTGCAAGTTGTGCAAAAGAGGAGCAGGAACCCACTCCATGTCACTGAGAAACAATAACGGTAACGGTGAAACACAGGGGGGTCATAGGTGGTAGGAAGCCTGAGGGGCAGGGCCCTCCATTATACGCATAGAACTAGTCCTTAGGAACATGAGGACATGGTGGCGATCCATTCGTAGGCCTGCGATCTAGGTCTCAGGTAGTAAGAAAGAGAGGGAGGGATCCCCCTAAACACGGACCCGGAAAGTCAGGAGGCAGGCGAAAAGGTAATGTATATCAACCATACTGACACCTTCCTCAGGACGAAGATGATGTGACTCCTCAAGTCCTGGGGTCCCGTCACCGACGAACGAGGCCGGTTAGTGGCAAAAATCGCGTTTAAGGACGCCACAGATGAGGTGGTCTGGAGCCTCTCCTTCTCGACGATGCATGAGGTGCGCGCCTCGGGCTCCTTGGTTGGCGGGAAGTTGTTCCCTCTGAGGCATCTTCCGACGGGATGGGCAGCCACGATGAGATGGGTAGGGGATCCATGTTCAGGGCGGACCATACAGCACCGAGATCATCTGGGGTGTGCACTGCATGTCGGCGCCCGTCGATCCATATTGCAACTCCAAATGGGAATAGCCACGAGTACTGCATCCCCTTGTCTCTGAGGATCTCAAGTAGTGGGCGAAGCATCCTTCTTTTAGCAAGTGTAGACGGGGCTATGTCCTGAAAGAATTGGATTTCCTCGCCCGCATAGGTGATCGGACCACTCTCCTTGGCGGCCTGCAAAATCATAGCGGTGTCCACATAGGACAGCAGTCCGCAGATTATATCACGGGGAGGATCGCCTTGCTTGGGTTTTGGGCGCAGGGCCCTGTGTATGCGCTCAATCACAATACCTTCCGCCTTTTCAGGTCCCAGCATGGCCTGGAAGATCTCTTTTGCCACCGAGCTCAAGGATTCCGGGGCATACGTTTCTGAGAGGCTCTTTATGCGAATGTTCTTCCTCCTGCTCCTGTTCTCTTGGTCCTCGATCAGGAGGAATGATCTATTCAGGAGGTCAGAGTGTTGCTGGTGGCGGGAGTTAATCTTCTCTGTGAGAGACGCCATCTCCGCATGGCGGGTTTCGAGCGTGGATACTCTGGTGTTCATCTGCTTCAGGTCAGCTTTTATATCAGCCAACTCTATCAGGACCGGTTTCATGGCCTGGAAAATAGTTTTCTTCAGGAAAGCTTTGGTGATCACTGAAGAGTGGGTTGTCTCGCTATAGTCACTGCCCGCCAGGCTTTCCAAGTCCGAGGCAGGCTCCCCTGAAGGCCGGTCTCTCGGCGCCATATTGCATCCCGTCTCAGTCGTGGGTGTCGGTTGTGGTTTCCAGTATTTCTGGAGTTCCATCTGATTCCCAGACTGTTTGGGGGTGTGGGAAATGTCCCCCGAGCGATCTTTGCCATTTTTGCCCATGATGAGGTAGCTATGCGCTGGATAAAGGCAGTTTTAGGGTGTTGGATGGAGGAGCTGCAGCTTCACGCGTCCATCCTGGTCGGTGGCTAGACTCCGCCTTCATAGTAGTTATATTCTTGTACATAGGGAGCAGTATTATAGTAGTTATATTCTTGTACATAGGGAGCAGTATAATAGTGGTTAATATTTCTCTTCGCTTTGTTGTCCAGTAACAGTTGTCTATGTTAATCACATTTCTCTTACTTTACCTCTTTGGTGTATCCTAAAATGTCTCTATTTTTCACCAGATCTGCGTGACAAAATGTAATTTTTCTGTATCTAACTTCAGATTTGCATCTTCTCCCCTCATTATCTTGTGTGTGGGTGTTTAGCGCTTCTCAGAATTTGATATGTTTATTTTTTTATTATCTTGTAAAAATATGCCAGTGACCATAACACATTTGAATCGTCAGGTCTTTTGTGTATGCAACACATTTTCTACAACTTGAAAGTGGCAAGATATCTCTTGTTTTGTCAGCTCTGTTTTTTGTTTTTTGCACCCATAGACTTATTATATACAGTATATGTAGTTTGGTCCTGAGGAGCTCGGAGGTCAGGGGTCCTACAGTTATTATTTGTGTCAAGTTACGCCATTCAGGCCATAACTTGGTAAAAGACCTATTCCTCACCTGATACACAGTGATGTACCTCCAATAGAGGCAGACCACGCAGCTTCTACGGGGCCCGTGGGTAAAAGGCACCTGCAGTGAACCAAAGGTCCCGTCCCCTAATTAAACTCATTACTGTCCAGCTCCAATATAGTATCCTTATCATCAGTGGTGAAAGCTAAAAGACCTGTGATGATGTCATCACAGGTCCTGTCCATCTCTTAAATGAACTGCACAAGGCATCATCACTGGTCCATCAACCCTAACAGCATGGAGAAGGACTGCAGGATGAGCTCTCCGCTGAGATTAGAATGGAGCGGTAATAGGAGGTCCTCCTCCCTTCTCTTCATTTGCCCTATTCTGTATTTTTACTCATATCTCAATCATATATATAGTACTGCAGACAGTTACAACCACTATTACCTCACGTACCTTAGTGACCATAATAGATGCAGTGTGTACAGATATATAGTATATACAGCACTGTATCTGATATATACCGTACTAGCTATAATAGATACACTGCTGTATATAATATATATTTACACACACAT